>CM053773.1:62263780-62296646 GCA_028658325.1 Potorous gilbertii
TTTGGGCAAACTAATTATTAACCTTTTTAAACTTCAGTTTCTTCATTTGTGAAATAAGACTGGATAAGTGTTTTCTATATAGTATTTGTATGTGGAGCCCTGGTGTTTTGATGAGAAAAGTTTATTAGTTATCTCCCTCTGAGAGGCAGCATGATATGTCAGTACATTGTAGTGTATAGAAGTCTGGAGGCATTAAAGAAGTCCTGAATTCAGATGCCTCTGGTAGCTCTGAGACTGAGGGCATAGTACAAAGTGCTCTAAGTAATTCTTGAATACCATAAAATATAGACCAATTTCTGATTTTCATTTAATATGGGGTTATTTATATCAAAATTACGTATTCACTTTGGCAGTTTGGGATATGAAAATATATTTAACTCATCAATATTGTTTTAAAAATTCTGTCTTCTTTCTATGTCCATTTTATATTAGTAGAATTCTCCATCCTTAGACTTCTAGAGACCATCATTTAAGGCTTCCACTAATACCCAAACCCAAAATTGTTCTTTGGCCACATTAATTGAGAAAATGATAGATTCCATGATATCTAAGGTCCTATTTGGTGCTTAAAATTCTATATTTCTAAAAAATATTTAAATTCAATATGATTATTGGAATTGTGTCTAAATTGTTTTAAAGGATGCCCTAATGACAGGAATCCTAGACTGGGATACCTTTGTAAAGTGTGGAAGTGTAACTGCCTAATTTGTTTTGTGAATCAGAACTTTTTAATGTTTTGTTTTCTTAAAATGGGCTATGTAAGTCCTGATGTTTTTACAATGTTTGGAAGAATGACAGGGATGTCTTAGATAATTTATTTCTTTGGAGAATTCAGATTTTACTGTATTACTGGTTAATATGAAACTTTTCAAGGCAACTTTTTCCTCTGGCCTAATTAAATGCTCAGTTCTCCTGGGGTTCTGGATCCTGGTGACAGTAATACATAAAAATATAATGAGTGTCTTTATTGAGAGTTATTAATAATAGTCCCACATCTTACCCTTCTACTGTTAAGGTCATGTCATCAATTCTGTGATAAACACTTTTCTGAGATTTATAGCACATCTAGGAAAAAGATGATATTGACTGAAACTTGGGTTACTCCCAAGGCAAGAATTTTCACATCAATTTTGGAGAGTTTAAACATAGCGATTGAAAAATTGCTTGTGCTTCTTTCTAACCTAGAGTTTAATGACTATTATGCCTCATTTACTCATATATTGGTTGGAGGTTTTAATGCTTATTTTGTCAGCCCCTAAATAGTGGTCTGACCATAGTGGGTGGGGAAGCTGTCTCAGGTGAAGCAAAGTGACTTATTGGTAACCGCAGCGGCATCAGTCCCTGCAAGAGGGTTGGCCATTATTAGAATGAAGAGGTATTCTCACCTTACCCTTTCATTTTTTTTTTTTTAGTTTTCTCTAAAAGAAGGGTATTACCATTACTTGGGAGCAACTGTTATCAATTAGTCAAGAATCATGTAGCTTCTGTGCTTATTTCTGTATTGCATTCTTAAAAAGAGGTATAATATGGTCAGTAATAATAAATTATGTTTGTATAATATTTTAAAGTCGATAGGGAATTTTCCTCATAGGGACCCTGTGAGGTAGAGAAGGTAGAATGATCCCAGTTTTCTAGAAGAGGAATCTGAGCCTCAAAGATATGAGTGATTTGCCCATAATTGGTCACTAGTGAACACCCAAGAAGAACCTTGAATCCAGGCCTTCAGATATTGAGTCACCTGTTCTTTTTCCTTCCTTTCTTGATTTAGTCAAGACGAGGACTTGTGTGAGCACACACATTGGGTAACAAAGTGCAAAACTGCAAATACATTCTAGTGCAGATTGACATTTCTTGATTAAAAGAATCACCTGGGACTTGTTTCTTTGAAGGTGGCTTTATTAAAACACACACACACACACACACACACACACACACACACACACACATCTCCACAAAACATCTTTATAAAACATTCAGAACTGAGTTTCCTGGTGTTAGTAGCTGCATGACAAAAATACCTTTATTTATAGCTTCTATTTATCCCTGCCTATTTGAAGGTAAACAAGGCACAACTAAATTGTAAAATTGTAAAGTCTTCAAAGTCAGTCTTCTATCCCTAATTTTCTCTTTTTCTATTCTACCCTTTTCAACTCCCCCCACTCTCAGCATAGGATCTGATGTCATTCTACTTTTTTCACTTGACTCCCCTCCCAAACTAGTAATTGATTCATAGTAATTAATTAAATCATCTTTGAATGGAACTTGTGCAAAAAAAGTTAACCTTAACCAGAGGTATACGTTGTAAGTTTTTCTTTTACTGTAGTGGAAAATAGTTTTCTTTTTCTTTTTGAAAGAATTTCAGCCTTTAGCGACAATGTGGAAAGTTATTGGTGAGGGGTCGTGGTGATGGTTGCTTGGGGAAGGGTGGGAGATGTGCTCTCCCTAAGAAGAATCGTAAGCCAACTCATCTTCCCTTGATCGTGATAATAAACTGCAATTAGTTCTTTTAAAACTTGCCACATAAAGAAGAGCTTGGGTTGTGGTGGAAAGCATGGCCTATAGTCTCTTTACCAAGATGATCCCTCTTCCATTTGGGAAGGACAGACTATTTTGGTTGAGGTCTTGTGGAAGGCTCCAGCCTTCTTGCTCTAATATCCTCACTTGCCTGATCACTTGTCAGCTCCTAGCCTTACCTTCCTTAACCTTCAAAGAGCTCCTGTTCTGCTTTCTCTCCCTCCTTCCATTAGTCTCTGCTAATGCTCTAAGATTCCCAGATAATACTTCATTTTCTCCGACTGAAAGTTGTAGGGTACCACAGAGGACCCAGGAGGTCTGTATCATTAATGAACGGGAAATAGATTGACCTTTATCATTATCATTGGAATGACCATTAGGTCATGGAGATGATAAAATTAATTCACTGAAATATTGAATTCTTGCTCAGAAGTTGAAGAATGGATCATATATGAAGTTGATGGTGTTTTTTAAAGAGGCAAAGACAATTATAGTACTGTGAGTTTATTCATTTTGGCTTTAGAATCTTTACAGATTCTATCATCTCATACAATCACTGTGACAAGGTCATACAGCTTAGTATGTTAGAACATGGTGCTAATGCAGTTGATGTAGTCAATGAAGGTCAATGACTCTTTCAGTGAGAAAAATCTTTTCTGTGGTCAAAGAATATAGCCATAACCCCAGAGAAGCTTCCTGCAAAAAATACTATTTATAATAAAAGAAAAAGGTATGGCTACCATGGAAGAGTGTGGAGAGGAACAGAAGGTAGAAGGAAGTTGTATATCCACATCTATGGATAAGTTTTCCTTATCAATTTGATAAGATGACACAGTTCTCAGTCTAAGATCCTGTCATCTTTAGCTACCCTTTCTAGTTGTGGGATGCTGTGATTATGAATTATCATTGCCAGTAAGTCAGCAACAACATCTTTGCATAAGAGGATGAGTGCATTTATAATTCAATGTATAGAACTCTTTAATCCCCAAGATTTTTATTTGTTGATCTGTTTATTTAGTTTTGAAGATTAATCTCCCTGTCTTACTCAGGATGGAAGCTCAGTGAGTGGATACTCATGGGCTCAATTCCACTGCTGATTGGCACAGAAGTTTTTATCCGCTTTGTTTCCAAAATAAGCTGGTTCATAACCTGCTTTAGTAGCCTTGTCTTTTGTTGTCTCCCTCCTCCCACTTTCCCAATGTCCTGGTCTTACACCTTGCCATATTAGTAACCAGCTTAGTGCAGATACTTGATTGGCCTTAACTGTGCTCAGAACTTCTGAAATCAAGCAATCCACTAGCCTCAGCCTTCCCAGTAGCAGGAATTATAGGCACATCCCAGTCATGCCTGGCTCCTAAGATTTTTTTTAAATTCTAATGTAATGCTGTCATGGTAGACCTGTATAATATTTGGGGAAAGAGAGGATGACCAATTATTTTCCCTGAAAAGAAATAGTATAAGATCAAGAAGGAAAAAAAGAAGTTATTTTGATGCTACTCATTCCTTTTTTTCTTCTTAATTTGGAGTCAGTGAATTGATATAAAGTGAAATGAAATATGCAGTATGCACAGTAAGATACAGAAACTATGAGAAAGAGGCAACCTATTTTCTTTAAATTGTGTGAAAATATATCCTTCTGCAAATACCACTTTTTAAATAGAGCATAGTTTCAGACATTTTAATGTCTGTGTAATGTGTGAAAACTGCTTTGCTAGATTAAATTACGTATAAGAGGATTTCAATAATGCTCAATGTCTGATTCACTAAACATCACTGAAGTACTCAGAGTTTAACAGGCATTATATACTTTTATTGTTGTGGTAAGCAATTAAATGTATATGTCACTTTGATTTAGAAAACAAAGGCAGTGGCTATGTCGAAGAGGATTTTTTGGGACAGTTCAAACAATTTCCTCTTTCTTTTGAAGCTTTCTTTGAATTACTTAGTTGATAACTATGTATACACAATTTAAAGTTTGTCACAAATCAATGGCCTCCTAACTTATGAACTTCATATATTTTAGGAAAATGGAACGTGTGCCACTAATTCTTGGGTAGAGTTTGGGGAGGGTGGGAGAATTTCAATACTATTTCTTGATCTTGCCCTATATTCAGAATAACCCACTTAATCCCCTATTGCATTTGGTGAAGATTGTCTTAAATGAGGTCACTTGGTATATAGAACAGACAAAAAAAAATCCAGAAAAGCCTCGTAGGGAGCAATGTGTTTTATTTTTACAAAATTACTTTTAAAAGTCTGTTCCTATAACTAGGAAGTAGGACTGCTACTGCACACAAGGTAGTTTAAACTGCAAAATGCAGGAGGAAGTCCCTACATCTCCCTGGGCTCCAATTTCCTCATCTGTAAAATGAGAGGGTAGACTGGAATGCTTCTGAGAGGGCTTGAAGTTTTAGACCTCTGATCCCACAATCCTATGATTTGAAGTATTTTTATCTTATATTTCAAGAGTTGTCAGTATTACAGTCCTTAGATTTAATGAGTTCATGGTGTCCTTAAGATGAGGAAAATCATAAGATGTAACAATATGTGAATTGTTGAATAATTATTTTCTGATCAATCAATAAATATTTATTAAGTACCTACTATTTGCCAGATGGTTCAATGGACTTGGAATAAGGAAGACTCATCTTTATGAGTTCAAATCTGGACACAACTGAACAAAAATGCGTCAGATACCATGTTAAATATTGGGGATGCAAAATGAGGCAAAAAAAATAGTCTTACACTCAAGGAGGTCACAGTCTAATGAGGGGACACAACAAGCAAACAAACTATGGTGGCTGAATGGAGGATGGGTTGGAATGGGGAGAGTGGAGTGAGGAAGAGACGTGAGACAGGCAGCCTACCAGCAGACTACGGCAACAGTCCAGGCATGAGGTGAAGAGGACCTGCATTAAAATGGTGACAGGGTTAGAGGAGAGAAGGGGATCTGTTTGAGAGATGTTGCAGAGGTGAAATCAATAAGTCTTGACACCAGATTGGATATATAGGGCAGGGTAAGAGATTGTGATGAGTCTAAGATGACTCCTAGGTTGAAAGCCTGAAGGAGTGAGAAGATGGTGTTTCTTTTCACCAAAATAGGGAAATTGAGAGGTAGGGAGAAGGGGCAAGGATTTAGGTGGAAAGATAGTGAATTTGCTTTTGGACATATTGAATTTAGGATGTCTACTATATTAGTTAGTTCAAGATGTCTAAGGCAATTGGAGATGAGAGATTGGAGTTCAGAAGAGAAGTTAGTCCAAAATAGGCAGATTTGATACTCATTAAGCATTGACATGGAAATTAAATCTATGGGAGCATTGATTCATCAGACAACAAGAATTTTTTAAGCAATTTCTGCGTGCCATGTAATGAATATACAAATGACCACATTATAAAATATTCCATACATGCAAAAGGCCTATTTTCTAATAAGAGAGGCAACAAATACACATAAAATATATACAGCATAAATATTAAGTTCATAAATATATTACATATAAAGTAATTGAGTATCAAACAATTTAGTATGGGAGGGCATTAGCAATTGAGAGGGAAGAAAGAAAGGATTCATGTTGAAAATGTTGGATCAGCTTCATCTTAAAGGAAGAGAGACTATAAGAGGTGGGGTATCTGTTCATTCCAGGGATAGGGCACAGCCATTGAAAAGACCCAGAGACAGGAAATGGAAAGTCATGAATGAAGAAAAAGGAAAAGGCCAATTTGGCTAGATCACAGAGAGTAGGAAGGGGAGTAATGTCCAGAGAGGTTAATAAAATAGGTTGGGACCAGGTTGTGTAGGGCATTAAAAGCTAAACAGAGGAGTTTACGTTTAATCTTAGAGATTACAGGAAGCCACTGGCGTTAGTTGAATAGGAGTCTGATGATCAGATCAGCACTTAAGGAAAGAGTTGGATATGAGAGATAGTTTAGAGATGAAAATGGCAAGATTCTGACAACTGATTGGATTAAGGGAAAGAGATGAATGCAAGATAATGCTGAGATCATAAACCAAAGACCCTGAGAGGATGGTGGTGCCTTCAACAGAAACATGGAAGAATTTGGAGGGAAGGGTAATGAATTGAGCTTTAGTCATGTTGCGTTCTTTATATGTCTGGGATATCCACTTCAGGATGTCCACTAAGCAACTGGTGATCCAAGACTAAAGCTTGGAGAAGAGACTAAGGTTTAATATGCATGTCTGAGAGTCATGTGGATATGGCTGATAGTTAATTCTGAAAGAGCTGATGAGGTTTCTAAGAGAATATAGAGAGAAAAGAGAAGATTTCAGGACAGAAATAGAGGAACAATTAAAATTAGGGGGCGTATGTGGATCATGAACCAGAAAGGAGACTAACAATGAGTGATCTGATAGATATGAGTGAACCAGGAGTGAGGAGTGTCTGGAAACCTGGAGGAGAGAATATCCAGTTGGATGGTGTAGTCAACAGTGTCAAGAGCAGCAGGTAGGTTTATCCACAGAACAGATGAACGCTAACCTTAAAGAGAAAAGTACTGGCAGCTGGGATTGCTAGGAAGGGCTTCCTGAAGGAAGAAGCCATTATGCTGAGCAGCCTTGAGGAAACCCAAAAGTCTAAGATGGATAGATGAGGAGGAAAAGAATTCCAGATATTCCAGTGCAAAGGCAAAGAGATGAAAAATTCTCTGTTGTGTGGAGCTAACGTTAAGAAGACTGGTTTGGCTGGACCGTAGAGTCCATGAAGGGGAATGATGTGTAAGAAGGCATGGACAATCCTGAAACCTTGCTTTGTCCAAGAACTGTTATTTTCCCCCACCCTCTTAGTACCTGTTCTCTCCCAAGTCATGGTAAGGAACAGATAGTATTATACTAAGCAGTTGTGATGGTGGTTCTCTCCCTAATTTTCGGCAGCATTTTGAGTAACATTCACTTGTATTTTGGCCAAGTACATCTTGGTGAAATAGCACTATATTCACATAGAAGCAATGCTCTGTTATCTAAGAATTTAATTTCTGGCTTTATAGAGGAATTTTACTGTCGTATGGTGGGAGACCTGGTAGATGAGAGAAAGATTTAAGGGGAATCTTGTTCAGTTTTTTGCCTATTCCTATCCATGCATACTATCTCATTAAGCTAAAGCAATAAATAAAAAATAATGAAAGAAATAAAGTAAAAGAATCTATGCCTTGTGAATGATTTATTCCACTCTCATCTTTTTTTTTTTTGTTTCCTGCCCAGTTTCTCTTTTGGTCATATGATGTCTACTGGAAGAATCTACTTATTTATCATATTTTCTCTTGGGATACATCCCCCTCAAACATTTTAATAAAGTTACTTCTGAGCTTTGTTCACATAGATCTTCTAGTCCAAGGGTTCTTCACTGGGGCCCATAAACTTAAAATACAAAAATTAAAAATCTTTATTAAAAATGAAAAGCTTAAAAATACTTTGATTATTATATTTCAGTATATTTGGTTTTCTTTCTTATCCTATGTATTTTGTGCATTAAAAAGTATCATTCTGAAAAGAGATCCCTCCATAGGCTTCATCAGACAGCCAGAGGGGCTCATGGCACAAAAATGATTAAGAATTTCTGCCCTAGTTCATAAAATTAACTTCAAAAAAGTAATGGACGATTCTGATTCAAAAAAGGCTTAAAAAGTGGGGGGGAAATCAGCCCCCTTCTTCTTTGGCTGTTCTATTGCTACAGCTTTAATGGTTAAGTCATCATTTTTTTTCTTCAAGTACTAAGTCATCTTTTGCTTTCTCACTCATTCCTAGTCTGTTAGATGAAGGCAACTTGGAAAATTGGTCTGTGTGGGGAGGAAAATATCCCAAAGTAACATGAAATTCTTAGCTCTGTCCTCAGATTCTAGTCCAAAAAGAACCATCTCATACCTTTTATGTTCCTTTTCAAGTGATAAAAAGACCTTCTTGTAATGAGAGAATTGTATAGTTGCTCCTGAACTTTATTAGTCTCCCCAAGTTCCCTGTCAGCCCATGCATGCTATTGCATTTTTATTTGTGCATATCTTTGTCAACAGTAGGTATTTTGTAAATCAAATTTTTAGCGATCCTCCAATTCATCTTTGCTTTCCTACAGTTTGCTCTTGCACTAAGAGTATTCTGTCAAAGTGATATCTGCTTCCATTCTGTCCTGTGTCCATGTGGACAATCTCCTTGTTGAACATTCTGAGTCTAGACCACTTCTGCGGTCTAGCTTGGGTCAGTACCTGAAGCAGTAAAGATGCTTTCTTCATAGAAATGATGCAGATGCTAGGACAAGTTTCTTATTAATGTTTTGATACTTTTTCTAACATTTTCACCAGTAATAAATCGAGAGGTTGAAATTTCATCTACTGTAAACAATCTTAAGCATCTTTACTTGTTAGACTTTGAATGAGAGAGAAAAATAAATTGCCTGAAGTTGTCAGGGTATAATATTGAATTTAGTGATACATCTTTTTTAATGAGTTTTCAGTTCCCAATGAGATGTTTAATTGAGACTAGAACTATTGAAAGTATAACAGACTACTAGTGTCCAGTGGTGCTAATTTCACTGACATGCCTTGAGCTAATGAAAAAGAAAAGCTGCCAAGTTATGGAACACAATTTAAAACAGTATGAAATTACTTGCCTTGGTCCTTGGCCTTGCCTGGTTAATATTTTTGTCAATGATTTGGATGAAGACAAAAGCAAACGTATCAAATCTGTGGATGACAGAAAGTTGGGAAGTATGCAAAGCCACAATTAGGATTCAAAAAGAATTTTATAAACCAGAAAGAAAAAATAGTTCAGAGTTTTTAGTTGACCATATATGTTCATTATGGACATGCTGTGTCATACAACTTTAGCTAAAAAAGCTAAAATAATTTCAGGTTGCATTAACAGAGTTATAGCATATATATAAAACTGTATGTATATACATACACACATGTACACACACACATACACACACATATATGTATCAGTGGAGAATTAAAAGACTCATAGAATAAATCTAAAGTAGAAAGGTTTTACCTGGGTTAATCTCTTCGTTTGATAATTCAGGAAAATGAGGCCTAGGGAATTTAAGTGATCTGCCCAAGCTAGTAACCATTAGAAGTGAAATTTGAACTCACACCCTCTTACTTTGAGAGCCTGTTGTCTCTCTTTCTGCCATACTCTGTTGCCTCCTTTTGTTTGGTTATTCTCTGTGCTGAACACACATTTTCTGAAATAGTTTGTTTTGCTTTGGATGCCATGTTTTAAGAGTACCATTGAAAAATGAGAGAGTACCTATGTAGAGGAGTGAAATTATCCTGGTTAGACTTCATAAGAGGAAGAATGAGGAAAGTAGTGAGATGTTTTAACTGTTTTTAAATACTTGGAAGGTTGTTATGTGAAAGAAGTTGATTTATGCCATGCATCCCCAGAAGGTAGAACTAGATCTAAAGAGTAGAATTTTAAATGACAGATTTTGGCCTACTCTAGGGAGAGAATTTCTAACTATTATAGATATACGACGGTGGAATGGGTTTCTTTGTAAAATAGTGACCTCCTCATGCTTAAAAGTATTCAAGCAGAGTCTGAATAACATTCTGGTTGGGTTATTGTGGTTATAAAAGTGACAGGGAAGTCCTGCATTGACAAAGAAACAGACAATTATAAAAATTTCTTCCAACTCTAACATTCTATGTTTCTATTTATCTCTTTTTAAAAATTAATTTATTTACTTTTTAATTTATGGCATAAAACAAGAATTTCCATGACATAGTATGATAAAAAGATGATTACACATGAAACTGTAAATTTATTATGTATAATTTGATACTTCTTTTAAATATATAGTAAAGTTCTTTTCTTTTTTCTTTTCTTTTTTCATCCCTCTTTCCCACCCTAAAGATGGTTACCAGTAGACCCAAATATGTGTGTGTGTGTATATATATGTGTGTGTGTGTGTGTGTGTGTGTAAAATAATTCTATACATATTTCTATTTATTAGTTCTTTCTCTGGATGCAGCTATATCTTTTATAGTTAATTTGGGTATTTAAAATAGTCAAAATGACTTATTTGCTCAAAGTTGTTCTTAAAAGAATATTGCTGCTACTGTAAAGTTATCCACGTGATATTTGAAATGTGAAAAAAAATTTTAAAGCTAGTGTTCCATTTCATGACCAGATCTTTGAAGTAGTCAGACACAATAGGTAATATAAAGAATACAGAGACCAACATATTAGGTGACTATTGTTTTCTTTGTGGTCATTCAGTCTTAGTTCACTTAATCCCTAATAATCCTGAAGAGAACACATGAAAGGCAACGTGGCAGAGCGGACTTACTGTTCTTGGAGTATTACTGAACTATTTAATAGTACTAAATAGGACTCAGATTTTCCAGATGAGAAAACTGAGTTGCAAGAGAGTTTGTGACCTTATTGTCAGGATTATAAGATCGTAATTGTAGATCTTGAGGGCATCTTAAAAGCCATGTAGCAGAACCCTCTAATTTTGCAGATGAGGAAATGGATGCATAGACAATAGATCGGATGAGGACCTTGGTCTCTGGACTCCATATTCCAGTTCTCTTTCCAGTGTACCATACTGCATCCTTTGGTTATGAAGACCTGGGTTCAAATAATATCCTTTCCTCAGCTGTGAGATCATGGCTAATTGATTAATTTCCCTGAACCAACTATATAACATTGTCAGTTACCAAAAGCTTCTTAATCTGAATTCCGTAAGGATGCCTGTATTTTGGTGACTGTTTCAGTATAATTGGTTTCCTTGGCAATCCAATGTATTTTATTCAATTAAAATCTTATTCTGATGTGTTCTACATCTGTAAACTTCACCTGGATTACCAAAGTCATCCATGACACAAAAAAGGTGAAGAACCTCTGTTAAAAATGGAAGATAATCTGCCTTGGAGGAGTGAGTTTCCCTTCCCCCCAAATTATAGGTCCTATGCATATTAACATAAGTAAGAACATAGTTAAGAAGATGTGAGAATCGGAGAGTAGACCTCATAAATGTGAACAGTTCCTGGGAAGCTGAAATATCTGAATTGTCCTATACGTACTAGTGTTTAGAAAAAATTCTCTGCCCCCTACGTACATAGTTACATATTTGGACCTAAACTTCAGGACATTTTAACCCTATTTCTATTCTTACTCATAAGGTAGTTTTTACTCATTATATATTAATGAGTTATATTTATAAGTGTAAGTTTACAATAGTTTATTTTGATTTTGAAATATCAGGCCCCAGAATATTTGTTGTGAAGGCTGTTTCAGTAACAGATTGAGGATCATTTTCCAGAAAATGTTTCTCAAAATATAAGTATTATATTTGTATTGTATATGAATATTGAAGTTGGTTATAATCAACATATTACCTTATATTATTGCTCTACACTGATCATGACATACCTGCTTATACTTCCCAAATTATTTAATTTGGTTTGAACAAGTTGTAATTGTTTTCTTGCATGGAAACATCTTAGAAAATTTATGGGGACATTATCAGTTTATAAATTCAGTATTATGGTCACTTCCCAGTTCTGTAAATCTGGAGATATGCCAGTTTTATATCTGCTTTTAAAAAAAAGTTCTTAATTGCAATTGGCACATTCCCATACCAGTTTCTTTTCATGAGGAAACATTTTAAGGGGATAGGAGCAAATTTATAGCTGTTTTTTTTAAAAAAAAAAAATCACAGGTGTAGAAGTGTTGAAGCCCATAATTTGCAACCAGAAACCAAAGCAAACTCAGTTTAGCATCAAGTTGGTAGTTTAGGAACCTGTAATTCCCTCTCTTTATATTGGACAGGGTCTGTTTTCTATCTTCTAATCCTTTTTATTTTTAATTTTCAGGTGGGTGCTCATTTGATGAGCCGTTTACCACGTGTGGATACAGCCAGGGTAAGGATGACGACTTTGATTGGGAATGGGTGAACACATTGACAAAGCCTTCTGATCCATGGATGCCATCAGGTTTGTTGATTTTACTGATCCTTAATAAGAGTGGTAACTGTTGATATCTCTCTACTCTCTAGATCTATTCATATATATATGTATATATATACATATATATAATTTGTTGAATGAATGACAATTTTGGAAAATGAATGTGAGATATGGATGGTACTGGTCAACCAAAGAAAATGAAACAGCGTAGTTCCTTCTTATGACATGGGATTTACTATAACTTAATATCTCCTTTTTATCCTTTCTAATTGAAGTTTATTCTCATTTTCTGTGAAGTAGCATTGCATTCATTTGTAGGAAAGATACTAGTTAGAAAAGGCATAAGAATTATTGGAGCAGTGTTGGTATCAGTTTTGATAAGGGTAGTCAGGTAGCACACAACTGAGGAACAAGAACTATGGTGTCTTGTGGATATGACTTAAATTTTCTTTCTTGTGTTTTTGAGATGGGAGTGATAATCATGGAGATATTATGAAGATAAAAGGAGATCTTTGCAAAGAACTGCAAAAGTCAATAATAATAGATAAATGTAACTATCAGTGTCATTCTTTTGGTAGTGAATTCTATTTTTTTTATTTTGGTTTTTACCCCTTTTTGAAGCATTTGTTGACTTTTCTTTTTCTCTTTCTTTTGAGCATAGGTGTGACATGATCAGAACTGTACATGAGGTCTTTTAATCTGGTAGCAATATAAACAATGAATTTGAGAGTAAGAGAATAGGGGTGGGCCTGACTACTTGCAGTAATCCAGAGACAGGTAGTAATGTAAATCTGGAATAGGACAATGACAGTGGGAAAAACATTTTAAGGGCTGGTGTGAGAGAAATTCCAGAGGAGACCAAAAATTTAGATTTGACGATAAGTTTCATATGAAATGTGAGGGAAGGAGGGAAAAGAACAGGTAAACAAACAAACCAGACATACCATATAGCAGTATGAATGACTGCATTGGTACCTCTGTTAGGAGTAAGGAAGCCAGAACAAGGAACAGGTTTGGGGTAGATGATAAAAAATTGGTTTTGCACAGGTTGTCTTTTGCAGTATTGATGGAATATCTAAGGAGAAATGTGCTGTAGATACTGAGAAATTTAGATATGTAGCTTATGAGAAAAGGTAGAAAATGAAATCTATATTTTGGAATCATTTGCATAGAGATGATTCTTGAAGTGTTGGGAATTAATATTTTTGTAGTGGAAAAGAGAAAAGAGGAAAAGTTAATGGCAAAGTCTTTGGAATTACATACTTTAAGAGATCAATTCAACAAATATTTATCAAATACTTACAGATGCAAAGATATAATGTATACTCTGCTCTTAAAGAACTTATATTAGAATATAAAGGAAAAGCATCTTTGGATATATATATATATATATGTATATGTATATATATATATATATATATATATACATATACATATATATATATATAGTTTTGATGCAATGAAAAGAATGAAAGGTTCTGACAAAGCTCCAAGGGTAGTTTGGCATGGAAGACATCGCTCTGGCTTTGGGAATTGGGACACATGAGTTGGAAAATGGAAAAAGAATGGGAAAAGACTAAAATGAATGGAAAGAACCATTCCAGAAATGAATGAAATGAGAAAAGAGTGAGATGAAATAGAGCAAGATAAGACTAGGAGACAGAGAGTAGTATAGTTTGATGAGAACATGGAGTACCTGAAAGAGCACATTGTGAAAGAAGGTAGAAAGGTATGTTGGCGTCAAGTTATAGAATGCCATAATCAGGTGTTCGTTATTTTGATAGACAGTTGGTAACTACTGATGGCTTTGAATAGAGCAGCAGCATTAAAGTAATGAATTAGGACAGTTACTTCTGCGTTGTGTTGTTCATCCTTCAACTTTAAAGAGGACCAGGGACAACATGGGATGATGTCTTGACTTGAGCATGATTTGGATTCAAATGAGGCAGAGTTGAGTAAAGTCATCAGCCTCACTCTCTTTTTCCAGAGTTATCAAAACCCCATGTTAAGACCAAATTCAGGACAACTGGTGATGTCCTGGGATGCAGGGGATGGCCTGGGCTCTAGTTTTATTGTGAAAGACAGACAGGAGAGGAAAGAGAAATAATGGAGAACCGTCAGCTGGTTAGGAGACTGGTTGATAGTCTCAGCTTGAAAAGATGAGAACTTAGACCAGTGTCATAGTACGAGTGGAAAAGGATTGTGAGGGATGAGGGAAATGATAGATATTATTAGTAGGTCATGGCATCTGATTAAGAATATATGATGAAAGCAATGCCAAGTCAGAAAGGGGTTCCTGAGGTCATGACTGAGAGATATATGTGGAGATATCTAAGTAGCATTTGAAAATTCATGATTGGAACTCTTAATGAGTAATTTGAAGTGGAGATATAAATTGGACTTGTCTACATAGAGATAATAAATGAAGGCGAATGTTGGAGTAGGTAAAGGCGGAGGACAGAGCTTTGAGGTGAGATAAGGATACTAAGCCAGCAAATATACAGAAAGAAGAATGTCTGAAGAAGTAGAAGGTTAGCCATAAGAGTTAACAGAAGAGAGAATATCAAAAAAGACAGGGTAGCCTGAAGATGATAAGTATATGCTATATAACATGCTGCAGAAATATCAAGGTCAATGCATGCTAAACCAAAAGACTATTGAATTTAGCCATAAGGATGTGGAAAGGGTGGTTTCAGTAAAGTGGTAGAGACTAAACTTATGTTGAAAGGAGTCAGAGTTAGTGTGTAGTAAGGATGTGTAATTAGTTTTTATATACTGATTTTTTTAATTTGATGGTAGTTGATGGATTAAGGTAAGGATATTTTTAATGTGTTGAAAATAGGGAATATCAGAGTATGTTTGTAGATGGAGAAGAAGGAAAGCGGAAAGAGAGAGACACTGAAGATATGTGTACAAGGGAGGGGATAATTTCTCAGAGGAGATTTGAAGAGATGGGATCTAGGATCCCAAGTGAAACGTTTTTTGATTCTGCAAGGAAGAATATTTCTTATGAAATCTTAAAAGGAAAGAGGGAGATGACTGAATATACTAAAATCTATAAAGGAGTAGAAGTTTAGAGTTAAGGAAATTCACATTAGATGGACCTCATCTTCTTGGTAAAATGTGAGTAGGGATCACAGCAAGTAAAAGGGCAGTTTGGGGGACTTGATGGAAAAGAAGAGCAATTTCTTTTATAGGAAGGTGATATATGGGGTCATTACTGTGCAGCATTTAGGGCCTCTTTGAGATCCCATGGTATATACACACTTGTTAGCCCAAGGGATCTTAAATAAGTAGATCATGTAATCTCTTCTCAACATTTACAAAATGGAGATACTATTCACACCAGCGACCCCAGAGAATTCTTTTGAGGACAGAATCTTGTGCCTTTCAAAGCACTACATAAATGAGAGAAGTTGTCATTGTTGTTATAAATGTGCAATGGAATTAGTCAACACTGTTTTATGATTGCCTTCTGAAATATTTGGCTGCTGTGCATTAGGAGTTGAGATTTCCCCTAGCATAAAAACTTGAAATCTTGAGATTTAAGTAAAGATGTGAGTTAAATCTTTGTGATGAAATTTAAATGTAAACTATAAACTATTCCTTAAGTCATTCTTATTTTTACCCTTTGGGAAGTGACACTGGTTCCTTAGACAATCTCAAAAAGAAAAGAACAGTTTAGTTGGGGGAAAAAAATCTTTCCACAGGGTTATTGCTCTGGAAGTTGAGAAACTGTCATCTATCCTAAAATATTGTCTTTATTATTGTTTGAAACCAAAAATTTGAGGCACTACTGAGTAATTATCTATTATTTTTATTTATGTATGACAAGATAACATTTAAATATCAAAGCAGTAAGTGGAATTTTAGCTTTAGTTTTTAGCTTCTCAACTTATTTGAAATTTTTTGTAATAACAGCATTTTAATGTGTAGGATTTTTCTTCTCCATCTGCATTAGCAAAGCTATTTTTAACCACATTTTTAAAAAGTTAAATACAGTCTGGAGCTATGTGCAAGCTGACTTGATAACTACTGTGAAGCTGTTACGTTATGTTCTGGAAATACATATTTAGGGTTGCATAAACACTACATGCCATTTAAAAAGTCCTATTTTAAACTGCTATTTATACTATTGGTAGATTTTTTTTTCTCAGCTAGTCCTGTGAACAGTAACTTTTCAGTTAATGGAAATGTGCCAAAGCTGATTATTCATTCCCTTTATAAGTGGGTAGCCTGTTTCAGTGGATTGCTAGTAGCTTTTTCTTTTGCCTAAGGGAAATTTCCTTACCTTATACTCTAAGAATGAAAATGCTCACTTGGAGCACAGTTCCTTGGTGATGAATTCTTGGGATAACATTACACTTATGGCTAATGCTATAGTCTAATGCTTCCTGTGTATTACAACACATTATCTCCTGTTCAGTCGTCAGCACAATGGATTAAGAAATTTACTCTCATGTAAGTAGATCCATGGGATCTGACATAGACAAAATGTATTATTATTTCACTCACTTCCCATATTTTTAGTCTTATTTTAGCCTAATTATTCCAGTTTGGTAAATATCATATACATATGTATATATATGTATATACATATATATATATATATATATTGCTTGATAAAAGTCCTATCTAAAGTATAAAAAATAAAAGGTTTTGTTTTGCACTAAAGGAGAAATTATGCAAGGAAAATCCATAGCATGTCAAGCTTAGCTCTAGTGTGAACAATATACTTAGGAGTTGATGGGTATGGCCATTTACCTCTCATAAAATTGACATTTTATCTTCCTCTTTCAAGTGCCGCTATTTCTAAGTGATTGTAATGTAAGAATGGATAGAGGTATTGTAGGGAAATAAGAAATGTTGGTTACTGCATTGTGAAAATCTAATTCTGTTTAGTGGATCTAAAAGATAGATGTTCCTTTTTTAAAAACCTTTTTATAATTCATGTCACTTTCTACTTTTATTTCCTTTATGTGTCCTAGGAATAACGATAGTTGTAGTGAATGGTGACTGGGCTTAGAAAAGTGTGTTTTGCCTCTTTCATAAAAGGTCATCTTGTAGTGGCAGCAACTTATTTAGGACCAAGAGAATGGGTCACCTGTGATGGAATGGGTATGATTGCTTTGAGGGCCAGCAGATATAGAAACATGACAAAATATATTGGTTTGTGGCAAATTTCTTGTTTGGAAAAGACGATGGATTGACAGATAAGGTAATTGAAGCTCTTTCATACGGTGCACTCAACAATATGTTAATGCTTTTCCCACATTAAGAAGATTCTATTATTCACATGCCAGCTTATGCTGATTTTTAGGAGATGGGGATGTGAGGTCATCTCACAGCCTAACCCTTGGCTGACTATAATTAGTATTTCCAAGACAAGAATGTTTGCATAGTTGACCCTGGGTGACCTGTAAGAGGTTATTTATAGAAATGAATTGCTGGGGTATCAAGCTCTGCGATCATTTTAGGTGATTCTTGACTTTTCCCAACGTTAGAATATGCAAAATAAATTTTATTTTCCTTAGTTGCCTCATCTGTCTCACCCCTAAGGAGATTGCTACCTGACATCCAGATGTAACATAAACACTTAACCTACTTTTTCCCCATTTCATTCGTTCTCAAACTACCTTTGTGGGGATGTTAATTACTTTCTAGTTAGCTTTAAACAGTGAGTTATGAGGTACGTTTAAAAAAAATGATCTTAAGTTGTAGACCGTCAGCAGTTTTCAAGCTGCAAATTTTAGAAAAACAACTTGAGATCATAATGAAGAAAACATTTCACATTGCTGGTTTGTGGAGGGAATTCTTGGCTTTAGCTCTAACGTGCTAAATGTAGCAACATTTTAATGTGAGATTAAAACAAGTATGTTGAGTTCAGTGATCCTATGTCAATAGCAGAATTTTAATGTCTGTAACATGGCTAATCCGAGTCAGTGTGCATTAGTGAATGAATTGATGGAAATGTCTAACATTTCACATAAATTCAATGGCAAAAACACAGTATGTGTTTTAACTATCAAAGGTCAAGGCAGTCATATTTTTGAGTGCTGATCCTTAGTAGTTAGCCACCAACAAAGAGATGAATGTAAGCTATTATGATGTATATCTTCTCGTTTGAATAGCTTGGAAACTGCTTAATAATGAACAGGTGTTTTACATTGAATTTATATGACATTCCAGTTCAAAATTGATTGGAAACTGAAAAAAATAACAGTAGTTGTATAATTCAGCTACTCAGTGTATTTGGATGATGAACATTATTTCTTTACTATATACTAAATATACAAAATGGATTGAAGAGAGAATGATTTCATAGATTGGATCATATAAAAAAACATTTCTCTGCATGGTTTTCTACTTAAAATATAGGGAGAAAGTGAAACCATATAGTTTGAGGTGATGCCAAACAGAGGAATAAGTCATGAGATGGGACAAATCATGGAAAGTTTTCTGAAGCAAAAAAATCCTGAGATGTTGGGGCAGCGAGGTGGCACAGTAGAGTGGTGGACTGGAAACTAGGAAGATCTGAATTAAAATTTGAGCTCTATGGCTGGTCGTTCATTCTCTGCCTCAGTTTCCTCCGTAATAAAATGAGAAACATAGTAGCACCTGTCTCCTGAAGTTACTGAGGATCAAGTAAGTTCAGATGGCAAGTGTTTACAAAAAGACTGCCATGAAAATAACAACTTGGGATATAAAACATGTTGCTGAGGTGGAAGAGGTTAAAAAAATTCTATGAAATACTTGTCAAGGCCTCCTTTGATTTGATGATTTCCTTTCTGGAAGAGATTAATTTATGTTTCCTTTTTCTTGATGTTTGGTGCATTCTACTGATCACAGTCTATTCTCTGTTCCCAGTAGTTCTCGTAATTTGCTTGTATAATTTGCTAAAATAGGACACTCAGGCTTTTTTTTGTTTCCTCACATTTTCTTGAAAGTCCAATATATCCAAGATTCTCTCCATACATTCCAATATATCTGATAATTTGATAAATTTTCAAACCATCTTCCCTTTGTTTTATTCTTTGATTTTCCTCAGTTCCTTTTTCTTCTCCTTTTCTTTCATCATAATTATCCTCGTTTTTTGTAGATTCCACCATTTTGTTGTGAATGCCATCCAAGTTTTCAGACTGATTTGTTGCTTATTGTTTATTGATTTTAAATTGATCTACATAGATGTCAGTATTCCTTAATTTTCCCTATTGAACTTATCCTTCACTCTGAAAGTTTTTGAGATACATCTATTTTCATTTCTGGGGCATTTCCCTCTCCCTCTACCCTGACGTCCAGTATTTGGCCTCTTTCATCCCATTGTATTTTTCTATTTTTCTGAAACTTTTTTCCATATTACTTTTAAAAAATTAACATTTTCGGCTCGTGGAACCAATCCAGGGAACTCCCCCAGCCCACCCGGTACCACGGCCTCTGGAGTAGAAGTCTTGCAATTCCAGCTCCCAGTCCATGAGGCTGCTACCCTTCAAAACATAAACCAGCTTTGGGAAGAAGAACGCTTCTGCAATGTCACCATCGTGGCCAACAGTCTCAAGTTCCAGGGCCACAAGATTATCTTGGCGGCCTGCTCCTCATTTCTTCGTGACCAGTTTCTCCTCAGTCCCAGTTCAGAGCTGCAGGTCTCGCTAATGCACAGTGCCAGAATTGGTGGCAGACCTCCTCCTCTCCTGCTATACAGGTGCTCTGGAGTTTGCTGTCCTTGACTTTGTCAACTACCTGACTGCTGCCTCCTATCTCCAAATGTAGAAAAATGTGGTAGAAAAATGTAGAAATGCCCTGAGCCAATTCATTGAACCCAAGATTGACCTAAAAGAGGATGGAGCCAGTGGAGGGATGGGATTGACTGGGCTCAGCTCTACCAAGTCACTCCTCCCACCTGCTTGAACCCCTAAACCAGCTCCCAAACCCCCACCACCACCTCCTCTTCTCCGACCAGTGGAACTACAATTTTCCCTTGATGAGGATCTTGAGCTAAAGGCAGAAGAAGAAGAGGATGAAGATGAGGATGCATCAGATATCTGCAGTGTCAAGGTGGAATCAGCATTGGAAGTGGCACAGAGGCTTAAGCCCCGTGAAGTTATTGAGGGGAGCCTTGGCCTTGGGGGGAACCTTAACCTTGGAGGGGGTCTTGGCCTTGGATGGAGTAGTGGGCTCCTCATTAATGAAGTTGGAGAAACTATTGATGCCCCTGATGATAGCACAGCACCCCAGGGAGTGGTGAAGGCCTGCTATAGCCTTACAGAAGACGCAGAAGGGAAGGGTCTGTTGTTGTTTCCTGGAGGTCAAGTAGGGGCGGGCATTATCCTTGGACTGAGAGATGAAGCCCTAGCTGCAGCCACTATGTCCCGGAGCAGTGGAGTTAGTGGGAGTTATGGGGGCATGAGGAGTCCTATACCAGGGGGCTCCCCAGTGGGAAACCCACTGAAGAACATCAAGTGTACCAAGTGCCCAGAAGTGTTTCAGGGTGTGGAAAAACCTGTGCTCCACATGAGAGCCCAGTACTTCATCTTTATGTGCCCTCGTTGTGGGGAGCAGTTCAATCATAGCAGCAACCTCAACTGTCACATGAACCTTCACCAAGGTGTCAAGTCAACACTCCTGTGGTATTTGTGGCAAATGCTTTACACAGAAGTCTGCTCTACACAACCACCTCAACCTTCACTCTGGGGCTTGACCCTACCATTGTTCTTCTGTGATGTGCGATCTACCCATAAAACCTGCCATTCGTAGACACCTCAAGGAGCAGCATGGCAAGACCACAACAGAGAATGTCCTTGATGCCAGTGTGTCAGAACTCAATGCCCTCCTCTACTAGCTGGAGGAGGGATAACTAGGGGAAGGGGTGAGGTGAGGTGAGGAGATTGCTGGCAGAGGAGGGTGATGAAAAATTCTCTCCAAAAGGGGAGGAATTTTGAAGGGGAAAGGGACTTTTCTGTTTCCAGGAGAGTTAAAGGCAGAGGTCTTAACAAAAGAACAGCTGCTCAGGTCTTCCTCTGAGAATAGGAAGGGGTTAGAAGACCTTGCTGAGGAGATTAACTATTCCTTGGGATGATGAGGAAAGAAATGGTTCCTATTTTCTAGGATAAAAGGGCCTAGGAAGAAGGATGGCTTTTTTCTGAAATAGGTAAATAATTGAGGTGAGATGAGGCAGGGTGTAAGTAGTAAAAAGGGGAAATAGAAGATGGTTTTATCATTGGGTAAGAAAGCAATAGAGAAAACAACTCAGATAGGCAAGGTGGGTGGGAATTGGGAGGGTATCTTACCAGTTATGCCTGTCCTTGGGTGGTGATGGAACAGGGGAAACCTCTTAAATTCCTGGGAGACCAGCTGTTGTGAGGAAAAGGTTAAGTCCCAGGGAGAAAGGGCAGAGAATGTCTTTTTTGTGTGCTAGGGAGGAGGGAAGGGGACTAGGACGGGCCTTTTGTCTCAGTAGACAAAAAGTGACAAATGGTTATAAAATGAAAGAAAAAAGGAGAATGGAAGTAGCCTAGAAAACAAATAGAGGCAAAATAAGAAAAGTCAGAAGTAGTAAGGGTTGGGGAGGGGACATGGGGAGAAAGGGAAAATACCTTGAAAAGAGCTCTTGGGGAGGGGAGGGAAAGGGTGTGGTAGAGATGTAATGGTATTTTTTAAGGAAACACATTTTTCAGGAGTTTTCTGGAATCTGAAGTGTCAGTTTCTCTTTTCCACAAAATAAAAAACATTAACATTTTCCTTCTCTGTAATGAAATTTTTTTTGAATTTAGAGAGTTTTAAAAAATTGGTTGTTCTTTATTTTGTATGTTACCATTATTTTGAAGTGATATTAAGGAAATGGGTCTAAAAAATGACAAACCTACCTTCTTTCTGTTATCCACTCTGCTTCAAAGTAGTTGGGAGAGGGAGAGAGATTCAAATAATTCATTAAGCATCTATGATGTCCCCGTCTCTATGTTTCATGGTGTTCACTACGTTGGGAAGTGATTTGGATTAGTGAATTGAGTGCTGGACTTACAACTTGGATTTGAACCCTACTGTAGACACTTGATAGCTTTGTGACTATACACATGCCATTTAACCTCTCTCAACCTTAGTTTTCTCAGCTGTAAAATGGGAATTATAATATCAACTCCCTCATAGTGTTGTTGTAAAGATAAAATGAAGTAATATGTATAAGACAATTTGCAAACCTTAAAGTACTCTATAAATTATTATAATAAACCATGTTTTCTAACTCAAAACCTAACTGGTCTTTTATTTGTGGCAAATTAATTTGCTCTTTGAATAAATGGGCATATGTGATGTGGGAGGGTGGAGATGAAAATGAAAGATTTGGATAGGTTGGATAAATTTTAAACAGTTAAGTTAACTGACTTGATGATATGGTTATCAGCTTTTTGAGAATTAAAAAATGTACTAATTAATACTAATATGATTTTAGGCAAAATGCCTTATTTCTAGATTTTTCTATTTATTATTAAACATGTTTTCACTGAAAAATAGGAATGAGATGTAAATATTAATCCTTTTTGCTCCTTTCAAAACATACTTCAGCTCTTAGCTACAAAGGTTAAGTGTGGCTGATGAAAAAAAGAAATATCTTTGAATATGCACTGAATGAATGATTAATGATATGAAATTTTAGACTTGACTCAGAATTGGTCACAAATCACATTTTCTCAAGTTTTATTGTGTATATTTAGGAGGTATTCCAAGTATACACATCCCTAAACTTTTGGACACATTCCACAATGGTCAAATATAGAAGAAGTGTGTTCTACTTAGGAAAAACAAGATGCAAATGGAATTATTAAATTAGGTTTTCGGATGCTCACTTTTATTCTGCCCATGGTATGGTGCTGAATACATAATGTGCGTAAAATTTCTTGGCAAACTCATAGAATGTTTGTGAAAGTGATTATTTTAAGTAAGTGGCCTTTAATATACAGTTAACTGATATTCTAATCCAAGAGATTGTGATAAATTATGTGTAAAGTGACACTTAAGAGCTTAAGTGGCTGCAAGAGAACTAAATATGGTTATTTTAATTAATTTTCTGCTGGACAATCATTTTACCTCCATCTGGAGGGTGGATGCATCAAATCCAATTGAAATTGACTGATTAGTTTTAATATAAGCATTTGAAAATCCCAGTAATGCTCAGTGGCAAGCTAATTGGGTGATGCTTTTGTCATTCCAGTGAGAATCATGATATATTACTAGGTATCACTGGAATTTTTTTTTCAGTTGATAAGTCAGTATTTGTAAGCTTTTCATTTCTAAATTCCTGTGTTTTCCTTCACTTTGCTGCCGAGGAAATTTGAAGTACCTTCCATTTAAATTGTTTTTTCTTTTCCTTAGAAAACGTAAGGGTGGTAGAAACCTTTTTATAATGTTGGTGTTGGATGTAGCTTACTCTATGAAATAAGCAAATCCTGTCCCCCAATCAGTCAAGGATTTATCGAGTGCCTGTTATATGTGCTCAGTTTTGTCAGGCTTTTATTGCATTATAGATTATGTTTGGGGGAAGTAGTCTTACCTGTGGTATATCTAGATCTGCATGATAGAAGTAGCAAGTTGAGAAATAATAGGATTCTACTGTTTTAACATCAATGATTAAAAAGTCCCTTTTGCTTTTTCCTGAAGGGGAAGAAAGATTAAGAGGAAAGTAGAGAGATGGTGTACTTGGAGATTAGAATTTTTATGGAACGAAGATAAAATAATAATAATATTAAGACAACATCTTGACAGTAGAAAAGAGAACTTCGTTTGGAGTTAGAAGACCTAGGTTCACATTTCACTTCTGACACTTATCTTTTTCACCTTGGGCAAGTTATGTCAGTTTCCTCATCTGTAACATGGAAGAGGCTGCCTAGATGGCTTCTAAGGTTCCTTTCAGCTTGAGATCTGTGAGCTCTGATTCTGCGAGCTGTAAAACCTATTCTACCCTAAATCTGTTATCCTATGATCCTGTGAAAAGAGAATAAATAACTATGAATCAAGTTTAGGTACGTCATGGTAGGAAACCTGAGTTTGAATCCTCTCTCATTATCCATATGATCAGGTGAAATCCGTTCACCTCCCGGAGACTGTTTCCTTGTTTTAAAAGTGATGATGGTAAATATTGTGCCATCTATCACAAGGTGGGATTTTGAAGAAAGTGCTCGGTAAATCGTAAGGTTCTCTTTTAAAGCAGGAAGTTATTTTAACCCTTCCTTTTGGCCACTTGACAGATGGTGGGGAAAAAGCAACTAGGAGGGGCGGTGTATAGAGTATCAACTTGAAGTCAGGAAGACTCATCTTTGTGGATTCAAATGTGGCCTCAGACACTTACTAGCCATGTGACACTGGCCAAGTCGCTTAATCCTGTTTGCTGCAGTTCCTCATTTGTAAAATGAGCTGGAGAAGGAAAGGGCAAGCTGCTGTAGTAGCTTTGCCAAGAAAATCCCAAATGGGGCTACCCAGAGTTGGACATGACTGAACAACAAGATAGTTTGAAGAGGTTTACCAAATCTCCTCACCTGGAAGGCTTTGAAAATGGGATGGATATTTCAGCATCCATCATGGTTTGGATGAAGTACAGACAGAGCTGAACAAATGATTTCTCACATAGTCCCATAGCTTTATTATAGGTGAACCTATAAATAGATCCATGATAAGTTATGGCAATGAGTGATGTCCCTGCTAAAGTTCTTAATGAAAGGGGTGACAAGTATCATGTAGACAGTTAATATCCTACTTAATAGAAAGTAGACAGAGATATGATAGAAGAAAAATAAATACAGCATCTCTTTTGAGGTATCTTTGGGGATGGCCCTGATATCAGTAAAGTGTTGATGAGGAGGAAATTGCTGAAGGAAAGTTGCTTAGTCAAATGTTAAATGTAATGGGATAAGAGGTAGTTAAGATTGAATTGGACTCGGGCCTTCTTCCCATTCATTCTAAGTTGAATCAGGCATGATTCAACTGAATTGAGCTCAGATTTTCTTCTACCCATTTCCATAGTTTCTCAGGTACATTAAATCCTTAGGAAACACCAAACCAAGAAATGCATTTCCTCCTGGGTAATTCCTTGTATTTCCCAGCAGATGGAGACAATATGTAAATTTTATTCTGCTCTGGGTTGCATGCCCACACAGGTGATCTGCTTCTTCCAGGTATCTTCTGGTGACTCTTGTTAGCCTCTAGATTCCTGTCTTTTTCACCAGTCACTCTTGTACTTCTCAACTTTTTTGAATCCATCTCTCTCGGCCAGGTTGGAAGTCTTATTATTTATTACCGTTTCTCGTAAGATCTTTGTTAGTTATGACCTTTGCCAGAAGATCAGAACCATATACATATAAATGTACATGTACACGTACATGTACATATGCATACATTTATTTGTATGTGTATACGTGCATGCATATAGGTATGTTTGTATGTAAATGAATGACATTTTGATGGCAAAGCAAAGATAAGAAAACTTCCTGAGGACCATGGGAAGAGATTTAAATACTGTATAATCCCTTCACAGGCAAGAGTCACTGGTTTTTCTTCCTGTATTTTGATTCAGAGTGAGTCCGCAAGGTAGGATCATCTTTCTGCTATACAGAGTAGTTTAGTTACAGCCTTGTGAGGTCAGCTCACAGAGTGAAGTGAGGCTACATTTGACTCACTTCATTATATTCCTAACAACAACAAAAAGAACTTCAAAAAAATCTCTTATAAAATAGCAAATCTGCAAATTCAAACCATGCACATGTCTGCTTAAAAAAAAATTCTCACCTGTTTTCTTCCCCTCATAATATTTAGCCCTGTAAACTCCGGAAAAATTTCTCCAAGACCTCAACCTGGGTACATTTTAGAAAGACTTTTAGAAATTAATTATTAAGAAGTTTTTTTGAAGTTGTGCCATTGATTGGGTTTGTCATTTCTTTTAGACTGTGAGTCATGAGTTAATGGGGTCTGTTTTCCCATTTAAATCTTTTCTCACTAAATTATAACTTTGCTTGTCAAAACAAGCTAAAGAGACAGAAACAATTTTCCTTCTGTGTTGCCTTGGGATAAACACACAAACTCAATTACAACGCAAAACTTCCAAATTAATTGATCAGCTGAATCCCATCCCCCCAACTATATGAAACAGAACCTAGATTTGCTCCCTCTATAGAGATCAGGGTAAACAAGAGTCAGGGAGCCACTTTGTTAACATTGCAAGGTTTATTTGAAAGAATGAAGAGCTAATTCTTGGTCCAGAAAGATTTATCCTATTAGATACAATCATTTGCTTCAACCCTTCCTCACTGTTTCATTGACTATCCAACACTGCTCTAAATAAGATTATTTTTAAACTGTTATAAAACATTTAGGATAATGGTATAGGAGTCTGGTCACAGGTCATGTATCAAAAGAACACGAATCCAGAGCTAAATGTTCATTATCCATTTAACTTAAAATTGTATAGATGCTGAGATTATCCTTTCCCCTTTAACCCTACAGTTTGGCACTCCAAGATTATAGCTCATAATAAATTTCTTATTATGTTTTGGGACTTTTAAAGACCATAGGGCATAGAGTGTGAATTATGTCTTACACTACCTGTGGTAATCTGAGGTATTCAGAAAGAGAAATACTTTTAGGAAATCCACTGAATAATAGAACCTGGTTTAGGTAGAACCTCTAATCCAGGAATTCTTAGCCTGGTCTCCAGGAACTGGTCTTTTAAAATATTTTGATAGCTATACAGCCACATAATTGCTTTCTTTTGTCACCAATATTTTATTTTATGAATTTAAAAACTTTATTCAGAGAAGAAATCCATAGACTTCACCAGACTTTCAAAAAGGTCTGTGACCACAAACGAAAACAAAATTATGAACTCCCATCCATAACACAATATGTCACTAGTCCTATCCATGTTTGAATAGTAATCCTGTCTATAACCAACCCTGACAAGTCACTTAGCTTTTACTTTAAAGCTGTAGTGATGGGAAACTCACTACTCTTATCCCAGTTCTGCTTTTGGACAATTCTGATGGTAAGAGAAAATGGTCTTTATATGAAACCAAAATGTGCTTCTATAACTTTTTCAACTTTAGGATTTCAATCTCTCTATAAAATCTAGAGTCTGCTTTCTTCTCTCAGGTGCATAATGAAGTGAAACTGAAAATGGATCACTATTCCCTTATTTATAATCTCTGTAGGGCTGAGCGCAGTTTATTTAATAGATGTGCTTGTCCTTCATGCCCATCGTTCTAGCATCTCAAATCCTTTTGTAAGCATTGTATTAACCCTCAGTATCTTTTAAAGAGATGTTTACTTACCTTAGCTATAGTAATGCCTTTGATATAGCAAAGAACTAGAAAATGAAAATATGGAATTAGTCATTATAGCATAGTAAGATAAATATTATGAAATAAAATATTAATTTTTAAATGAAAACCATAATATCTTTCTAAATAATTCATTTTTCAAAATAAAATCCATAGTCAGATTTAAACCAAATTTTGTACATTGTTTTCAAAGCATTCTGATAATAAGCCAGAATATTATATTATCCATTTTAGCTGTATATGTGTTCATATATGAGTATGTCATATCACATAACTAATAAGTGTCTGAGGCCATATTTAAACTCAGAAAAATGAATCTACCTGATTATAGGCCTTTCACTCTGTGCACAATACCTCCTAGCTGCTGTTTTTTAAAGGAATATTAGCTATCCTTACTACAAATATAAACACCCTTTAATTTTGTTGTGGCCATCAATGCTTTCACAATTACGATGGCTAGAGGTGCTGTAGTACATACGTGTTATCCTTTTGTAATGTTGGAATGAGTTGGGTGGAGCAGAAGCAGTATCCACTTTGCAGACTCGATACAATTTGTCATCGACATTTCCTGGGACACGATTTTTATTGGTTGATATTGCTCAATTATGACATACATGCAAAAATAGACTTTTATTCTTGTCAGCTTTTTTTTTTCTCCAGGCAGAACTGCACTTAACTAGAGGGAAAATCCCTAAAAGGTGGAAAGAAAACACAATATGTCACTAGGAAGACATTGTTTAAAAATCTGGTTTCAAAAGAGGGGAAGATACTTTGTGGTATGATAGAAAAATCATCGAGAGGAGATACAGGCAGTCTGGTTCCATGTTTGCATCTCTGTCATGTAATTCATGGTGTGACTCTTGGTAAACCACTTGGTAACAATCTCTGGCTAATAACTTTTAGTTAGGAGGGGTGTGTGTGTGTGTGTGTGTGTGGTGTGTATTCACACCATCAGGTGCAACTCCATGGTCTCAGCTGTTCTTTTAAATTCTATAAACTGCTCTTCAACAAGAAAGGAAATGCAGTAATTCAGTGATTACATACAATTTTATAAGCACCTAAAATGTCTTTATCTATAAAAAGAGGCAGTTTCACAAGAAAATATCTAAGATCTCTTATAGATCTAAAAATCTTAACTTGTTTCCTACCTTCTATACTTCCTATATAGGGAAAACAGAAGCATAAAAACTAAAATGATTTCTCCCAAATCTCAAAAAAAAAATGAAATAGGCCTTCTCAATGTAGGGTATTTGAAGCATGTTTCCAGAAGTCCAGTTTATGTTTGCCCAAAGGGACTTACTTTAGCTTAGAACAGAAGTAATTTCACATTTAATATCACTGAATTTGCTCATATAAAGAAAGAATGGATTTTCTTGAGCCATGCTTTGTATGTTTCTAGCCTGGAAAAGGCAATTAAGAGACTTTTTAAAGAATTTGATGGATTGTATCAGATAGAGCTGGTGCTCTGAATTAAAGTCACTAAGATCTTCCATTTCTCTGCCTTTGCTAGCAATAGCAAAAGTGATACATGTTATATATAAAAACCATTTAATCTATAATCATTTGCATTGCAACACCATAAAAGAAGAATAATCTAGACCTTAATAAAAATGTGACATCAGACTGTGACTTAATTATTGGTGAGCAAGTCCTAACATTCACATTTTGTGTTTAGTAATATTTCAAATTGTAAAAATGGTGTTAACTAATTTTACAAGCATTTCACAGTGTATAGAAAGAGTAAATCCATCTTTGGCTTATTGTAACACTGGGAGACATCTCTTCCACATCCATCATCATTTCTTCTTATGTCACCTACAGTTGCTTAATGAGTCAGATTTTTCATTGGAAAAGTCATTCTTTGACAGTAAATAGAATATTTAAGGTTACATATAAAATTTTAGTCTTCTTAGACATTGTGTATAAGTATATAACCAAGGGATAGCTTTAGCCCTCCAGAAAATAGAGGACAGTGAATTCCTTTATTATAGTTTTGCCACTGTTCCTCCATGTTAGATTTCTATAAGTCAAACCCAGTGTCTCTGAATTACAACTAGTGATGATGTTTGACCTCCGAATCATTAAGAAATAGCTAAAATGAATGTATTTTTAATGATTCTGGCTAACAGCATAATTGCCTAATTGATTAGTGAGTAGAATGCTAGCCTTACGAATTTGAAACTAGAAGAAAAAGATCAACGTTCCCTGCATGTAGCAGAGACACATGAGGACCTTACAGATGAAGTGTCTCGATGTGATGTGACCCAGACCTTTTGATTCCAAAATCAGCATCTCTTAAGCTGTGCCATGCTGCTGTTGAGCAATATCAAATTAAAAATAAAATATCCAAACAAATTAGGAATGAATAAAATTTAGGTTGTAAATTAGCTTGGTGATTCTATCGTACCAGCAGTGAATACTTTAATTGTTACAATCAACTAGTTCTTGTAGTTATTGGAGCAAACTGGAACTGATATGCTTTTCCTAACACAAAACTCCTGTCTGCCAGCAAACTTTGTATAACTTGCCAATATTAATTTTGACAGTTGATCAGTTACTGGTAAGTATTTGCAGGACAAATTATATTTTACAAAGAGTTTCATAAACAATCTGATCATTTTTCCTGTTAATGTGGCAAGATAAGTAAATGTTTTCAATTCAATGAGGCTCAGTTACTTATTCAGAGAAATAATAAAAACTCATCCCACTGGAATCTGATTGTTGATGGACTCATGTCAGAATGAAATTCACTTGAAGTCGGCTTATCAACACATCTAGAGGCAGCTAGGTTGGTGTAGTGGAAAAAGTGCCCAGCCTGTAGATCAGATAGACTCATCTTTCTGGGTTCAAATCTGACCTAAGACACTTACTAGCTTGTGTGTCCCTAGGCAAGTTACTCAACCTTGTTTGTCTCAGTTTCCTCATCTATAAAATGATCTGGAGGAGGAAATGGCAAACCATTCCACTCTCTTTGCCAAGAAACCCCAAATGGGATCATGAAGAATTGGACGTAACTGAAAAGCTGAACATCAACATGTCACCTTTGAATCTCCATTTAAAACAACAGTCTCATACCTTTATCTTGAGGAGCAGTTCACTAATATCTAGTAGGGTAAGGAAAAAGAGTTTTTTCTTCATTATATTTATTCTTTTCTACATCACATGCTTGTAGGAGTAGGATCTCACTGGTCTCCTCTGAATATGGTTATACTTATTAGTTGACATCAGATGAATTTTACTAATGTAATATCATAAGACACCTCTATTCTGAATAATTTTGTTCCTTTTGAACAAACAAAACTGTATGACAAAACAAAAATGGGAAACAGTTATAATTTACATTAGTGTCTGTTTCATGAGGTTGACAGTCATTCACTCTGGCATCTCCTTATATTGTTTCACTTTTCACCTGTTCCTTTCCTGACTCCCCAAGTAGACTCTTAGGTCTTTGAGGCAAGGACCATATTTTTTCTACTTTATTTCCTTAAGTAACTACATAATAGGCAAATAAAAGTATGTGAATGATTGCGATGGGAATCATGAAAAGTCAAATGACTCATCTACAGCCACTTAACAAGAATTGTTGAGAGTCACTCAGTGAACACAAGGGGAACTTGGGACAAGATCCTCATTCAAAAATACTCTGACCTAATTGTAGAACTATATTTTTAGGTATGTTAGGTGAAAGTAGAAAAGATATAAGAAAAGAGTTGTCTGATGACTAAAAACTTAATTTTTATTTTGTTTCATTAAGACTCTGAACCAAGAAAATCTTGGGAATGGGTGTTGTGTACGTGGGTAATAATCACTTTGCCATCTACTTATCCCTGTGTCCAGATTGTTTTGTGAGAAACCTTAAGTTCTCTTGATTCCATCCCTGATTTCTGGCAATTAGTGCAAGACTCGATATTTTTAATGCTCAAGTCCAGGATGTCAATACCCTGCAAACAAATTTCTTTCTAGATAGAACTTGATTACTCAAATAACCTTGTAAAGTAGAAATATTACAAGGATTGAATACTTGTGATACATTAGTATTGAACTACCATATACATTCTCACATAATGCAGCCATGGCAAAATTAAGCTTTATATTTTTAAGTGTTTGAGTAACAAACAGATAGGTCACCTTAATTAATACAGTTCTCTTAATTTGCATCATAGACACCTGCCATGATTTATCACATGTATAGACCACCAAGGATTTAAATGTGGATTATGTGTTTCTAAATTTAACTCCGAAATAAGCAGTATGTACTGTGCTTAGGTTGATGTAGTAAAGTCTCTTGATTCTTTTGGACTCATTGTTCATGGAATGTGGTTATTATCTTTAATGTCATTGGGAAAATATTGGGTTGGGGGACTGAATTACATAATGTTTAAATTCCCATTGACTGTAATAGTGTAGATGGAATGTGGTTCTAAGGAATGGAAACGTTACTATATATTTTTTAAATTATTAAATAAATTTATTTATTTAACATTTTACATTCATTTCCACAAAATTTTGGGTTCCAAATTTTCTCCCCATTTGTCCCCTCCCCCCTCCACAATACACTGAGCATTCTAATTACCCATATCACCAGTCTGCCCTCTCTTCTTTCATCCCTCCCTTCCCTTACCCCATCTTCTCTTTTGTCCTGTAGGGCCAGATAACTTTCTATTCCCCATTACCTGTATTACTTTTTTCCTAGTAGGAGGAACAATACTCAACGGTTGTTCCTTAAACTTTGAGTTCCAACTTCTCCCCATTTCTCCCTCCCCACCCATTCCCTTGGGAAGGCAATTCAATATAGGCCATACCTGTGTAGTTTTGCAAATGACTTCTATAATAGTCATGTTGTGTAAGACTGACTATATTTCCCTCCATCCTATCCTGCCCCCCATTGTTGATATTCTCTCTTTTGATCCTGTCCTTCCCTGAGTGTTGACTTTAAATTGCTCCCTCCTCCCATTGCCCTGCCTTCCATCATCCCCCCCCCCCCCCCCTGCTTATCCTTATCTCCCCCACTTTCCTGTATTGTAAGATAGGTTTTCATACCAAAATGAATGTGCATTTTATTCCTTCCTTGGTCAAATGTGATGAGAGTAAACTTCATGTTTTTCTCTCACCTT
>CM053773.1:62297146-62350382 GCA_028658325.1 Potorous gilbertii
GAAACTGGAACTTAAAGTTTTAGGACCAACTGTTGAGTATTGTTCTTGCTACTAGAAAATAAGAAATACAGGTAATGGGGAATAGAAAGTTATCTGGCCCTACAGGACAAAAGAGAAGATGGGGTAAGGGAAGGGAGGGATGATAGAAGAGAGGGCAGATTGGTGATATGGGTAATTAGAATGTCCAGTGTATTGGGGAAGGGGGAGGGGACAAATGGGGAGAAAATTTCGGAACCCAAAATCTTGTGAAAATGAATCTAAAAAGTTAAATAAATTTGTTTAAAAATAAAAAAAAATAAAAAAAAAGCATGTACTAGAAACTAGGTAACATCATTAGATAGAATGTTGGGCTTGGAGTTAGGAAGAGTTTAAATCCAGCCTCAGTCACATATTGAGCTATGTGACAATGGGCAAGTAATTTAACTCTGTGGTCTCAGTTTCCTTGTCTGTAAAATGAGATAGAGAAGGAAATGGCAAACCACTCCAGTATCAAAAAACCTCAAAAGGGGTCATGAAAAAGTCAGATACAATCGAAAAACAGCTAAACAACAACCCAGCATTTATTAAACCATCAACCACAGAGAGATGCATAGTAAATACTCTGAATTGTTGATCATGAATAGTGCTTAACATTCAACGTTGTCTACACATAAACTGGAGGTCAGAAGGATATAGTGAAGAGAGCACTGACTTGGGTTTGAATACCCCTTTGCTACTTACTACCCATGTAATTGTGGGCATGTCATTTCCCCTTCTTTGGCAACAATCTCATCATCTGTAAAATACAGGGTTTATATTACATGAAAAAAAAAAAAAGAAATTAGAAAGTGTAACCAGCTTTAGGTGAGGAAGTCTTGCATATAAATTACCTAATAAATGAAAAAATATTTATCATGTGCTTGCTTACTCTGTGCAAAACACTGTACTAAGCATTGGGAATACAAATAGAGAAGCAAGACCGTTCACATGCTCAAGGAGTTCAAATTACATAAGAGGAGAAGGGAGGTTTTAGGCAAGAGCTACATTAGAAGTCCCCATGATCACTAAGGTAGAATGCAGCTTCTTTGACATCATTTCCAAGAATAAATCCTTATCACTTACTGGTATTGAACCACTTGACAATGAAAAAGACTTTGGTGGTGATAACTCTCTTTTCCCAGAGTTTAGTCGTTATGCCTCCTGAGGAGTCAGGGGCAGTAGATAGAAATTGCTAGACTGCATCTCTGCAAGGATTGCTTCTTTATGTAATGACTGCCAGAACCAGTCTAGAATCAGGGTCAGAGGTTTGTGGGATGCTGCTCTTTTAAAGTTTGGGGCCTTACCTGCCCATGGGTAGCAGTTGCTGTTGGCATGGATGGAAGGCCATTTCTTTGCAGCGTTTGCTCCTCTTAATGGTAGTTGCAAGAGCTGAGTTGAAAACAGGGCTGTTGGTGTGGGGAACATAGCTATCCTGGTGGCTCATGGGCTTGGGGTCCTCAACTGTCTCTCTCAGGATTTTAGGGGAAATACCAGTTGAAATTGTTTTCACTGCCTGGCACATGACCCCTCCTGTCTCTTATTTAGGGTGCATTCCTTCTTCAGGTAGACTAACTTGGTTTTCTTGTTTGTGGCAGTTGACAGATTATTGGTTGTGGTGGTGATGGTAGCCTTTCTATAAAAGGGCAACCCAAGCTGGGCTGGAAGCAGGACTAGTGGTTGGGATTGGGGTTACTGGTATTCTTAGGGGTGTTCCTTGGTCTTACCTGCTCATACCTGGCAATTGCCCGTGGTGGTGGTTATGGTGACTTCTCCACAAGGGTTACTTCTCCTGATTAAAAAAAAAATTTTACTTTTATGTACTAATGAGAATGAAGATGACTTTGAGTTAGAAGCAATTGTTGGAAGTTGTAACAAGGCAGATTTAGGCCTGTATCAGGTAAAACTATTAACTTGAATGAAATGGCCTGCCTTGGGAGGTATTGGTTCCCCCCTCAGCCAAGATCTTCAAGCAAGGCTAGATTTGTAGGAAGTAGATTGCAGAGCAGATTATTTCTTTGTGTATGCATATGGCCTTGGAGGTACATTCCAGTTCTGTGATTCTGTGAAAAAGTGGTTCCATTTGGTGCATTTCTAGATTGATCCAGGCCGTAAGGAGTGATCTTGAATTTTGTCAGTCATCTAATTTAGATTTATTTTTATAATGTTTAGTCTTTTTGCCTGGCAAAAGAATTGTAGGTTCAGTTGAGGATTTTAAAGTCTAGAGAATTTTCCAGCAATTCTTGAATAAAATTTAGTGAGTCATATCTGAAATTAAACTCTAAATGTGGGGAATATGGAGTTCCTCTGAATACTGAACATTGTTTTTGATTAGTGCTATTTCAGTTGTGAATTAAATTTAGGGTTATCAAATTTCCTTAGAATTGCATTCCACTGCACCCCTACTTGGCTGGATTGACTGTAAGTATTCTGAACCGAGCTGGAAGAAAGATGATGTATGCAGGTTTTATGATACTCTCAGCTTAGGCTATGCTAACATAGCACAGTGGAGTAGAAAGAACCCTTAGTCAGATATTGGAAGCTTGATTTTGCCAGCAATTTAGGTGCCTTTGGGTAGTTCACCTCTGTGGGCCTATTTTCTCATCCATAAAAATAGAGATGATTGTGTCTTCCATGTCTGCATCTCAAGGTTATTATGAAAATCATTTGAGTGAAAATGGTTTGTATCATAAAATACTATCCATGCATCATACTTATATATGCACATGTATTAATGTTTATATACATGCTATTGTATTTGAAGTCATTTCTAAATTCTATGAATTTGGATAAGCTAGTATCCCATATCTTCATCTATAGAATGTAAGAAATACTTACTTTTCATCCATCAGGCCTGAGTAGTGTAATATAATCAATAGCAAGTGTTTTAAGGGCAAAAGATCATAGGGTCATAACTTGAAAGGTAGAAGTGACCGTAAAGGTCATCAAATCCAGCCCCTTCATTTCACAGGTGAGGAAACAGACCTGGAGAGGTCAAGGGACTTGCCTCAGGTCACACAGGTAAAGTGATAGCATTGGTATTTGATCCCAGATTGACCCCAAATCCAGTATTTATTTTCCATTTGCCATATTGCCTTCAGTTGGCCAAATTTTGGCCAAATTATTTTCCTATTCCTATTTAGTGACTTTTTTGATACTTGCTGAAACTATTCTGTGAAGAATTTTTTTTGGATCTTTATTTTAAATGTTGCTGATTTTACTCTGAAGTATATAACTCTATAAAATGTACTATGAGTAGTGTTTTCTAAGCCTACTTAGCATGAAATGGTCAAGTATGGATTTTTTTCCTTTAGTATTTTTAATAGAAATATCTGGATTTCTTCTTTATATACACGATAATTCATTACTTTTCATTCTTTCTATTAGTCTGGAGGCAAGTGATTCTAATGAATCTTTTCAGACTCATTTAAAATCAATTTAATAAATTTAACATGTTAAAGAAGCAGAAGAGGTGCTTCATGTCCAGGGGAGGGTGAGCAGGATGGTCAAAGAATGTCAGACCATGCTTTATGAAGATCTTTGATGCCTAATGCAGGTATGTTGAATTGAATTGAATAAGTTAAAAATGGGAGGGTTGGAGGGGGGAGATATTTAACCTAAAAAGGAGAAGACTGAAAGGGAATATAATTAGATCAAGTGTTTTGAAAGACTGCCGTGTGGAAGATGGTTTATATTTTCTCTGCTTAGATAGAGAGTAGAGAACTAGGATCAGTGATTCTGAGTTTTTGCAGATATGGATATTAAGTCAGCAGAATGAGGAGCTTCCTGATAATTGAATGAACTCCCCGATTAGGGAATGCTTTTATTTTCCCCATTTCTGAAGTCATTGAAGGCAGAGACAAGATGACCATTTGTTTCATCATCTGCTTTATGGATTGAGAGCACGCATAATGAATTTGGTAAAACATGGCCTCTCATTTGAGACTGGGCTTCAGTTCTGGTCTTCTTCCTTGTCACTAACAATGGTGGTTCTGTGTGGGAGAAGGAGAATGGAAAGGTAAGGGAATAAGCATTTATTAAGTATCTACCATGTGCCCGGCACCATGCTAAGTAATTTACAAATGCGTCATTCGATCCTCGCAACAATTCTATTATTATTCCCAGGAAACTGAGGCAGACAAAGGTTAAATGGCTTGCCTATAGGGTCACGTAGCTAGTAAACGTCTGACGATGGATTCCAACTCGGATTTTCCTGCATTTTGGACCAGCATTCTTCTATCCATCGTGCCTCTGATCACAGGATCATGGATAGAGCTTGAAAGGACCTCGGAGGCCATTTAGTGCAACCCTCTCATTTTGCAGATGAAAGAGTAGAAGCTTAGAGAGATTAATTTATTATTTCAGGCACACCTCATAGACACTGTGGGTTCAGTTCAGACCACCACAATAAAGTGAATATCTCAATAAAGCCAGTCATGTGAATTTTTTTATTTCTCAGTGAATGTAAAAGTTATATTTATGCTATATTGTATTCTATTAAGTATGCAATAGTATTATGTCTTTAAAAAAAACCTATATGCATACCTTAATTAAAAATACTTTGTAGATAAAAGATGGTTACCATGATCTGAGTCTTTAGGGAGTCACAATCTTTTTGCTGATGGAAGGTATTGACACATTGTTGATGCCTGCTGACTGATCAGAATCTCGGCAGAGAAGGGGTGACTGTGGCAATTTCTTTTTTTTTAAAATATTTATCAAAATATATTTAAAAATTTTTTTTAACATGTTTATTTAGTTTTGAGTTCCAAATTCTATCCCTTTCTCCCTCCCTGAAATGGTACGCAATCAGCTATAGGTTATATATCTGCAATTATGTAAAACATTTCCATTAGTCATTTTGCACAAGATGACTTGAAAGAAATGAAAGAAAGTGAAAAATAGCATGTTTCAGTCTATATTCAATCAATATCGGTTCTTTCTCTGGAGGTGAATAGTACGCTTCATCATTAGTCCTTTGGGATTGTCTTGGATCATTGTATATAGAGAGTAGCTAAGTCATCCACAGTCCTTCACTGAGCAATATTGCTGTACAGTGTTCTCTTAGTCTACTTACTTCACTATGCAGCAGTTTGTATAAGTCTTTTCTTACAGAATAGTCATAATCCTTTACAATCATGTACTCCAGCCTGTTTAGCCATTCCTCAGTTGATGGACATCTCTGTGATTTCCAATTTTAGCCATCACAAAAAGAACTGCTATAAATATTTTTGTACAAATAAGTCCTTTTCCCATTTTTTTGACATCTTTGGGATATAGATGGGGCAGGGTTTTTTTTTTTTTTGTTTGTTTTTAATAAGAGCGATGGAATTGGTTGCATGGGTTGACTCTTCCTTCCACTTGAATACCTAGAGACCATTGTAGGCCTGTTAATTGGCCTAATTTCAATATTTTTGCATCTCAGAGACATACAAAGGGGAGGCCTGAGGAGAAGGAGAGAGACAGAGAGAGAGGGAGAATAGCTGGTAAGTAGAGCACTCAGAACAAGCACAACTTTAGCCACAAAGTTTGCTACTTTATGTAAATGTGGTTTGTGGTTCTTGGTATTCCAAAACAATTGCAATAGTAGCATCAAAGGTTACTGATCACAGATCACCATAAAAACAATAATGAAAAAATTTAAAGTATTGTGAGAATTACCAAAATGTGACAGAGACATAATGTGAGTACATACTGTTGGAAAAAAATGGTGCCAATAGACTTGCTGGATACAAGGTTGCCAGAAACCTTCAATTTGCAAAAAAACTCAATATTTGCAAAGCATAGATAAATAAGATATGCACATATGTATGTATATATGTATACACACACATACACACACGCATATATATACATATATATATGAATTTATTATGACTTGGTCATACCTTAGGTCATGTTATATTCCCCTAATGCTCCCTTTTTCTTTTGCTCCTCCTTTTTATGCAGAAGAATACCTATCATAAGCTTCCTTTTCCTCATTCCTAGGGTACAGTGAATAGAGTCCTGGGCCTGGAGTCAGAGAGGCTGAGCTTCCAGAGTTCAAATCTGGCCTCAGGCACTTGCTAGCTGTGTGACCCTGGGCAGGCCACTTAACCCTTAGTTGCCTTAGTTCCTCACTTGTCAAATGAGCAGGAGAAGGGAATGGCACACCATTCTAGTATCTTTGCCAAGAAAACCCCGAATGGTGGGGTTGGACATGACTGAAACGACTGAACAACACCCCTTTCCAGTATCCAAGGTCATGTAAATAGTAAGCGTTGGAATCAGAATTTGAGCCCAGATGCTTCTGACTTCAAGGTCAGTGCTCGATCTATTGTACCACTATGCCTCCTTGATCTTAGGAACTTTGACTCTAAATTCAGCCCTCTTTCGGTTATACTACACTGTCTCTCAGGGTGCTGTGCTGAGTAACTGTCAAGATAAGAAGGTAAAAGAAAAAGACATACTCTTTGGTTTCTGGGACCTTAGATAGTCCATTTATATTATGTACTCTAGAGATCATATAACCAGAACATTCATTTAGCCACTCTATGACATTGCCTAATCATTTTAGATAAGTTAGAGTTTGCTCTGCCACTAAACCATCTTCCGGATCACATTGTCTTCTTCTCAGCTCCATGTTACCTGGGTTATTGGTTTGTTTTAGGGGTTGATCTACCCTCCCCCTACCCCGATTTTGGAAGTTTAAATTGTTAATTTATTTTTACTTGGCCATAAATTCTCTTAGGTTATATTATCTGTCTGTGATGCCCCCTTTTCCTTCTGCTCCCTCTTTTTATGCAGGATAATATTATAAGCTTCCTCCTCCCCTTTACTATTGCAGAACCCTACAGGGATGCCCATTAAATCTTGCCTAAACCCAAGATGACTGATACTACTTAGTGAGGAGTGAGCCTCTTAGATCTTAAGCTCCATGGATTGAATACATCAGGGACGTGACCTGCTCCAGGAATCTTTTGCAGCTACTTTTAAGAAGGTGGACTCTTCCTCTTCCCTGTGGCTAGAGAGAACAAAGGGGAAGGTGATTGATTTGTGGTAGTTCGAAGTGAAAATAAAACTCTACAAAGCAGCAGCCCTGCAAAGCTGTGCAATCGATCTGGATTAAAAACCCACAGGAGCCAACCTTACTCCTCAGTGTTGAAAATAGGTACCTGGAAAGCTTTACAACTGTGCTGATCCAAACAGTGGGATGTGAAACAATAAGGGAAGGGAAAAGGCATTCATTAAGCTCCTAGGTGGCACCATAGTGCATAGAGCTCTGGGCCTGGAATAGGAAGACTCATCTTCCTGAGTTCAAATTTGGCCTCAGATACTTCTTAGCTGTGTGACCCTGGGTACGTCACTGTTTGTCGCAGATCTTCATCTGGAAAATGAGCTGGAGAAGCAAATGACAAAATCACTCCAATGTCTTTGGTAATAAAACCCCAAATGGGATCACAGAGAGTTCAACAGGACAGAGCAATGACAACCATATGCACTGTGCTGAACACTTTCAAAATGTTATTTCATTTGGTTCTCACAACAATCTAGTGAAGTAGTGAGCTGGAGAAGCAAATGACAAAATCACTCCAATGTCTTTGGTAATAAAACCCCAAATGGGATCACAGAGAGTTCAACAGGACAGAGCAATGACAACCATATGCACTGTGCTGAACACTTTCAAAATGTTATTTCATTTGGTTCTCACAACAATCTAGTGAAGTAGGTGATATTATTAATTTCATTTTACAGTTGAGGAAACTGAGGCAGAGCTAGGGTCATATAACTAGGAAGTATCTGAAGCTAGATTTGAACTCAGGTCTTCCTGTTTCTAGGCCTAGCACTCTATCGTACCACCTACCTGCCATTACTAAAGGCAAAATACAAAACTGAGTCTGTTTGTGGAGTGGATACTACATTGATTGAATATGCAATGGTAATCCAGTAGCTAAGGTCTGGAAGTACTAGATAAATTAAGGAGATTAAATTTACCAATTTTTGGTTGGACTAAGGCAGAGATAAGATTCTGAAATTTTTCAACACATGGAATTGTTTACTTCTGTGTTACTTTTGGGCAATATATCTTACAAAGTTATAGTTATCTTGATTTATAGCACAAATGATGACATTACCTTTGCATTCCTCATGGACAAACTATGCTCTTTGAGATCCATCCACATTTTGGATTATCTATGAGGTTAGACTATTGTTTCATTCAGGTAGGTCTTACCTCTCAGCTCAAGGTAAATATTTTCCCCAGGCCATATATTCCTGTTTTTCCATAAGATTTGTCTTTCTGGCTACCCCCAAAACTAATTCTCCCACTGAAACAAAACAAAGTCCCAACAAAGTTCTGGAAGATCAAAAGACTCTGTAGGGGTGTGTTAAAGAGCTAGCCATTGGTTCAGAACACTTGCTTTGTAGAGTAGGGTTTCTTGCTAACAATGGTTTTAAAGAGATATTCTGGGGGTGGGAAACCTGTGGCTATGGGGCCACATGTAGTCCTCAAGGTCTTCAAGTGGCCCCACTTCCCACCCCTGGAATTTTAGGCCATTCTGAAAATGTAGTCCACAGGAATCCTACAGGTTGTCTTTGAGCTTGTATTACTTGTATTCATTTATTCATTCTGTTTATTCATTTAGTACACTTGCTGAGTTTCTACAGTGTACATAGACCTGCTCTAGGAATGTGAGAGTACAAAATTAGAACATGCTTCAGCTATTAGAGGGTTTGCTATCTAGTTATGAAAGCAAGTTCTCATTGTTAAAAATTAAATAACAAAAGAAAATGAGTTTTTGGTGAAGTTCAAAAGTTTAACTGGGAGAGATAAGTATCTGAAAGGTTTTTCTTCCAGGGCATTGAAATTTAGAGAGTAGTAGCAGGATTTGTATTTCTTTAGCAAGTAGAAACAACTGCGCTTAGCACCTGGTTAGTGAAGTTTTTATCTTTGAGGAGGCCTGTGACTTCTTCTTTTCTTGTTGTAAAAGGGAGTTTTCAGTTAGAATAATCTACTAGTAAAATTTGGCGCCTTCTCTGTAGCTTACTGTCTTATAGAATTGTTTGGTACACTGGGAAATTAAGTGATTTGCTCTTGATCACATAACCACTTTATATGAGGAGCTAGTACAGATTTTCAGGACTCTGAAATCAACTCTCCATTTTCTTCTCCTGTAGGCTCCCAGTTAGAAAGTATACCACCCCCATCCCCAATCCCAGATTTTTATATAATCACAGGATGTAATCACAGATGATGAGGTGCTAATATGTTAATATAGTCATCCCTTTCCAAAGTATGATCAAGTCTTTGGACAAATGATGATTAACCAAACTAACATGGATCACTTAGCAAGGGGAGACTCTTCTCAGACCACATACAGGAAGTTTAACTGAGCCATAGCCAGCCAATGAAATATTACAGCACGCTGGGTATGCGGTGCCCTAAGAAAATATGCATTGCTTTACAAACTAGGGAGGAATGTTCCAGGGCCAGTCCCTGACCCTTGGCCACTCATTATGAAATTTTTGAAGAACCTATACATTGCAGAAGGCGGGGCACACCTCCACATGGATATAGGTGAAATCAACAAACATTTCATAAGCTCTATGTGCAAGGAACTGTGGTAAGTGTTGGAGATTCAGTAACAAAAACCAAAAAAGAAGAACAGAACCAATTCTGTTAAAGACTGTGTGTTCTCCAGGGAGGATTGGTGGGCAGAAGTGTATGGCACCTACCAGTCCCATTAGACAAGAATAGAAAAGTATTATATAACAAAGTCAGAAAGGTAAGTAGGATTCAGGTTGAGAGTTTTAAATTGTGTCTAAGATGGACATGGAGTTGGGAGGGTAGGATGATAGATATATGTGTACCAACAGTGATGAGAATGATTAATAATAACAGTAACCATAGTTAACTTTTATGTAGTAATTACTCCGTGCCATGAGCTGGATGAGGTGCTTTACAGTCGTTATTTCACTTGATCCTCATAACAATCCTAGGAGACAGGTGCCCTTATTACTCCGATGGTAGAGGATTTGCCAAGTACTTTGCTAAGTGCCCTTCCTCCCTCCCTCCCTCCCTTCCTTCCTTCCTTCCTTCCTTCCTTCCTTCCTTCCTTCCTTCCTTCCTTCCTCCCTTCCTTCCTTCCTTCCTCCCTCCCTCCCTCCCTTCCTTCTTTCCTTCCTCCCTCCCTTCCATTTTTTTTATAGAGTCAGTGTAAGAGAAATGATGATTAATGACCAATGATTTGGGGAGATTCAGAGTTCTCCCCTTTTTCTAAGGTCCTGGTTTTTAAAAAGTTTAGTCTCTTGAAGGACTTTACTGATAATGAGATTGGACTGACTTTCTTGGTCTGACCCCACCCAGTGGTGGTTAGCCATTGTATTGGTTTCAGACCTGGGTAGAGCATAAGTTCCTTGAATAGATTGCCCTAGGCTAGGGGTGGTCTGGGTCTAGAGAGAAGTCTCTCTGTCCGAGGGTAACCAGATGTCACTCTCAGACCCTCATTGTAATATTCTTTCTCTCATTAATTGCTAATCAGTCAGAGTTGATTGCCACTCCGCTTCCAAAAGAACATATAAGCCCTCAGCAGGCTATTATGATTGTCTGGTTTAAGAGAGACAGCCAAATGACCATCCTTTATTAATAAATATGCTGACTTTATTAATAAAATAGTTAAACTACCCAGAACTATATCTCTAGAACATTTTTAATCACCACACAGAAGGCTTTGACTGGGGATGGTGGTGGTGTGAGTACATAGAAAGGGAGAAATATAAGAAATACTGTAAAGGATGAATTGTCAAGACTTAGCAAAATATCTGATATAGGGGACAAAGGGAAAGAGTGAGTCACACTTAGATTATGGATCTGGGAGACTGGGAGAATAGTGGTGCACTCAGGAAAAATAGACATGTTTGGATAAGGGATTTATTAATGGAGAATGATGCTGTGTTTCCATGTAAGGGCATATTAACTGAGATACCTACAGGAAATCCACATGTCCAAAAGGTGGTCTATGGTGAGGATTTAAAATTCAGGAGAGAGGTTAGAATGGAATATGTGCATGTAAGAATCATCTGTATAGAATTCACAATTGAATCCATAGATATAAATCTTAACAAGATAGAGGGGATATGGAAAATATCCCAGAATAGATACCCTTATCGGGGCACCTATGCTAAGTGGCAGAAGATGGATAATGATCCAAAAAAGGAGAAGGAGAAATGGCATCAGGTAGAGAGGAACATAGATATATTGTGGTGAGTTTCATGTACCACATAGGCAGATACAGCCTTGTTTTATGGGGCAGTTAGGGTCAAGGCATGAAAACACACTTGTGGTTTTCTGGTATCATATGATTCCTCAGAAGTCTTATTTTGGCCATAGATCCAAGGGCAGTCATAATATCAGTCATATGAATACAGAGCTTCTCACGAACCACTCTTCTAGTTCTAAATGTTGGGCTTTGTTTAGTTTCTGAATAAATCAGCAGGAAAATAAGGCAGTGACAAAGGCCACTTCTGTGTCTGTGTTCAAGAATGAAAATGTTTCATAAAAATTAAATAGGGTAGATGATGTACTGAGTATACTCTTTAACTCATGGTTGCCAGGGAACACTGTAAGTGTTAAAAAAAAGTTTCTTACAGACATCTGTCTGGTCCTCTTTCCTGAGCTAAATTGGTTTTCTTTTTACTTGATCCAACTCTTTCATTTGGGTAGAAATTTTAACAGACTGAACTAGGCAAAGTAACAATTTAAATTCTAGAGCATAATCTTTGTTGCAAGAACTTGATGTTCCTTCTGACCTTAGGTTATGTGATGGAGGTTTAGAATGACAGTGATGGAAGGAGGATGAAGTCATCCTTTCAACCTGACTTGGAATTTAATGCCTTTTTTTTTTTTGCTAATTTTAAATTCACCAGAGATGTGTCTGACTAAGCATGTATGATGATGGTGAAAGCGATTATATTTTCTATTTGTTACAGTATTTTAGAATTTGCAAAGTGATTTCATGTATCTACACCCCTGTAGCATATGGAGGAGTTTTGGGGTTGGACCCGTTGGTTAGGCAGTCATGTAAATTTCTAATTTCTGACACCTGGTTGGTTCCAATAGTCACTTTATTATTCCAGCTTTCTAGGTCAGATATGCCAAATTAAAGTACTTGGCTTGCAGTAACAACTTATCAGTAATATCCTACGCATGCAAGCTTTTCTTTGCCAGAAAAGAGGTTTGCCACTTCATGGAATCCTGGGGAAAAGGAAACGGCTTAATCTCTTGTGAGATCCTTTGAAATAATGTCCCTCCAATTAGTCATTTCTGTCCATTTCTAGAAGCCGTGCTGAGTGGTAGCAGGAAGCTCTCTCCCCTATTAACAGCTCTCTTTGGGACCTCAGAGGCAGGTGGTGAATCTCCAAAAATGCCATTGTCTTTCCTACATGGTAACTCATAGCACTGTGCCACTCCTCCTTATGTTGCCAGGAGACCTTGGTAGCTCAGTGCCTTCATAGAGGACAAATTAAGTGACTGGATTTAAGCTGCCCTACCCCATGCCAGTCACTTTCACTCTCCTCACGGAGGGTTTTGACCTAACCCATAAGCAATTATACAAGAATGAAATCTCCATGCTGCTTCAGACCAGCAAGTTAAAAGTCTTTTCATCTTAAACTGTCAAATTTCCTTCTACTGTTATCTTTCATCTGGTTGCTCAGAAAATACTCTTATGATTTGCCTGGGAAAGAGGCTGGTTATAAAATGCATTTGGATTTTATCATCTTGGTCTGAAGACTTGGTTATCTTGACAGTGTGAGCACAAATGATTTTACCTGTGAATGAGATTTAGAATGTTTAGGGAACACTATCATTTTAAAGTATCTGTTTTCATTTTTGACCCTCCCTCTCTTTGCATATATTTACCTAAATCTACATTCTGTGTCTGGGTTTAGACTGACTTCTCTCCTTCTCTGACATTTTATTTTTATTGTTTTTTTTCTTCCCTTTGTTTTTTTCTAATCTCTACCTCTTCTCTCTTCCCAAGTTATTACTCGTTTTCTTCATTCTTTATTTCTTATTTCCTTGGCTTATTTCTTAAGGACATACATAATCTTCCCCATTATTTCCCACTTCCAATGTAAGGATTAGAAAAGTACAAACACATTTCCTTTATGGGCACACTTGTATGTTGAAGTAATGTTTTGATGATGTAATTGGAACCTCCATTGGTCTCCATTTTGAAACTGCTTGCCAGCTTCATGGAGGGTTCAAGTCTTGTGAGGACATAACGCTGATTGTCTTGTGTAAGATTTATACTTCTACTCTAATGGAACATGCTTTGGTGAACCATTAAGCAGCATTACAAAAATGTACCCTATCAATGTTTGGTGCATTTTCACTATACCCTGGCAGTGAATTGAGATAAATGAGATGCTATTGATGCCACTTAAACAGTCTTCCTATTGTAATAAAGAAAGAGTGGTATATTTTATGTTGGTTGCATTGAGCAAAGAAAATTCTAAATGATATTACTTGGGAAATAAACGAATGTTGACTCTCATCTAAAATGTAAATGAGCCTGAGGGGAATGATCTCACTTGCTACTTAACTTAGTTTTTAGGATTTAACATGGTTGTCCTTTAGGAACAGAAATGAGCAAACCTTCAACAAACAATATTGCCTCAGGCTCTATCCTGGACATCCTTTTTTTCCTCTTCTCAGCCTCTCTCTGAGTGATCTTATCGGGCTCTCACAAGCATTACATTATCTTCTCTCCACACCTGATTCCCAAATCTCCATGTTCCTTCTTGGGCTTTCTGTTGAGGTTCATTCCCAGCTAATGTTCCTATTTGATATTTCTCACTGAGTTTTCCCTGAGGATTCTGCATCAGAACACCTTCGTTCAAATCCTCAGGATTTCTCTTACTTCTCTTTAATTTCCAAGGGAGAGATTTAAACACACACACACACACACACACACACACACACACACACAATTTGTTTCTGTTTTTTTGCCACTTATGAACACTGGGAGGCCCATAGGCATATGGCTTAAACTCTGAGCCTCAGTTTCCTTAAATGTACCATGATGGGGCTGGACTAGAACATTCCCTTGTATCACTAAATCTGTTGTGCTGTGATAAGACAGTCAGTCAGAGAAAGGACTAAATTATAAATGCTCTGAGACTGCTGTAAGAATTCATAGGAAGGAGAAATCACTTTTAGCTTGGGTGATCAGAGAAGACTTCATAAAATAAAGTGGGTAGATTTGGCCTTTGAGGCATTTCTATGACTAGAAAATGATGATTAGACTTCCCAGAATTTGGGACAAAGCATTTGTAAGATGGTTTTAAAAACCATGAGCATGTATGCACACCCTCTCACATATACACACATCCTATGTTTTCACATTTCTACTCTCTGGATGTGTCTATTCATGAGACACTTCGAGCTTTTGACTTTTTTTTTGACCAGACTGGTAATTTCATTGATGTAAGGAGCTCCTGGGGACTGACTTCCCTTTTTCAATGCAGATCAATCAACACCTCCTCCCAAACACAAAGTCTCAGAGAGTTGCCTAGGGCATTCTACATCCTTATTATTTATTAGGATGGGTAGCTGGTTGAGATAGAGAGAATCATTTTGTTCTCAATTATTTCTTGCCACTGAAGTCCTGAAACACCAGGCAGCTGTGGCTTCAATCAAGGAAGCCATGTGACCTTTGCTTTTTCTCCTTGAAAGTCTTCAAACAGCCCTTGACATGCCTGATATTTCTTCTTATTACTTTGTCCCTTCATTTACTTCTTTCTTCAACAGGTATTTCCTTAGCCTATATATTGGGTAAACCAGCACGCTGGGTTCTGGGGTGGGCGCTGTGGGCATAGGGTCTTGATAACACAAAGATCATAGGGCAATAACTACTCTAAAGAAACTTGCAAAGCTGAAGCTATTACCCTGCTTTTTGACTGTAATCCCTGATTTTAAATTTCCCACTTCTCCTTAGCTCTATTGTGTTGAGAACTTGATTCAGCTCTTTTTCTGTTTTTGTTTTTTTCCCTGAGATGGGAAACACTTCACTTTAATAATACCTTAGCATTACAGATATTAAATGTATGTTGTGTACAGATACACCCATCCTTGTTGTGTGTATTAATTCCCATATCTGCTTGGAAGAGATATCTATATTAGAAACTTTCTTTCTTAAGCATCACTCATTTGTAATACATTTTGATTTTAAATCCTGGAAGAATTCCACAGAGTAGGTGATAAGTCTTATGTTGACACTGCCCACTATCTCTTGTTTGCTTTTTGGCCTGTATATCAGAACTTTTTCAGCTAAAATAGCTTTATTATTGTTGTGTCTCAAAGAAGATTTAAACCTGAAAATTCAATTTGCAGAGACCTGGAGAAATTGATTATGTTTTGGAGTAGTGCTTTGAATTGGTTTGTGAGGAAATGTGGGAAAAACAGGAACTGAAGACCCTGACAAAGTGAAACTCAACGGGAGGTAGTATGATCTAGAGGAGTAGTTTCCTGGGAAACTAGTGTGTGTGTGTGTGTGTGTGTGTGTGTGTGTGTGTGCGCGCACGCGCAGATTCTGTTACTAATTTAACTATGAGGAAATGTATTAACTTGTCAATGCCACCATTTCATCATTCATCAAGTGGGAAAGAATAATCCCTGCCTTGTCTACCCCATGGAGATATTATGAAGGTCAGATGAGATAATTAATATGAAAGCACTTTGAAAAAACTGAAATCATGCATATGTAAAGTAGTATATGAGAATGAGGAAACTGAACAACTTTCCTACTATTTCTAAATCAAGTCTCCAAAGTATGACTCTGTTACAGTTATTCTGTCATCCCTTACTATTAATTAATAGAATTAATATATCAATATTAACATAAATAACATGTGATAATATATTAATATTAATAGAAAATAATATATTAGTGAATAATTAATAAAGATTAATATAAGGCCAAATATAGATATTATGGATAAAGTAATTATTATTAGTTCTAAAGAGAGTACATGTGTGCTTGAGAAGTTGTATTTTATACTACATTGAAAATCTTTTTTGAAATTACAAAGATCTGATTTTAAGTAGGGTGTTGGTCAAATGCTACCTATGTGGCACTAGACAAGTCATTTCTCAGTGGAGCAGGAAACTGTCCAAGACAATATATGTTATTGAACAACTGCATTGGTAGAGGAAATTTTCTCATCCATAATTCCCTATGCCAAGGTATACAGTGAATACTTTTAAAAATATGCATATGTATTTGTGTAGGTATAATGTGTGTATGTGTATATATAATATGTATGTAAACATGTGTATATGTATGTGCACATTGTATGTATGTTTATATGTGTGTATATGTATGTATATATACACAGAAAAAGAAATTGTTTCAAAATAGCTCAATTTAAAAAAAAAAGAAATTGAATAAGCCAAAAAGAATTCTCGAAAGTATTAGAGGTAGGAAGATATAAAATCCAGACAAATTTACAAGAGAATTCTACCAAAGATTCAGTGAATAATTGCAGTACTACCTGGATTGTTTGTTAAAATAGATAAAGAAAACATCTCACCAAACTCTTTCTATGAGACAGTTATGATCTTTTCCCAAACCAGGGAAAGAGAAAGCAGAGAATGAAAACAATGGACGTTTATCTAATGAATACTGATGCTCAATAACCCAGTGTTCACTCAACTGGAAAACATAAATTACTTGGGGAAAAACTCTCTCTTTGTTTAAAAAAAAGCTCCAAACTACTGGGAAAATTTGAAAACTGTCTTGCAAAAATTAAGCTTAGACTAATACCATACGCTGTATTCCATGATACATTATTAATGAATATATGACCATAATAGTAAATATTATGCTATAAAAATTTGAAGAGAAGCTAATCACATGCTTCTTGCAACTCTGTGGTAGGAGAGATATTCGCAGCAAATGAGATAAAAACAAGTACAAAAGATAAAATAGATAACTTTGATAACATGAAATAGAAAAACTTCTATCCAGTCAAAATTAATGTACTTAGGATAAAAAGCAAAGTAGTGGAATGGAAAAAAAGTATTTGTATCAAATTTCTCTGATAATGGTTTTCTTTCCAGCACACATAAACAGTAAACACACACACATACATACATACATATATATATATATATATATGTACACATACACACACATATATATCTATATACATATCTATATACATAGATGTATATGAACTCCTTGAAATAATGACTAAAATATATAGATAGCAAGTTAGTCATATAACTTTAACATATAACACTTTAAAATTTACGATTTTATCAGTATTATCTCATTTGCTTCTCACAACGACCCTAGGAGATATGTTCTAGTATTCTCTCCATTTTATACTTTTACTAAGACAGAGAGTGGTTAAATGACTTGCCCAGGGTCAAATAGCTAGTAAATATCTGTCGTGGAATTAGAACTCAAGTTTTTATGGCTCCAAGTCTAGCACTGTATACACTATGCCATCTAACTGCCTAGAATATGAGAAAGGAAATTCTGATAACAGAAATCATTCTATTCATTGGCCTTCTAATAATAAACATGAGATAAATCATAAAATAGAGAGATGCATATGTGTCAAAATTGTTCACCGGCTCCATGCTTCTAATGAAAGCAAAGGCTTATCTTTTTGATATTATCATCTTACCAGTGTTTATGGCAGTGAAATATAGAACATAATTGCCATCATCACAAAAAGAGCGCTACAGTAGGGCATGGTGGGTGGGAGCCAGTGACAATACTTAAATAGCCAATGCAAAACAATCAAAGGGAAGAAGGGATGTTGTGAAGCAATTTCATGTGATGAGACAAGGGATGACCAGTGAGTAGTCAGGGCACTTGGTGTTCTTCTAGTGTTGGGAGCTACTGGGAAGGATCTGAACATTGGGTGGAACCCTCTCATTGCTCATGTTTTGAAAGAACATGGACAAGAGTCAAAAGAGGATGGCTTTCAAGAAAAGTTTGCTATTTGCATCTTTAGAGGGAATTTCTGTTTTGAGAAATTAGACTCATTTAAGTATCAATAAAGAGGAATTAGTATTAATAAATGAGACTAAAAGCCAATCTGCAATATAAATGGTCAGAAGAGATGAACAAGCAATTTTCAAATGTAGACATCATCTACCATATCATCAACCATATAAAGAAATGCTCCAAATAAATGGATTTTCTATAATATCAGTGTTGTCCAATTGGTAAAAGTGAAAAAAATGTCAAATTTTTGAAATGTTGTTAGAGGATAGGCACTCTAGCCAACTGTTGGTCCAATTATTCCTGAAATTAATTTGCATCTGTAAGAAAAAGTTTACTGAAACCTCATATCCTTTGACCTAGCAATGCTACTTCCGTGCATATACCTGAAAGAGGTTTAAAGAAAGTGGAAAAAAAGTCTTATCTATACAAAATTATTTATAATAGTGCTTATTGATAAAGCAAAGGATTAGAAACAGAGTGGTTGTTCATAATTGGGTAACAATGTAATAAATTCTGGTTTGTCATTTCGAGGGAATTTGATTTGCTGTAAGAAAAGATGAATATGATGAATTCGGAAAAACCTGGGAGTTATTGGATAGACACATTGTGAAATGGGCAGAATCAGAGGAAGTTACAGAATGACCACAACAATGTATGTGAAAACAATGTTGAGAGATGAGAAAATCTAATCAATATATTGAATCTTTATGATTCAGATGAGTAGGGAAGCATGCTCCCCATCTCTTGGTAGAGATGTGGAGGACTGAAATTGTAGAGGAGGCATTTATTTTCTACTAATGTATTGTTTTGTCTGAATATGTTTAATATTACTAGGGAAGACTTCTGTTATGTAGGGGATTAAGTTAGTGGGTAGCAATAGAGATTCAGAGGTCCATGGAGGAGACAAGATATCAATAAAAATTTTAAAATACATAGACGAAAATAAGTTAAGAACACAAATTATACTTTTGTCACTACTTTGTGAAGTTTAATATACATCTAAGGGGAGGAGTCCACCTCCCTCCCTCAAATCATTCAAAGAATGTTAACATTTTGATTAAATCAATACACCAACACAAAATAGTTACGAATAAGTATTTTATCAGTTTGAAAGTATCATAGCGATTTTTCGTCACTGGTTAAAACAGATAACTCCACAAAAGATTTATCTTATGATTGATGAAAGTGAATGGAGCAAGTCATAAACCCAGAAGTCAGTATGAATAGTCTAGGAGTGAAAGTCTCACGGTAGAAGACTGTGGAATGGAATGAAATAAGAATTTAAGTCTCAGCTGTGTGCCAGACATTGTGTGAGGCTAAGTTCTTTACAAATATCATCTCATTTGAATCTCAGCAAATGACATTATTATTCATATTTATAGCTGAGGAAATGGAGACAGGCAGGGGTGAATTGACTTGTCCAGAGTCACATAGTTAGCAAGTGTCTGACGTTCAATTTCAATTCAAATGTGCCTGACTCCAGACTCTATGCTCTATATGCTGGCCATCCAGTACCACCTAGCTGCTCGAGTTTGAGCCAATTCCTTGAGAGGGAATTTCCTCCTGACAGTTTCATCCTAATCTCTCGGTGAGCCCTCCTTACAACAGAGACAAGCACTTGTTTGAACTCAGCATTGGAGTTCTAGTAACCTTGGCCTTTGGCCACAGATATTCACAATATATGTGCTTCACTACCATAATATTTTAGATACAATCTCATGTTTTGTCTGCGTTCTGTGTACTTGTGGGAGGGAGTGCGTCAAGCTTTTGAAGGGTGATATTGGGAAAAGTTCTTACTACATTTTCCAAGTAAATACTTCTACTTAAAGTTAATTGAGGCTACTGTCAGATAATCAATAGGAAGAATACTGATTGAGGTTTGTGAGCAAAACCACAATTTTCCTCTATGGCAATCGTCAGCTTCTGAGTACCCCAGATTGTGAGTGGGAATGCCTAGAAAAACCAGGAAACAAGTTCCTGTTTCATATTCAATCCTCTCTTTTTTGTTCAGGGTATACTAAAATGTTCAAGTTTGTTGATCAGTTAATAAAAAGAATTTTTTAAAAAAATGCACATTTAACTTTCTTAAAATATTCCTTCACTGTGTCTCATGCTGTGGTCTCTTGAAGGCAATGAAGTTCCAACAGTAATTTGCCCCCCAAAAACTGAAAAAGCTTTTAAGACCTATTGACAAACTATATCGGAGGTTCTTCAAAGATACATTTAGAGAAGTTGGCTACCATTTTTTTTATTGCCATAGCAGTTTATTAAGTTAATTATTTAAGGTTTGTTATGCATGTGTAGAATGAATATTCCCATTGACAAAATCATAGATTCTTTAAGTGTTAAAATGTTAATAGTAACCATATTGAAATGTGTTTGTAGATGTAATGTGCCCACATCTACTTGTGGGGAATCATTGTGAAGTGTTTTGCCCCAAAATAAGAATGGATAAGCGTGTTGGGTCTAACAAAGTAGTCATATATTTTGCCCAAAATAATTCGTACATTTGTATTCTGGAGATTCATGACAGAAGCAGAATCCTGGGTTAAAATTTCCTTTTTTTATTTCCTATTTTAGCAGATACCTGGAATATTAATTGAGGGATTATCAGTATATGTAAACATAATGCTTGTTTGCATTATGGCTGAAGAATTTCTAAATGGATCTCTGAGGTTTTCCCATGCTTAAGGCTACATATGCTATATATAGCTTAAGGCTATATGTTACATAAAAAGCTCCCCTGTGTTGGCATCAAGGTACAGTGCATTGGACTGGAGCTGATCAGACCAATATGAATTCAGAAGGTCAAGTATAAATAGGAGAAACTTGAGGCAGGCATACCCACCATCAGGCTGTTACAGTAATTAAGGTGTGATGTGGTGAGGGCCTGTACCAGAGTAGTAGCAATGTCAAAGGAGAGAGGGAGTCTATTAGAGAGATGTGACAAAGGTGAAATGAACAGATCTTCACAGCAAGTTGAATATGAGGAATAACAGATAGTGAGTAATTCAAGATGACTCCCAGGTTGTAGGAATGAGGGGTGGGAGGATGGCGTTGTCCTCTGCAGTAATAGGGAAGGTAGAAGAAGGGCAGGGTTTAGGTTTAGCCGGAAAGATAATGAGTTCTCTTTTAGAAATACTGAATTTAAGATATTCGTTAGACATCCAGTTTGAGATGTCTGAAAGGCAGGGGTGCAAGATTGGAAGTTAGCAGAGAGGTAAGAGCAGGATAGGTGAATTAGAGAATCGTTAGCATAGAGATGATAATTAAATCCACAAGAGAGGATAAGGATCACCAAGGGAGTAGTATAGAGGGACAGGACACTCTTGCTTCTAAACCAAAGGCTGACTTTGGCCTAACATCAATGGAAGACTACTGAGAGTTTCTGGGATAATGCTGCCACTCCACTCTGTCTTATATTATTCTTAATATATGCATGTGCCCGATTCCACTCTTCCACGGTCTCTACACTTTTTAAGGGCCGGGCTACACCCATTTTTGTCTGTATGTCTCCAGGTTTTAATAAATATTTATTGAATTGGATTAAATGCACTATCTTAAGTAAAGAATGATTCTAATCCCTTCTCTAAGAAGTTTCTGGGACTGAGATGAGATAAATCAAGTATCCTGATCCTCTTCCTCCCTTTCTACTTTCTATTTCACTATGTCATTCTGCATTCATTCTTTCATGTTTATCCTGAATACTTATGTTAGTTATGTACTTCTTGTTATCCCCTACTGTGCCTTTGTTAGCTTCTTTCGAGCAAGGTTTTCCTTCCCTTTGCCTTTTGCTCCCTAACACGGTGACTGACAGAAGGGAAGTTTTTAACGAATGCTTGCTCATTGATTGATGGATGAATGAATGGACATACTCTCCAAATCATATACCTTAAATCTCTGCCTTCTGCCATGCTCTCTTTTCTTGGGAAGTGGAAAAGAGTAGAATTTGATGTAAAACACATGCTACCCCAGCTGATTGCTTGTTAGTTTGTTCTCTTGTAACCCCCAAAGCCTTTATTTCTTTTTTCCCTTTAAAATCAAAGGTGATTAAGTCACTGTTCATTTTACTTGACGTTAGCAGTCAGAAAGTATACCTTGGACCCTTCTTCTTCCAGGGACCTTTTACATCTCGTCTGAGCTATTTAAAGAGCACAAAATATGACGAAAAAATTGCTCCTGAGTCCCATGTAGTGGTTTTACTTTATGGTCCCACGTAAGATTTGATTTCTGTGATTGCTGAGTAGAACCTAGCAAAGGAGATTAGAATATCATCATCATCATATTATGCTAATCGGCATTAACAATGGCAGTGACTAAAATGTGCAATTTAGCAATTATGCAAGCTCCATTCTGAGGCTTCTATTTTGTTCAATATAATTTTTCAATAAATTAAAGCATAAGACATCTCCCTCAACCCCGCCCCCCCCCCCCCACCTTAGCTTCACACTAGGCAAGTTGATTTGTGTCAAAACTTAGAGATTCTCAATTCAAGCTAACACCTCACAGAACAGCCAGCTCCTAGTTACCAAGGAAGATTTTGTGGGTTAACAAAAGCCTTGGGTTCTGATTTCAGTAGATTTGTCTGAACTTCTTTGTGTATTAATAACAACCAGTTGCCTAATAAGAAATAGCTTATTTTAGTGAATTATATTATAATTGTCAGTAGACATTTATTCAAACATCGTGTAGGACAATAGCCTGCATGATATGATTGTACTGTAGCATACAAAAAGTCACGATTCTTGCTCTAAGGATATTTTATAAGAGAGAAATCCTTGGGTGGGGGGAGTAGAGGTAGGAAACAGTGAGGTTGATAAATTATGCTTTCAGGCCTATAATAAATGACTTGAACTGAGAAGAGGTTATACCCACATCGACCCATTCATATACATTTTTTGCACTTTTGACTTGTTTTATGAGCCCCAATCCTTCTATATCATAATGTCTAAAAAACTTAAAGACATCTCTAATGTCCACATTTAACTCTTTCTTTTTTTCCAGACTGAACATGTCTAGTTTCATTATTGTAGTTGGGGATCCTCATAAGTCATATTCTCTAACTCCTTTACAATAAAGATTGTTCTCCAACTTATCTATGTCTTTCTTAAAATGTAACATCTACATATACATATCAAATGTGTTTTGACCAGGTCAAAGTACAGCAGAAGTATTTTCTTCTTTTATGCCGGACACTGTGCATTTCTTAATGCAGTCTCAGAGTTCATTAGATTTTTTTGTTTTTACTTCATGTCACACTTCTGGCTAACAATGAATTTGAACTCCATCTCAACCAAGACCATTTTCATAGGAGAGATTGTCTAATCATGCCTTCTCCATTTTGATTTTAGAGTATATGACTTTTACTGTATCTCTTGAATAAATGTATTCCTTGAATTTAATTTTATTAGGTTCATCTGTTGCTCTAATTTCTCTTTTGGGACACCAGTTCCATTTGCCTATGACTTAGCTCTCTCTTGTCTAGTTAGTTTCCTGTCATCAGCAAACTCAACAAATGGGACATTCTGCCATAATTTAAAACATTGATGTATAGCATCGGGCCAAGGACAGATTCCCAAGTCACTACAAAGGAACTTCCTCTAAGTTAACATTGAAATATTGGAGTTGTGATCCAGTCATTCATCCACTTTTGACTGCACCTAATTGTCCGGTTATTTAGCCTCTATCTCTGCCTTGCTTACAGGGATAGCAGAGGAGACTTTGACAGATGCTTTACTGAATTTCTGAAGTTCCATGTTTATTTGCCCTTGAATCTCCCATAAGCCTTTCAAGGAAAGATAAGAAGTTTATCTTTTCTTGATGAATCCAGGAGATCTCTCAAATTGCTTTTTTTCCTCAGTGCTCACAAATAGTTGCTTAATAATCTGTCCTGAATTTTGCTAGGCCTACACATTGAACTCGCCAGTCTGTGGTTTTCAGACTCCATCCTCCTCTCTTTTTGTTTGGCAAATTCAGGGACTACGGTTCACCTCCAGACCTCGTAAGAACAAAGGAACATGGATGCAGAGCTGGAGTGAACCTCAACGGTCATGTAGTCCAACCCCTTCACTTCACAGGAAATGAGACTCAGCTGATTTGCCCAAGATCACAAGGGTAGCAAATACCACCACTTATGTGGTATTCAGTCTTTTAATGATCACTGACAAGATCACAACAGTCACATCTGTCAGTTATGGAAAGGCCTGATTACGTGACCTCAATGAAGGAAGCTAAGTGCTATCTCTTCACCTATCTTGAATTTCAACTCCATGGAAACCATTTTCATTCTGTCCTTTCCAATCTGTTTGTTCCTTCTCATTTTTTTTTTAAAGGGCAGAACCATTTTCTAGATCTTATGAACCAATGATATTAACTCCTTTCCTTCTTAGTGAGAGACTCACTCTTTGCTTTCTTTTCTATTATCTTTGGTTCTTTCTGACCCTGTTGGCTCTGTAGCCCAGGAGCTATTTCTTTCCTGTTGAGTTGGTTGGTGGGTTGTCTTTTGTTTCAGGAAGAGGACCAAAATAACATCACTATGTCAGGGTCAAGGGTACAAAGTGTGTTCCACTGTGGCTGATCAGATCAATATGAGCTTGGAAGTCTATACCACAGGTTGGGCACAAATAGTCCGTATGAACATTTGGAGAGTCAAGTCTCAAAATTTGCTCATCTCGTGTTTCTTTTTTGTGTAGTTCTGCTTAGCTGCTAAGCTGTGATTGGGGCAAGAGTAAGAGGGGAAGTTCCCAAATCTAGAGCTCATATAGCAGCTTTAAGGTCTTGGGATAGCTAGAGATTTACTGTATTCTTTTACCATTCTCTTTAAATTTAATTCATTTTGAGCCAAGTTCAGCTCTAAGATTACATGCACCTGGTGGGAAGGTGACTTAAGTAATGAGATCTCTTTTTACAGCAAGAATGTCTTGCCTTTTATTCATAGCTCTGCTCAAATAAATAGAGCATCGTGCCAGAGCTGAAATTGGTCAGGTAGCTCTAATAGCAGATTTTATCTTTCTTTAATCAGATGAAAGTGAATGGAAGAAGCTTAATTTAGCTAATGGTGCAGGTTGTAAACCTCACTTAAGCAACAGTAGGTGAATCACCATATTTCACTACTGCTTTTAAAAAGTAGTTTACTGACATTTAATGGTTCTGTTTTCATTGAGTGCAGAATTCCATGGAGTCTCAATGAGACTAAACTTTGCTTTGGTTTTCTTCTATTCTAAATAACTTTCTCAGGTCAGCATTGTTACCATAAAATGAGATAGCGGAAAATACTCAGTACTTAGGAAATTGTAAAGTATTTCACATTAAAAGAAAAAAAAACAACCCCAGGGATCTATATTGTATAAAATAGCAAGCGCATTAACTTTCAACCTAGAAGTGGTTTTCACTGTAAGTGTGGCAAATCTCATTATAAATTAACTTTCATTTTTTTTTTTTGGTCTTGGATCATGAATCAGGAATTTTGGAGTTCTCATACTTCTTTTCCATCACTGCCACAGGGAGAGCCTCATTTTATATATGTGTGTGAGTATATGTATATGTGTGTATGTGTGTGTGTACTTATCCAATTGAATAAAGCCTTGAGCTTGTATAAGATTAGGAAACCTGACCATTAGATACTGAGTGATCATGTCTTCACATTTAACCACTGAAATGTTTTTGTTTTTTTCTGCAGGGCTGATGGGGCCCTGCTCATCTTAGTAAATCCATGTGCCCTGATTCTAGGCAAAATTCCAATAGATTCAATGGGAAATGAACTGTCAGAAGTTGCAGGCCCCAACTTGACATGTTATGTACTTCAAGATCCCTGTGCTTATATAGATAGCCTTTTTGTCCTTTACCCATCAAGCAAAAATAATGGAGTCTGGATCTATCTGGTTTAAACTTCCCCACCTGTATGAGCTCACACATACGTAGTTCAATATTGAAGCTTTAACCAGAGGTTTCACCTGTTACTGGTTGCACAAGGTCCATGTATATCAATGTGATATCTTTGATAAAGAAGGTTGGGTATATGGATGTGTATAAGTACATATACAGAGATAATTTTTATTCTATGTGTATACTTTAGAAGATTATGAACAAGGAACATACTTGGATGTTGATGTGTTTTCACTCTTGAGTGCTGCTTTTTTCTTTGTTTTGAAGGTTCTGTTTTTGGTAAAATGCATAGGTTTCTTATGCATTACAAATTGATAACAAAATTTGCACAAGATCATTGTAAAAATGACTTTACTTTCTATTATGTGACTTGAAGTTCAACCATCTTCGTTTACTCTTTGCAGTTCTTTTATAAGGAAGATTAGCATTGCTCTCATCTCTTTTTTGCTACTGAGAAGATACTTAGACCTAAGCTCCATGTAAGAAATAAAAGGGATTTGGGAGTTCTTTCCACCAAAAGTAACGGGTAGGTCCGAGTTTTAGCCCTTAGGGTAGTATCTGTATTTGCCAGAAGTTAGGAGCGACGCGGCACTGGGGGTATTTCATGTAAGATTTTGTTCAAGGGATAAATGAAGTTGTTCTGGAATAGTTTTTCCCGAATATTTATCCATCTGTTCAGAAGTAGCTGGATGAAATTAAAAGCCTCCTAGAGAACAATTCAACACCATTTCACACTATTCTGTACTGCCTTAAGCACAGAAAATGTGAGAGCCAAAACTGGGGCTCAGAACATCTCAATTTCCTACCTATAGTGCATCTCATGATTAAGCTTATTTGTGAAACCTCTATCGATTACAAATGAGTGTATGAACATAATTTTGGAGGGAAAATCATTCTCCAATTCTCTTTAAAAAATTTAATAGAAGTAATGAAAATAATGGATACCAGATTGAATATGTATTGTTGGTGAAAATATTTCTAGTAGATGCCCTGTACTATGAAAAACTTTCACTCAAGAACTGTTTTTCCCCTCCTATCTGGGTTTACAGATTTTTTTTTTACTTCAATGAAAGCTGATTTTGAAAATTGTCAGTGCGATTAAATTTTCAGTCTGGTTCTTTTTTCATTCAAAGAAGCATAACTAATGAGAGCAGGTGTTTGAGAGAAAATGAACCAAAGAGATTATTACCCATCAATATCTGTTGGGGCTAGACTATAAAGTTGCTGAATTAGCTGTTCTTCAGGGGGTGCTTTTCAGGATTCTCCCCTGGCATTTTTTTAAAAAATGGCCATATTGCATTTTCATGCATCAGAACAGGCCAAAAGTTAGACACATTTCAATAGATCAGATTTCTCCCCGCTACTTCTCTCCCCTGCCTTTAGTTAATACAAGTGTTTGGTGTGATGATTTTGTTAGTTTAATAAAACTTTTGATTGTCTACTATGATATTTTCCATTCCTTGCCATTTTATCTTTCTCTGTATGACCTCTGAATTTTACTATAGAAATATAGAAGAGGCATACACTTTTAGGAATGGCCTCATACTTACTGATCTGTCTTACTTTATATTAGCATCAACTAAAACATCCATTAATCTGATTTAAAAAGTTGAAATAAACAAGATTTAACATATATCTTTTTCACTTCTGAAAATGTTCTTAACTTTTTAAAGGACACAATGAATTTTCTACATAAGAACTTAATAGATCTTGTTCAAAAACAAAGTATGAAAATGGTATAGAGCCTAATTGTATTCTATCACCACCTCTTTTGTAGAATGAATGTTTGCCCTATTTGGTGTCTACCCCAAAATGCAGCCTCCTGCATAGACAATTTATTTGCATTGTTTTATTACACGCAACTTTTTAAAAAGAGTCCTATTGTCATAGCCTATTCAGAAACTTTATGTGCAAACATTGTTCCTAGGAAAGCATTCATTTATTTCTCGCTCTATGTTCCAGTGCATCTGCTTTTGGAACTTCATGTTTTGTAAACTTGATTCCAGGAATTATACTTTTAAATAAGTAATAATCTTGGAACATATGGCTTTGAGGTCATGTAGCCTGGTCCCCAGCCTGTAGGCAGAAACATGGTAAGTAACTGCCCCAGGCAGATAAACATTTTCATTTTTAAAGACTTCCAGAATAAAGTCTACTCCCTCATCTACTGTGAGGTGGCTCTTGAATCTATTTTGTATTCCGTTGGCTGCTGTTAATCCACTTCCTTCTTATTGTTTTCTTCAGTGAAGAGAGAAAGCAACCGGCTACCCTCCTCAGCAAATAGCCACTAAGTCGTTTACCAGTTTTTTCTTCTTTTCAGTTCATTCAGAAATTGCTAATTGGAATGACTACTATGTATGAGACAGATTTTCATGCTGGATAATCTTAAACCTTTTATCCATGGTCATCATCATCTTCTTCTCCTTCTCCTCCTCCTCTCTCTCCTCCTCCTCTTTCTTTTCCTCCTCCACCTCTTTTTCTCCTTCTCTTCCTCCTCCTCTTCCTCCTCTTCTTCTCCTCCTTTTCCTCCTACTCTTTTCCCTCCTCCTCCTTCTCCTCCTCTTCCTCCTCCTTCTCCTCCTCCTCCTCCTTTTCTTCCTCCTCCTCTTCCTCCTCTTCTTCTCCTCCTTTTCCTCATTCTCCTCTTTCTCCTTCTTCTCCTTCTCCTCCTTCTTTTCCTCCTACTCTTTGCCCTGCTCCTTCTTCTCCTCCTCTTCCTCCTTCTCCTCCCTCTTCTTCTCCTTCTCCTCCTTCTTTTCCTCCTACTCTTTTCCCTCCTCCTTCTCCTCCTCCTCTTCTTCTTCTCCTCCTTTTCTTCCTCCTCCTCTTCTTCTCCTCCTTTTCCTCATCCTCCTCTTTCTCCTTCTTCTCCTCCTCTTCCTTCTCCTCCATCTTCTCCTCCTCCTCTCCTCTTTCTTCATTTCAGTCAATTTTCCTTCAGTTTTCTCTGAATGTGTTTTCTAGCTTCTCTATATTATCCTTTTACTGTAAAGTACAGAACTAGAAAATTTGCCTTACGGAGGAGTCTGCACAGGGCTAAATAATATGAGATGACTCCGTTATTCCCCTGAGTAGTAATCTAAGGATCATCATAGCACACAGCACCAACATGTGGCTTTGCCTAGGTCATGGCGTTAGGCCGGCCAGGCCCTGGCTGCCTGCTTCCCCCTCTTGAGTTTGTTCTTCACCTTCAATAACTTGAACACCCACTTCATACAAGGTGCAGTGGTGGGCATGGTGGGAGGCAGAAAGAATATTTAGGAAGGCCCATGCTCCTATGGGAGTGATCACAAGTCTACACAGATGTTAAAGTATAATGTGAGGTATGAATTGAGAAATGGGACAGATCCTGTCTAGTTAAATCTATAGCTAGAGTTGGAAGGGATTTAGATTAACCTGCTTCCCTTTTACAAATTAGGACACTGAGATGCAGGGAGGTTAACTTGTCCAAGGCCACACAGCCAGTAGAGGTAGTATTTGAATCTAGACCCTCCTGATTCATGATGCCCCCTCATGAAGACTTTATATGGCATTTCAAGCAAGATTTTGAACAATAAGTAGGTACTGAAAAGGTGAACTTTTGTTAGCTCTATATTACCTCTTCCCTACATGTCCTCTTGACTTGGTTGCAAGTGACAGAAAGCATAGCTGAAAGGATCCTTTAAGAGCTGTTCTGGTTCAAACTGTACAAATTGACAGTGAGCTGGGCACCACGTTCAAAAGGCCCATCCTTTTTTTTTTTAAATTCTAACTCCTCTTCCACACAAGTATTCTAAACTAACTATCCCTTAATGTTTCCTGTGAATTTGAGCAAAAAAGGAATCCTAATAAAACTTTTTAAGGTGCTGAATCCCTTCTTACTAGAGGGCCTAAAAGGGATATGAGCTCTGTTGAACTTAATTTCATAAATAGAGAAACGTTGGTGACCACTTTTTTCCTCTATTTGATATGCACACTTGTATTTGAAGTGGTGTTAAGTCAGGGTACAAGTAAAGCTCTTCCTCTCCCCGAAACACTGGTTTCAATTTAATTCAACTCCAGGGGATAATGTAAAAAGCCTTCCTTTATTTCTGTGGGGATGGGGGAGTAAAGGGAGGGAAGGAAGGGAGTATTATGATTTTGACAATTTAAAAAACTTTAAACTGTGAGAAAGGAAAAAAATATTATGAAGAATAACATGGATTTTTTTTAAAGAATTACATAATTTTACATGTAAGCAATACCTTTTGTCTCCCTGTCCCTTTTCTTTATTGAAGTAATTAGTTTCTTTTGTAGAGCAGGGCAGCCTTCATAGAGTCCCTGAAACAATAAATTATATAATATTTGCAATGACTATTTTTAAAAAATAGGACACTTATTTTTAATCATTAGGATATGAATATTTCTACCACTTTGTCTCAAGTTTCTTATTAGTGAGGTTCACATAGATAGCTAATTCAAACATTAGAGAATCTATAGAATTTTAGTCCTCTGTTAGCTTTATTAGCTTTTAAAAGTTTAAGATAGTTCATATTTTATTTTACCTTTCTGATTTCCCCTCTTTTTTTGGATATCACACTTCCATACTCCTGGAGGTGAGGAAAGGATGGTAGGGTTGGGGTTGGAATAAGCCTATTCAATATATGAGTGAAAAAGAATCAGCTGATACTGATCCCAGAAGGGTTCGTTTTGCCTGAAGGTTCTGAGGTCGGTGATTTCCACAGCAGGGTTGCTATGCTGTTAAGCATGGCAATAGTTAATCATAGATTCATAGAATTTATATCTGGAAGGGACCCCTGAGATCATCTAGTTCAACCTCCCTCATTTCTCAGCCAAAGAGAAATGAAAACCTAAAGTGAAGGTGATGTTCCTGTGGTCACATAACTGGTCATAAAACCACAAGTCATTTTATCTCGAATTTCTTCCCTCTTCCTCCCATTTTTGATTACCTTTCATTCCTTGGCTCCTCTGCACATCGTTCCCCTGATCCCATGTCCTGGTACTCCCCTCTTTCTCTTCTTTAATCTTGTCTGCCCTCAAGTGAGACAGGAGTGGTGGACGAATGAGAAAATGGGACAGTTAAGGTCATGTCCATTGAAGGTCCTAGTATCTAGTCCCTGCCTTTACCTTTTGGCATAGTGGGATAATCTTCATCTTTTCTGTAAAATCAAGCCTATGTTATTAATAGAGGACTTCCTACCTCCTCTGTTAAGAATTTCTAAAAATCTTTATCAGAAAATATCTACCTGCTACACTTGTAGGTTTTTTGTTTTTGAAGAGAACCAGTGACATCACGGGGTGATGTCTTGACTTGCTAATAAATTGGATTTAAGTGAGGCAGAGCTGCACAAGGTCATCAGACTAGTCATGGAAGTCTCATGGCAAGACAAAATTCAAGATGACTGGTGATGGCCCAGGATGTAGTGAATGACCTTGGCATCTTTGATGTCTGACCAGTTTCTAAGTGCTCCATAATGCTTGCTTCAGCTACTGTCATGACTATTGGAACAAATTGTTCTCATCCATGTATTTTGCTGGGGGAAGTCTTCGCCTGTTTGGGATAGACGTCCCCCCATAACTCACCAATACCCTCGGTTAAAGTAACATTTCTGTTAATTCATTGTGCTTTTTTTTCCTCTTAGCTAATAACTATTTCATATCTACCCCAGATGCCATCGTTAGCTCTTAGGCTTTCAGATTTCAGGTCATCTTGGAATTCTATCACTTTGGACCAAAGGAAATGCAGAACTTATTACTATATGGATTTAGAATGAGGGTGGACTTCGGAAGTTGACTATTTTAATTCTCTCATTTTATGAATAAGAAAATAGCAGTCTAGCAAGTTAAAGTGTGACTTGCATCACATCACAGTCATAATTCAAACCCAGTTCCTCTGACTCCAGATTCTTTATTCTTTTCACTATATCAGAACAGCTAACAGACTAAGTTATGAAGTTCACTTTATAAACAACATTTAGACTACCCTTCTGAGCATAAAAACATGTACCATTTCAGAGTTACTCATAAAAGCAATGATCACGCCAAAACGTCCCATTGTTTATTTTACCAGAGATCAGAGATCCATTAAAACATAAGCTAAGTTGAAAATCACTTTTCTATTGTTTCTAAAGTAGGGAGACTAAAATGTGAGCTTCTGAAAAACCTATGTAGGTACTTGTTTGTCGCACAAGTAACTTTCCTTTTCTTAAACTATATTGAGTTATTTCTTATTTGAATTTCCCTAGGAACCTTCTGTCATAATCCCAGTTGTAAAAAACAGAATACATGTCATATGTACATAATGCTCTAGTTTAGTGGGTTTTACAAGCATATTTGTGAGGCTGAAAAAAATTGATGGTGCTAGCCTTTTTTTCATGGCATTGGGTATGGTATGGAAACTGGTAAGTGAAGGCTTGTCTAAGCTGTGAAGGGTGGCATTAGCTAGGGAAATTGATCTATTGTGACCTTTTTTTTCTTGTCTGATATAACCTCAAAAATATAAATCTAAAATATTCTTTTGGATAAAGTCTTTTTGTTGGAAATAATAGGCACGAAGATTGAGGCCTACTTGAGAAGTGACCTGTGAGTTCACAGAAATAAAATAAAGTTGAAACTGCCTATGATAGTCTTAAACCCAGTTCTTATAGTTTTGTAGCAGTTTGGATGGATGGTTCACAGGAGAGCCTTTCAAGCCTTTTAAACTGTATAATTATGGTCACATGAAAACAGGCTTTTATTGAAGGGAATCATACTTTCACACCTGTCAGAATTGCTCAAGCACAAGCAAGTGGATCTGACTTTTTATTTTAAGAAAACTGGTTTGTAAATTTTGCAGTTTCTCCTTCTGAGAATAAAATTAATCTTGTAACACTCCTTCAACCAGAATTTGGGTAACTGTTCTGCTATGGAAAACAGAAGTCCAATTAGTTATCACCATTCCCATCCTTTAAATTCTCAATTTTTCAGCAATGGTTTTGTAGATTGAGATCATTCTTTTGTGGGTACGTAGTTTCCAAGTAAGCATTCCATTAAAACAAATGCATAGATATTTAAAATCAGAGTGTTGACCAATAAGCTGGTTTTTTATTACTCATTACAGGTTCTTTTGTAGGGGAAAAAAAGGTACTTGATTGATAGTTAAGGTTTATTTGATGTCTGGGGAAATTGAGTTGTGATATTATTTTTGAATAATTTCCTTATACATGAGTTATTTACATAGTAAGCAAACTTTTAAGAGTCAACAAGATTAGAAACATGTTAACTACATACATAAGACAAAAAAATCCTCACCATATAATCTTTTGATTCTGTCATTAAAATAGTTTTGTTCTCATCTTTTAGCAAATAGCTATCTCCTCTATCAAATAAGGAGAAATCTTTGCTTTTATTCTAGCATTAGTATCTCAGTGAATCTGCTGAAGCAGAAATAAAGGATACCTATCTTTATTAATGCCAACTGATGTGTGCTAAAGTTGATATCTTGTGGCCATGTAAGTCAAAGACTGTACTTAGCTCTATCAAGGTGGCCTTGGGACATTTTGTATGGCTCCATATTCTTTGTTGGGCTAAAGAAGAGGGCTCCACAGTGATCAGTTATTGATTGTCCACCTATGAAGCAATCCTGTTCAAGAATATTAGTGTCATTGAATTGCTTGACCTGTCTCTCTTGCACAACCTGTTTCTATTGAGCAAACTCTCTTGTTTGTTCCATAGGAATTATCCATCCACATCCACAAACTTGTTGGGTGATAATTATTTTGGTTTCTTTTTATTTTTGCTTTTAAATATTGGGAAGAGGATTCTAGGTGCCACCTACAAGAGAAAACTCTAATAGTGGCGGTTTGAACTTGTGGTAATCACCTAGCCTCTTCAGGTCTCAGTTTCTTTGTAAAGTTAGTTAATTTATTCTCTTCTGAGATCCCTTCCAACTATAAATCTATAATTTTGTTCATGTCTTTGAACATTTTAGCCAGAATTGATGCCAACCAACAATGTAGTTTAAGTAATTTTGAAAGTAAGACATCTCCATCTTCCTCTAGTGCTTTGTCTTAGACGTATCTTCATGGGGTAAAGTAAATTTAGAAATATGTTTAATATGATCAAACATCTCCCATGTCATTGTGGTGATCTCTTGTTCTTGAACACTTTTCAGCAAAGCATAAACACTCAAGCCTATCAAAGTGAGTATTTTCAGCATGGACTGAACAAATTTTACCATGTCTTTTGTCTAGGGACCCATCCAGCTTATTAATTTTGGATCATCTTAATCCTAGGAGACCGGCCATTAGGAAAGCTTTTTATTTTCCCCTCCAATTTTAAGGGAGCTCTTTGAAGATCTCTCCTTTACTAATGTGTGGAGGGACTGAATAGTTTATAGAGATGGAATCACAGTTGGAACTTGCCTTAAAAAAATGCCTAAATAGGCCAAATTTCCTAATCTATCCTACACCATCAAGAAGAGGTAGAATAATGAATAAGAGGGCCTTTCTTGGAGTCATAAAGACTTAGAATCAAGCCCTGCCTCTAACACATTCTAGCTGTGTGACCATGGGCACTTAAGCCCTTAGTAGCTTAGTGCCTTCAGGTAGTTCCCCACCTTGCTGAAGTCCAGAGTCTCCAGACTCTACTCCAGAGAGGGAGACAGAGATAGAGAGGCAGAAAGAGTATCCAAAAGTGCCTTAATATCTATCATCTCTCCTAAACTCAGTCTCTTAGATAGAGACTCTTGAACTTAAAACATGGATAGTATTTTTTTTTAATCAGGTTATACTATGCCTCATTTGAGATACAGGTGACTGATATCCTTCTCTGCTCTACACTCTCAAGTTCATTCTCTGTTAATCAGAAAACTTTGTAATTGCTGGAAGACTTTTGATTTTCAATCCATACATGCCTGTGCATTTTACCCTTTCATCCCCTCCTTAAAGGAAGCCTCTCACCAAGTCTGAAACTGACAAGTCACAGAAACTGACAAAATAATTTTATTTATTTACCAAAGCTCAATCATACTGTTGCTTGTAGGATTGTGATTGTGACAGATATGGTCCTCTATCTTCCAGGTTTCAGAATTGAGTCTGGTTCTCCTCCCCTGCACAAGCTCATGAGACTGACACTAAGGAAGGAGTTTTATAAAGTAAGGAAGTAGAGAAGGAAAGGGGACAGAGAGGGACTAAGAAGCTTTGTCTTAAACCGAATTCTCATGGCTCTGTTTAGAAAAAGAATTTGTGTTAAACTTTCTAGTTTCTGCTTCTAAAGTAAACAGAGTAATGCTTTAACTGAAACAGACCCAGTATTTATAGTAAAAGTAAAAACAATTGAATCTAACAATTATTCACTGAGGGTTTCATTTTCTTTTAATATTTTGAATGTAATCCACCCAGCTTATTACAGAAAAGTTTTCCAATTGGCATGGCATTTAAAAATATTTATCCTTACAGCTCATTGATATTTGTTATAGTTTATTTTGGAAGAATTGAAAGGAACTTAACCCCTTCCTCCTCCAAAAGAAAAAAAAAACTATCCAAAATTACTTTTTAGAATGTTTGGACCTCATTGTTAAAATGTTTCATTTGTCCAAGAAAATTAACATCCTGTTATCAGAAAAGAGATTATAATTATGAGTAGGCAAAATAGTGAATGAGGTCATCCTATCCAGTGATATAATGTTACTTGGATTATTGAATGCCCCAATTCATATTTTTCTCCACTGCAACTTTTAATGATACTAAAATTAGTTCTTTTAAGTCTTGGGAACTTCTTGTGTTTTTGAGGGCTCTATTAAAAATGCAGAAATGTCGGGAAGGGGCATACTAATGCATGGGATACAAAATATACTGTTGGGAAGGGGGAGTGAATTTCAGTTGTGTTTAAAAATAAAACAAAGGAAGAAGAAAGACCTAGATGGTAGTCTGACAGATTTGTGCCTATTTCACTCTGGCCTGAGTGTTTCCTGCTGGGAAGATCTTAAAGTCCACTCATATTTTAACGAACTAAATTTTAGTTACTCAGTAAATGTGACTAAAATGCAAAGATCAAATATGTTTCTACTTTGAGGGTATATAAGCCTTGTCTAAATATGTGTCAAAATCTACAGACCTAGATTTGTTCCTAATAACTGATCTTAAGGTGATCTGAGAACGCAGTCATAAGCATTGTGAAATATAGGTAATGTAAAATAAAGGTAATGTTTAAAGAGAATTTCAGTGGAAGCTCCATATAGGCCTCTACCCTCGTTATTGAGCTTTTTGCAAAGCAGATTTTGGAATAGAGAGAAAAGTTTGGCAAGAGAATTATTCATCAGAATTTCAGCAGGGAGAGGTTGACATATTTGTCCTAAACAAACAATCCAAATCTAAACTGTACTTTGGATTTCATCAAATTGGTGTTAAGTGGGAAGATAAAAGTTTGTGAACATTTAGATTTATGAACTAGGAAGATTAATCTAAAAAAGAAGTATAGAATATATTGTAGACAGAACTGAGTTCAAGGATACTTTTCTTTGGTGCAAGTCCTCCTCCATTGGTGACGATCAGCAACCAAAGGGGAAGAAATGTTAAGAGAGCCCAATTCACTCTGAAGTGAAAGACTGAAGACTGAAAATCTCAGTAGTGAGGTGTCCTTATTCCAGTTTCAGCACTATCTTTCCAGCAAGGCCATGTTTTAAGATAATTTTTATTGACATCCTCCCTCTCTTCTTCCCCCCATTTAAATAATTTGTCCACAATAATCTTATTATGGCATTTCTTCTTGATCCGGGGTTCTGGACCTTTGTGTCAGTACAAGCTTGGTTAAGTTTGGCCTGATGATGGATTGTGTTTCTGTTTTCTGAGTATCGGCTTAGTAAAGCATGGAGAAGCTTAATGACTAAGACATAATGAATTTTTTTCAGCAATACCTGCTCTGAAAGACCATTTCCTAGTATGGGAAATAGTTAGGATCTGTTTCAGTGAGGGAGTAGTAATGGTGGTGAAAGAATCTTTGAAGTAAATAATTAGAAAATTTTATTTTTTAAAATTTATGGTTTAAATATATAATCTGATTTTTAAAATACTCAATAGCCCTTTATAATCTAAGGCTCAAAACTCTAGTTTGTGTACACATCTGGTACAAATTGTTTGAGTCAGAAACTGATTAGGAAGTAAGTCATTGTAATATTTGGAATGGGAGCTAATGAGGCCTGGACTGAGGTTGTAAAACCAGGAATGGAAAGGAAAGAGAAGACACAGTTTCTTGTTGAAGCTGTACTGGAAGCTTTTCCAGGTTGGTAGAATCCATCAGACTTTGCATTTTGTTGACGTAGTCTTGAGAATGCCATAATGAGGTAACAAAGAAGGAATTTGGCAGAGGTTCTAGTAAATTGAAGTAATGGTGAAGATAATGACCTCTAGTAAAAAGTGGATTGTAGAGAAGAAAGAGATAGGTTACGACGGCCTTTATCATAGGGTCGCAGCTGGAAAGGATGATTTGCTCTGTCATTTTACAAATTAGGAAGCTGAAACCCACAGAAATGAAATGACATGCTCAGGTTCACGTTGAGAGCTTAGGATTTAAATCCAAGTCTTCTGTCTCCAGATCCATTGTAATCCTCTTACTATAATAAACTCTTTGCTCATGCAAAATTAAGTGTTCAAAGAAATGTTGCCATTTGAGTTATCTTGGTCTGACCTTGCTGATACAGACTTTTATTATTTGTTGATCTCAGAATTTGATAATAAATATCTTTTGTTAATATTAGATTCAGAACTAGCATCCACAGATTTAGAGAATCTTAGAATTGAATTTAGCATGGTCCCAGCCCATGTCCATGACCACCTGTGTAACATACTTAATTATATTCTTAGGTATGCACATATGCGTTAGTAGTCACTGTATCAGACTGTTAGAGAAGTTCTGGCTCCCATGAAGGAATATGGAAGTGAAAAAGAAAGCAAGGAAAGAAGGAACAAAAGAGGAGGAGGGAAGGGAAGGAAGGGAGAAAAGGAAAGAAGGAAGGAAAGAAAAAAACTTTACCATGTCTTCTCCAGGTAGAGGAGTTTGAGTTGGGTTAACTTTTTTCTTTATTTATGTGATATTTTATTTTTCTTCAGTTACTTGTAAAAATAATTTTTAACATTTGTGTTTTAAAACTTTGAGTTTCAAATCCTCTCCCTCCCTCCCTCCCTCCCTATCTCTCTGTGTTGAGAAGGCAAGCAATTTGATATAGGTTCTATGTGTGTAGTCATGCAAAACATACCCATAATATCACTTTATAAAATAAAATGTAGACAAAAAAATTAAAAACAAGTATGCTGCAATCTGTATTCAGACACCATCAGTTCTTTCTCTGGGATGGGTAGCCTTTTTCATCGTTAGTCCTTCAGAATTGTCATGTATCATTGTTTTGCTGAGAATAGTTAAGTTATTCACAGCTGATCATCTTACATTATGGCTGTTGTTTTGTACTCAGTACATTTCACTTTGCATCAGCGCATACAAATCTTTCACAGTTTTTGTGAGAGCATCCTGCTCATCATTTCTTATAGTACAATAGTATTCCATCATAATCACTTTGGGTTAACTTTTTAAAAAAAATTTTCTGCTTTTTTGTTTTTTGAAAAGTCCTCTTTATCCATCACCAGAAGGTTAGATGCCAGAGAACCTCATATTAAAATTTGGAAGAGTTGAAATCTAAGTCAATTGAGAGAATAGCCCACAGAGATGAAATCATGTTTTCTTTAAAGTATATTCAAAAACCTGAATTGAGATCATGGAGCAGTAAAATATTAGAGCTAGAAGGAAAATTGAAAGTCTTCTAGTTCAGCTCCATCATTTTACAGATGAGGAACCTGAGGCAAAGTGTTCGTACTCACCTGAAGTCAAACAATTAATGACAGAGCATGTACCAGAAGCCAGGTCTCCTAATTCTCAAGTCTGATATAGTTTAGGCAAGAAAAATTCATAGTCTTGTAGTTTCTTTCAGATGTAGGATAGCAGAGAAAATAGCTTTCTTAACTGAAGGGGTTAACTAGAAATACTGATGGCTTTCAGCTCTTTGTTTTATTAAGTCAGAGAAGCAATATAATAGAACCACTATTCTTCTAGATTCTAAGCTTCATGAGGCCAGGGAAACTGGCTGTTCTCAACTTTGTACTTCCTCCATCATCTACAATAGTTGTCTCCTGACAGTAAGTCCTCAAGAAGTCTTTGGTGGTATTGTCATCCTTCTCCCCCATGGAAGGTAGGAAGAGAGGAAGTGAAGAAAGAAGAAAGGAGGGAGTGAGGAAAGAAGGAAGAAAGGAAAGGAGGGAAGAAAGAAGGGAGAGAGGATGGAAGGAAGGGAGGGTGGGAATAAGGAAGAAAGAAAGGAAGGGAGGGAGGAAGGAAAGAAATCAGGGAGGGAAGAAGAGAGAGGAAGGGAAAAAAATTGAGAAGGAAAGTCTCTGCCTTCAGCCAGCTTACACTATACTAAACAGAAATAGTATCTAAATACATACATACACACATTCAAGGAAACTAGACAGAAATATTAGACAGATAGATAGATAGATAGATGGAAATTTGAAGAGGAATAAAGTCCTAAGACCATGGAAGGAACAGAGAAAACTTCACAAAGGAGATAAACCCTAAATTAAACCTTGAAAAAAAGACTCTGGAGAGGCACGTGGGAGAAGGGGATGATGCATTATCGGGTAAGGCTCACTTGACTGCATAGAAGCAAGTATAAGGCCAAAGGAAAAGAGCTAGCTATTAGACCTCCATTAATTCCTGCTTCCTTCGGCCCATTTTATGAGACAGGAGACTGAACTTTACAACCCCAGCACTCATATTTCACTGTTCAGATAACTTCCAAAAATGTCATTGAGAACCTGTGTGCGTTGACCAGCACTTAAATCTTTGAGGGAATAAACTAACGTACCCTCTTTCCTCCCCCAGAACACTGCCCCTCCCAAAGTAGCTAATGAGTTAATGGAGAAAACTGAGGAAGGGGGTAGGGAGATATATTAATAAAGAGGAAGATGGTGTGAATTGTGGGAAAGTGTATATTCTTGTTCCCTTTTATCTCTTTTTTTATCATCTCCAGCCCTGAGTAAGAGTATGAGCCTACAGAAAATTGCACCTTTTATTCTATTTAATTTGTTCCCTTAGAAAAAAGAAAAAGAAACATAATTGTGCCTACTGCTTGCCTACTTACTGCACAATGGTCTGTCTGTTCTTGTTTTCTATTTCTGATGCAGTTATATACAGTTCTCAATGACCAGGAAGGAAGTCTTAGGACTCAGGAGGGTAGAAAGGTCAAGGAAACTTGACAGAAAGAGTGAGGAGAAGCAGCTTCCTTTCCTAAAACAGCACAAAAGCATTTGTGATTTAGAGGATGTCAGGGATTTCAGTAGAGTTGTACTCTGGTACTCTGAGTTTCTTCCTGAAAATCTCTCTTTCCTCATCGACCCCTTCCCTCCCTGCCCCCCCCCCCCAAATACAATTGATCATCTGAGGGCTGGACAAATCAGGATATATGGTATCAACCACAGTTTTATGATAGCTATAACATACAGTATTATATGATCATGACATTAGAAATTTATAAAATAAAGCTATTATGTGAGCTATTATGAGGCAAGCTAGTACCAATATCAGGAGATTATCTTAGAGTTCTAGATTTAAGGCAGCTAGGTGGCATAGTGGATAGGGTGCTGGACCTAGAGTCAGGAAGGCCTGAGTTCAAATATGACCTCAGATGCTTAATAGCTGTGTGCCTGGGAAAATCACTTAACCGAGTTTGCCTCAGTTTCTTCATCTGTTAAATGAGGTAGAGAAGGAAATGCAAGCTATTCCATTATCTTTGCCAAGAAAACCTCAAATGGGGTCATGAAAAGTCAGACATGACTGACTAACAACAAATAGATTTGCAGTTATGAGGGCCTCGAGAGATGTTTTATTTGTTATCTAGTTATCTAATACAGTACCTTTTGTTTTATTTTAAAAAAAAAACTTTTTAAGTACTTAGTAAACATTTATTTAATTGGCATGAACTGAAGTTAGGCCCCTGCTGTTCTATGTTAAAAGCATACTCTTCACCATTAGCCATCAAGTAGAAAGGAAGCTCCATATTTGGAGTGAGAGTCTCATTAAATTTAGCTGCAATTTATTAGGGACCTACTGTGTGTCGTGCACTGTACTCAGTGGTGAGGATGTAATAGCCCTTGATCTCAAAGAGTACCTACTGTGTGAGTGTTCCAAATGCAGATCTACCATTTACTAGCACTGTGACCCTAAACTAATCCCTTTTTCATCTAAAAAGTGAAGGGACTTGAATAAATTATCTCTAAGGTCCCTTCCAGTCCTAATAGCCAGTACTTCTGTGAAATGCTTATAGAGGTAGAATTCCAAAGAAAGACATCATTTCGACATGCTTGGTCTTGAACATATTCATCAGTGCAACATTCTATTTGTGGCTTACACATCTGGCCAACCATATTTGTATAGCAATCTACTATCACTGAGAAACTGGTAATTAGCCAGCGAAATTAATCATTCTGTAGTTGTCATCTACAGTATATGTAATAAGATGGTGATCTGCTCTTAGGCAAATGATTGTTTTGCATAGGTGAACATTGTAACAGCGTAAATGTAAAATGTAGGATTATTGTGGTTGATTGTTCACCTGAGATTTGGGGTATTTTTTTTAAATGAAGTAAAAAGAGATTCCATGAAAGATCTTTTTTTTAGAAGCCTGTCTCCTTGAAGAATTCCCTTCAACCTGTTATTTATTCAAGCAGACAAGTAATATTTGCACTTATCCTGAAGGCATGTTGCCTTTAGTAAATAAAATCTGATCTGTTTAAGATAATGTTCTGTCTTTCCATCTTCATCAAATTATTACCATCTAAGCTTCTAGAGGAGGCTAGTGCAGTGGAAAAGTTTGAGGCTTGGAGTCAGGAGCTCTGGATTCATTTCTTGGCTCTGCCACTTATTAATACCTTCATGACCTTGGAGAGGGCAGCCAGGTGGCACAGTGGACAGAGCACTAGGCATGGAATCAGGATGACACATCTTCATGAGTTCAGATCTGGCTTCAGACATTCAGTAGTTGTGTGACCCTGGGCAAATCACTTAACCTTAGTTGCCTCAGTTTCCTCATCTGGAGAATGAGCTTGATAAGGAAATAGCAAAACATTCTGGAATTGTTGCCAAGAAAACTCCAAATAGGGTTATGGAGAGATAACGACTCAGCAACCTTGGAGAAAACTCTTATTCCTCCTGAGTTTTAGTTTCCTTCTCTATAAAATGAGAGGGTCAGACTGTGATCTACAGAGTCCCTTGTAACTCTAAATCAGTGATACTAACACACATGAATCACCTTGTAATTGTGAGCTGATGGATCACTGTAAACTCCTAATAAGAATGTTGTACTGGTTCCAGTTGCCCAGCACCCAGCAGAAGCTTCAGCCGCTTCCTCTAACTTCCTTTCTGGGTTTCCTGGTTTTCCCTTCTTCAACTGAGTGGTGGAGGTGCTGTGATACCACAAGTTTCCTCCTAAAAGGAGGGAAGGATTCTGGAGCTTTGGTCATAAGCCACTTTCTCTTATCTGTGGAGATATTACTGCATCTTAAGGATTCAGAATTCACCCCCATCGGTCACCTGAAGGGTAGAGGAGGAGCCTGTTATATTACGCTTCCTGTCTAGAGGGGACCCAAAGTTTGTTTAGTGGATGATGAGGATATTTATAATCTGTATACTGCTTTGATAAGATGCTTCCTGGGAAGGAGGCCAGTAGGGTTTGAATATTGTGAAGATGCTAATAAAATTTGTCAGGCATCTTACTCTTGGGGTAGAGCTTTCCTGAGGATGAGGATTAAAATAAGAGACTGGGCTTTGAGATGCTTTCTGAGAGACCTTAAGTTGGTGCTTATTCCTTGTCTGCCTGATATGCTGGTTCATTGAGGCATTAGCTCTTCACTTGAATAGGATCAGAAATATTCTGGAAATCTCTATCTCAGGGTTTCTGTTTGTTGTTTTTTGAAGTGAAGATGCACAACTGACTATTAGAACTTGAATTTTTTAAAATAAAGAGAAAAATAACAATGATGACAAAAAACACACTGCCCTAACCTAAATATCATTCCCTCTCATGCAAGGAAGAGAGCACATTCAGTTCATTTATGCATAACCAAAGTTAGCTATGGAATTGATCAATCAGTAAACATTTATTAAGAGAAGACCATGTTCCAGATCCTGTGTTAAGTCCTGGGAAAACAAAAAGAGGCAAAAGACAATCCCTGCCTTCAATGACCTTAGGTGTAACCAAGCATAAGAATATGTATAAAGCTACATACAGGTTAAATAGGAAACAATTAACAGAGGGAAAGCACTGGAATTAGGAGAGATGGGGAAAGCTTCCTGTGGAAGGTGAGGTTTTAGTTGGAATTGTCAGAGTGGAGGAGGGGGAGAGCATTCCAGGTTCCCAGGGATAGCCAAAGAAAATACTTAGAGCCAAGAGAAGCAGTTTCTTAATTGTGGAACAACCAGGAGGCCAGTGTAATTGGATCAAAGAGGACCTGTCTCTAGGTGTTGAGGGTAAGAAGACTGGAAAGATAGAAGGCTAGGTATTTGAATACCAAATAATATTTTGGTTTTGATCCTGGAGACAACAGGGAGCTATTGGATTTTCTTGAGTAGGGAGGTTACATGAGTTGACTGGTGCTTTAGGAAAATCACTTTAATGGCTGAAAGGAGGATGGAATGAAGTGGGGTGAGACCTGAGGCAGGCAGACCCACCAGTAGGGTATTATATTACTCCAGGTGTCAGGTGATGAGTGCTTGCACCTGACTGATGGTAGTGTCAGAGGAGAGAAGGGAGAGTATTTGAGAGATGTTCCAAAGGTGAAATTGGCAGGCCTTGGCAACAGATCGGAAATGCAAGATTGAGATAGTGAGGAATTCAGGATTACTCCTAGCCTGAGGGATGGGGAGAATGGTGTTGCCTTCTGTAGTAGTTATCCATCTGTGGCTCCAAGAGACCATAACATGTGCAGCTGCCACATCCAGGGAAAACTGTCTCAACTTGTCAGAGAGACTAAGCTAGATTGAGAGTGCCCAACAATCTTCCAGCTCATTGGTGAGTTAGGGAGATGTCTGCTCCAAATAGATGAAGACTTCCCTTAGCTGAGTGGATGGATGAGAACATTATATTCTGGTGACCATGAAGTCGGCTGAAGCACTTGTTATGGAGAGCTTAAAGATTGTACAGACATAGAAGATGCCAATGTCATCCACTACATCCTGAGTCATCCTGACTTTTGTCTTGCTACTGGACTTTGATGACTCTGGATGAGAGAATGAAGCTGGTGACTTTGGGCATCTCTGCCTCACTTTAAATCTAATCCATGTGAAAGTCAAGACTTCTATTATATGATACCTTCAAAAACAAAGGATGAAAGCAACAACAGGGAAGGTAGGAGTAGAGGAGGGTCAGTCCTGGAACAGAAGGGATGGATCATAAAGCTAGCTTTCGGAAATTTGGGTGAATGACTTATCCTGCTATAGCTGGAGTATATAGGTAACTAATGATTTCCTATTTAAGCAGCAACATGGGAGAAGGAATGGAAATATTGCCAGAATATATGTAGACATGTTTGCTACCTTAACCAAAGCATGCAGAATAGATATCTATCTTTTCTTAGTGTTTTTTGGTCACCATTATGTACAACATCTATATGATCCCATAATATAATACTATAATTAATGTATTATTACTATATTGTGTTTATAATAATAATAAGAGGCTGAAGTCTTCTCATGTTTAAAATAACTACTTCTAACTATAAAACCTGTGAACTTAATACCCTATGACCTGTTTTGACATAGAGGCCTTTTTTTAGTGTTAAATGACAAAGAATTATTGTGTTTTAGGAGTTATTTTTTCTACTTCATATAGGTTTTCTCTCCTGTTCCCATATGTGTCTGATCTTGCTTCTGTCAGATATACCTTCTTCTAATTTGTTAGCTTGTTAGAATATAAGAGTTTAGAAGACATTGAGACCCAAGAAATGGAGACCAAGGGACTCCCGTCTAAGTAGAGTGAATAGTATGAAGTCAGTGAATATAATTTGTGATAATTACTTTGGCTGCTCCCAAGTCTACTGTCTTTATTTCTTTGTTCTTGACTCCTTTGGAAATAGGTGAGGTTACTAGGTAGCTGAGTTCAGATAAGTGATTTTTCTTAAAGCCTAACTTTCTCTTATCTTCAGTTTTGGTGGTTCTGATGGTTACATATAAATTTCAACTGTGGAGCCAAAGGAAATGAATAATAATAATCTTAATATTCTGCCCCCTGAGAACTTTCCCCCCTTAGGAATCCGTTTTATATTCTATAGTTCTACTTTCTCCTCTAGGCACCCATGTTCTCTAGGGAAAGTAATTCTGCTTAATGAAAGGATTTAAAGGATGTTCTCTAAAATGCTCCTCTAAGAGAATTGCTACTTTGACTATTAACTCTCAAGGGGGTAAAATAGCTTTCAAGCCTCTACCAATAATGGTTAGTTTAAAAGCATCTGACCTGTTTGTGCTGAAGGTTGAATTCTAAAAGGTGACCCTTAGCTCTTTAGAACTTTGCTTACTTAGAGCAGCCATGCCATTCTGAACGCATCTTATAAAAGTCTCACCTTTTATCAGGAACAGAATATTTTAGAATGAAGCATTACACATTTTTGTAGCATCATTCTTTTCACCTATGTGGTTCTTAAAATCATCATCAAGTGCTACCAGTTTTGCAACTGTCTGCATGCCTCTATTTCTGTTAGCACACACCTGGGTGGACATTTGATATTTACTAAATGATAAGAGGGCATTATAAATGAACTGTTCCTATATGCTTTCTAAGGATATTGGTTATAATGGTAGTGGTAATAGAAACACATAATATTTGAACAGAACTTAATCATCTTTTAGTCTGTTCCAGTTGGGTAGGATGATAACTGCTAAGAGGAGCAAGGTAGAACTGTTCAGATTTTGGATTTCTGTTTTCTCAGATAAAGAAAATGAACTCTGCAATGTAAAGGATGGATTAAAAATGGCCAATGTAGAATTGATACCCAGGATAAATTAGAAGATAATAAATCAATTAGCTGCCCTTGATGAATTATATCCTAAGGTTCCGGAAAAAATTGGCAAATGTAATTGTTGAGACAATCAGTGATCTTTGTAATACCTTGGGGAACAGAAGAGGACCATATCAGGACATGAGAAAAACAGCTACTCCTTTTAATGACAGGAAGAGAATGGAGTTTGCTAACTCTGGGCTACTGGACTTGACTTGGATTCCTGGGAAAAAAGCTATAATTTATTATTAATAGGATTAATAGGAAGTGGTGATTATAAAGCTAGGTTGGCTTCATTAAAAATGGTTCATGCCAGACTTACCATTTTCTTTTTATTTGGGAGTATTAAATTTGTAAATATTCTAAGTGTTTTTCCTTCATAGCATGTGGCCACTAGAAATATTATAATCAATTGATATTATAGGGAAAAACTGAAAGGTTGGAGGTGCCCTTGGAAACGGGCTCTCTTGAATCCAAATCCGCTTCTCTTTCTGTCATTATAATACTTCATACAGTGGCCTCAGAATTTTAAATGTTTTTTCCCTTTTTGGTAAGAATAAATAGCAAAGTGAAAGTATAATCTTTTTAACAGCACTGAATACTGTAAATACTTCCCACAGAGAGCTGTTACTGAAAAACATTTATACTGAGCATTCTTAGGTATATTTGAAAACAGAACACAGCCTCATCCTTTGCGTTTATGACTCATCCGAAATATACTTCTGGCTCTCTGCCTTCTCTAGGATATTGAAGTTAATGTTTATCTTCTCTTTGGTTATGCAAGCTAAGGAAATTGAACATCTGTTTTGAATAATTTGACCTTAAATCACATTTTAAAATAAAATCATGTGAGTCTTATTAATATTATTAGGAAGCAACCAGGATATTCAATTGATTTGATTTTATTTTTGCACAGTTAAACCCTTAAAACCATTTTAAGGAATAGATTAAACTTAGTGTCTTTGTTTTACTTTTTTAATCAACATGGCTTTGTTTCCTAGACAAGGTAAAGTTGAAAGACATAGCTCCAAATGATGACATAAAAAAAGCCTGTGCAGTGGTGACTGGCTTGCTTGTTGTTTGGGGGAGGAAGATGTAGAAGAGAGGCATTAAAGAGAACTGGAGTTTTGTGCCTTTGTGTGTGTGAATGAGTCCGGACACAATACTCGTTAACTTCTAGTCAGCCTGATTGCTATTTCTGGTTGTGCAGCCTATTAATTTATTCCAAAGAGTAGACCCATAGCTTATCCAACCCAAAGATGCTCCATGAAAACTTGATAGTCTTTTGGAATTCAACAAAGTTTTCCCCTGTAGTTTCTAATTTAAAAATTACCCTTGTTGACACTCACAAGTGAGAAAAATTTCCACTAATCCTATTTTACCATTGTTTTTTGATATCTCCTGTATCACTTTCATTTCTGAAAGCCTTCACTATAACCTTCACCTGTGCCTGGAAGCAGAGTAGTAAACTTCCTTTGGGATGACAGGGCCACTACTGCTGTATGTTCATAGCCTATGAAGAACCAGGCAGTATGCTGTGTTCCCAAAGTTTTAATGCAGTTTTAAGCTTCAATTGGGTTTAATAGCTTCAAACAAGCTATACTATTTGGGGACTACTTTGTACTATCCCATGTAGTAGAAAAGCATTATCAGCTTTATAGTCTGAGGACATGGGTTAGAATTTTTACCTTGTCAAATATTCCTTATTTTATGACTGTGCACAAGTTATCTCTTGGAGGCTCAGTTTTCTTATACAAGAAATAAGATTATTCTAGAGGATTCTTCCAGTTCCATCCAACTCTCAAACCTATGAATTTATGGTGCAGAGAGCGTAGGATTGAAGTTTTAGAATCAGAAGGGAGTCAAAGGTGCCTCTTCATTTACTTGCTCAAGAATCAAGCCCAGGTCCCCCTGACTCCAAAACAAGCTCTTTTTAAGAGATTAGACCTGATAGGTAGGAAACCATAGGGAAGAGCTTAAATTGCGAGCTAGAAATGTTTAGGAAGAAAATATCAGATACTCCTTCCCTCCCAAAGTGATCAGTTCCTCTCGTAAAGGGCACTGTGTCTTCAGGTAATGGACCACAAGGCCCAGGATGGAACACTGTAGGGAGGAGATACTTACAACACATATGCTTGCCAACATTAAAGGGAATTGCCAACTGTCTACCCCCTCCCTCATCAAAGGAGAGGTAGTTGTGAGTCTGTGAAAGAAAGAAGAGGTACTAAGAACTTGGAAAGATTTAAGAACTTCAATCAATTTTCTGCCCAATCATGATTCCAGAGGACCTATAGGGAAATAGCCTAATCATTCCCTAATAGAGAGTGTATGTAATCACAAAATTTTGGACATGATCAAAACTTAACTGCATAACTATGCCTATTTGTTACAAGGATTTCCTCCCTTCCCCTTCCCCTCAGCCCTTTTGTTTTCCAGTGGGAGGCAAGGAATGAGAGGCAGAGTCTTGCTAATTAAAATTAATTTTTTTAAAGCAGTAGTGAGATAACCTAGCACAGGGGTGGGTAACCTGTGGCCTCAAGGCCACATGTGACCTGCTGGGGTCTCAAGTAGAAGCCTTTAGACTGATTACAAGTTTTACAGAACAAATCTTTTTATTAAGAGGATTTGTTTTGTGAAGTCCCGATTCAGGCAAGGAGCTGCACTAGAGGAATTCGAAGACCACATGTGGTTTTAAGGTCACAGGTTCTCCACCTCTGCTAGCAGAAGACTTTTTCCAGAAAAAAATAAAACATGGACACTGTTTTCAAACCTACAACAAAATGATGTAATAAGTGACCTTTTTTCTACTACCCAAAGCTATATTTTACCATTGTGTATTGACTTCTTCCTGAGTTTGGTATTTTACATTTTAAAGCTAACTCAATCATTTTATCTTGGAAAAAATTGTCATCATTCAGCTGATCCATGATGGAGAGAGAGTGAACAGGGAGATTAAAGGGAGCAGTAGGTAGCTCAGAATTGACAGCAATTTGGAAGAAGATGGAGAAAGCTTATATTGTGATGGCTCCCATTCTGGGATTTAGAACCAAAAATAAGTCACTTTTCAAAGTTGTCAATCAATAATTTCTTGACATGTGGGAAATTAAACTATCTCTTAAGACCCTTCTAAATGAGTCTGTTTGTCACTACTCCATTGAAGTGCTTGTTTCATTTCCTGAGATAGTCATTAGCTGCATCAAATAATTAAAAGGTTGTATTTACTTTATTCTAAGCCAGTTCTTTACTCATAAATTAAAGAGTAGATTCAAGATATTTTCTAGCTGAGCAGCTACTATAGTGCATCTCAGTGATACACTCTAACACAATTTAGTTCTCATTAAGGATTCACTTTTCTTATAAAGAGGAAGCCCATCACTTTTCTAAATGGAACCCATAGGATTTCATCTGTTTGCTATGACACGCTTTGGTGCTTATTCTCTTTCTCTAACAAGGAGGTCTCCAAGGTCTTTTATGAGAGTGGTTGACAGGGCATCGTGTTCTGACTCTGCTGATGTGTTTTAGGTCATGTAATTTATTTATGTAAGTCTTTATAAATTGAGTCTAATTTGTTTTTACTGTGCATTTTTGTTTATTCAACTAGGCATATAAATAAAATACCACAAATGAAGTTCATTAATGAAAAGAACCTTTTTGGATGAAGTGTGGCATTTTCAATGGCTTTCTGTTGCCTCTAGGATAAAAGGAAGGCCCTTCATAAGCTGGTTCTAGTCCACTTATCCATACTTATTATTAGCATTCTACATTCTAGCCAAACTGGCCTGCTTACAGTTTCCAGAACTTGGCCTTCCATTGTGTCTCTCTCTTTGTAGAAGCTGGTCCCTAGGCCTGGATTCCTTTCCATCCTCATCTCTGTTTTTCAGACTCCCTGGCTACCTCCTAGCCTCACTTCTGATTTCTCAAGGATTCAGTGTTTGTTGCCTTTTTTCAAATGAGATTTTCTTATCTCTTTATTTATATGTAACCTCCAATCGAACATACCTTCCTTGAGGTCAGGCATTGTTTCTCATTTTTGCCTTGATAATCTTCAACACAGTGTGGTCACATACAGGGAATAGGAACTGAAGCTGCGATTTCATTGTTACAAGGAATTCCCAGGTCAGGAAGCTCTCTCTGCCAATGCTGGTCTGTACCTTTTCTGTTAACTTGCATAGAGTACTGAATTTCCCAGAGCTTTGAAAGGTTCAGCCATATATATGTTCAGTCATATATAACCAGGATGTGTTAGAAGTAGGTCATGACCTTAGGTCTTCCAGGGTTTGAGGCCAGTTCTCTTTCCACTCTACTCTACCCAAGGTCATCATATCACATAATAAAAGTGTGTGAAATTAAATTTTACTCTGAGAATATTTCTAGTTTATGAATTTATGAATCTAGTTTATGAATGCCTAAAATGGTCTTATACAGTCAAGTGATTTTTATTGCACAATCTAAAAATCCTTTCATCTTTGTCTAAGCAATTTTGGAAAAAAAAATATTGTATTGAACACATACATATACAAACATACATGTTCATATAAATGTATAAATACATACGTGTATATATGTATATATACACAATAGACATGCTATACATGTATATACATAATATATCTATCATAAATGAATACACTATGCATACATATAAGCTCCCTTTATGTTTCTGTAGAGACTGACTATATCTATCTAGATGTCTGTTGGTCTGTCAGCAATCTATCTATCAAATCAGCCATCTTACTAATTAGTTGTTATGGTATTAGGTATGGGATATCTCAAAGACAACAGTACAGTAATAACACAGTAATATGTACCCTTTGTAAACAATAGCTTCTTTCAAAGCAGTAGACACAACCTAACCCTCAAGGAGTGATGTAGTTATAAACAGATTTCTGTAGATTTCCTCCCAATTCTGTAGCAATTTAAACATAGTTAAGAAATGGCATGTTGCGGGGGGGTGGTTGGAGCCAAGATGGCAGAGTAGAAGCAGGGACCTGTTACAGCTCTCCCCCCAAACCCCTCAAAAAAACCTGTAAAAAATTACTCTAAACAAAATCCAGAGCAGCATAAGCCACAAAATGACAAACTGAAGCAAATTTCCAGCCCAAGACAATCTGGAAGGTCAACAGGAAGGATCTATTGCACCACTCAAAAGTCAAGTAATTGGCTGGGAAAATGAGCAAACTGGGGGAAAGAAACACACTATAGATTCTTACTTGCTCTGTGAAGAGGTATTTTCTTATGTCATTGGTGACGAGGAAGATCAAAGCACACAGCCAGAAGAAGACCACAAAGTCAAAACTCCTGAATCCAAAGCCTTAAAAAAATGTGAATTGTTCTCAGGCCATGGAAGAGCTCAAAAAGGATTTTGAAAATCACATAAGAGAAGTAGAGCAAAAATTGGGAAGAGAAATGTGAGTGATGCGAGAAAATCATGAAAAATGAGTCAACAGCTTGCTGAAGGAAACCCCCAAAATGCTGAAGAAAGTAACACCTTTAAAATTAGACTAACTCAAATGGCAGAAGAGGTCCACAAAGCCAATGAGGAGAAGAATGCCTTAAAAGGCAGAATGGGTCAAATGGAAAAAGAGGTCCAAAAGCTTATTGAAGAAAGTAATTCTTTAAAAATTAGAATGGAGTAAAGGGAAGCTAATGACCTTATGAGAAATCAAGAAATTATGAAACAAAACTGAAAGAATGAAAAAACACAAGACAATATGAAGTATCTCATTGGAAAAACAACTGACCTTGGAAAATGGATCCAGGAGAGAGAATTTTAAAATTATTGGACTATCTGAAAGCCATGATCAAAAACAGAGCCTAGATGTATCATCTTTCAAGAAATTATCAAGGAAAACTTCCCTGATGTTCTAGAACCAGAGGGTAAAATAGAAATTGAAAGAATTCACTGCTCTCCTCCTGAAAGAGATCCCAAAAGGAAAACTCCTAGAAATATTATAGCCAAATTCCAGAGTTCCCAGATCAAGGGGAAAATATTACAAGCAGCCAGAAAGAAACAATTAAAGTACTGTGGAAACACAATCAGAATAAAATAGGATTTAGCAGCTTCTACACTGAGGGGTCAGAGGTCTTGGAATATGATATTCCAAAGATCAAAGAATATAGGATTAAAACGAAGAATCGCCTATCCAGCAAAACTGAGTATAATACTTCAAGTGGAAAAAAATGGAGCTTCAGTGAAATAGAAGGCTTCTGATCATTCTTGTTGAAAAGACCAAAGCTGAATCAAAAATTAGATTTTCAAAAACAAGAATCAAGAGAAGCATAAAAAGGTAAACAGGAAAGAGAAACCATAAGGGATTTTATTAAAGTTGAACTGTTTACATTCCTACGTGGAAAGATGATATTTGTCACTCATGAGACCTTTCTCAGTATTAGCATAGTTGGAGGGAATATAAATATATATGTATGTACATGTATGTGTGTGTGTGTGTGTGTGTGTGTGTGTGTGTGTACACACAAAGAGTGCACGGTGAGTTAAATATGAAGATATGATATCTAAAAAAGAAAATTAAGGATTGAGAGGAATGTACTAGGAGAAAAAGGGAGAGGTAGAATGTCATAAATCATCTTACATAAAAGAGGCAAGAAAACACTTCTACAATGGAGGGGAAGAAGGGGAAGGTGAGAGGGAATAAGTGAGCCTTTTTTTCATGGGATTTGGCTTCAGGAAGGAATAACATTCACGCTCAATTGGGTGTGAAAGTTTATCTTACCCTACAGAAAGGCAGAAGGGAAGGGGATGAGAGGGGGGGAGATAATAGAAGGGAGAGCAGATTTTGGGAAGGGGTAATCTCAAGCAAACATTTTGGACAGGTCAAAGGACAGAACAGAATAAATGGAGAGTGGGACAGGAAAGAGGAAAATATAACTAGTCTTTCACAACATCACTGTTATGCAAGTGTTGCATGATTACATATGTAGTGAATTGCTTGCCTTCTCATGGAGGATGGGAGGGGAGGGGGGAAAGGAAAGAATGTGGAACTCAGAACTTTAAAAATGAATGTTGGAGATTGTTTTTACATGCAACTAGGAAATCAGATATATAAGCAATGTTGTATAGAAATCTGACTTACCCTACAGGAGAATCAAATGGAAGGGGATAAGGGGTATGTGTGTGATAGAAGAGAGGGCAGATTGAGGGGTATGTGTGTGATAGAAGAGAGGGCAGGTTGAGGGGTATGTGTGTGATAGAAGAGAGGGCAGATTGAGGGGTATGTGTGTGATAGAAGAGAGGGCAGACTGAGGGGTATGTGTGTGATAGAA
>CM053773.1:62350882-62406365 GCA_028658325.1 Potorous gilbertii
GTGTGTGATAGAAGAGAGGGCAGACTGAGGGGTATGTGTGTGATAGAAGAGAGGGCAGACTGAGGGGTATGTGTGTGATAGAAGAGAGGGCAGATTGAGGGGTATGTGTGTGATAGAAGAGAGGGCAGATTGAAGGAAAGGACTATCATTATGTGCATTGTCCTGGGTTGGGGGTAGGAGGGAGATGGGGAGAAAATTTGAAATTCAAAATTTTGTGGAAATGAATGTTGAAAACAGAAACTAAATTCATATATATGTATATGTATATATATATATATATATATATGTGTGTGTGTGTGTGTGTGTGTGTGTGTGTGTGTGTGTGTGTGTACATACATATATATGTATAAAAGAAATAGCATGTCCAATGAATGAGCACTTGTTTCTACAGAAGCCAGGAGGAGAAGAAACAAATATCACGGGAGAGCACTTCATCCTGATAATATGGCAGAGGTTCTAAATTAAAGCTTTTATCGCTCATTGGGAGATGCAGTATGTTTTTCAGGGAGCTGTACTGTGTGTGTTGTTGAAATTTTATTAAGAATATAGGAGAGGCAACAGGCTAAGTTATGAAGACCCAAACAATTGTGAATTAAATGTTGGACAAAGAAAGAGTTTATCAGCAGATCCATCAGCCTCATTGAAAAACTTAAATTGGTGCTAAGTGGGTTTTTTAAAAAATGATAATGGCATGTCATAGGTCCTGAATAGGTTTTTCTCCTTTGTAATGTTACTCTTATGTCAAATTAGCTTCCTTTCACAAGGCATTTCTGCTTTTTATTCACTAGGATTTTGTGCCATGATTTCATCATTAGGAACCTCAGCAGCTGTAGTGAAGACATGTTAATTAGAATCAGAGATAACTCTGGGTTGAAGGAAGACTATTTATTCTAGTATTTTGAAAGTGAAATTCAACATAAACTTGAACTTTGAACTAGCAATACTTAGCCTGGAGAAGGAGAGACTTAGGGGTTTATGATAACTTTCCTCAGATTTGTTATTTTTGGCCCTCGAAAGCAAAACCAGTAGCAGTGGGGGGTGGAAGTTACTAAGAAAATAATTTAGGCTTGATGTCAGGAAAAATTAGTAGCATTTAAAGCTACCCCAAAGTGGAATGGGAGTCAATGGGTTCTCTTTGGAGGCCTTCAAATGTAGGCTAGATGGCCACTAGCTGACTGTTATAACGAGTGTTCTTTTTGAGTGACCACTAGATGACCCCAGAAATCACTTCCAAGTTTGACATATTGTGATTCTGTGATAGGTTGAGTTCTGTAGGTATACCCATGTCAAGGAGGTAATACATCCATTGAATTATGGGGAAATAGTTAACTAAAACAGAAAAAATGTGATCCAAAGTCTGTAGACTGAGATATGATCAACGGAAATGGAGAATTATGTACCCCAGTGATACAACAAATCAGCGGCTATGTGAGCTTTCTGCTCACAGCCTCTTCATTCCTGCCATGTTAAGTCAGCTGACAGCATCTTCTGGCTAATCTTTTCTTTTCTCCGTTCTTGTCTCTTTTGGGAGTTTTAACTTGAAGGGCTTAGCTTGTTATAGAAGTTCCTATCCTTGATGATAGTGTACCCTTCTTTCAAATCAGATGGGCCTTTTCTTTACTGCCAGAAATCCAGAAGCCCTCTTGTGTTTGCACTTATCCCTTGTTCCTGGTTCAGCAGCTTGGTTATGGATGCTGGAGGTGGCTGGAAGCCTGACTTGGCACGACTGAAGTATTAATGATTTTTTAAAATAAATATGACAGAAAGGGCTATCTGTTGTTCACAATGAGCTACAAATCAAACATGCCCAAATCTGTAACTACTGTAGGAATTTTTACAAAAGGGCAAATTTAATTGAAGGATATCTGGGTATGTGTAGTTGTGTTAGAACAGAAGATAGTCCAACCCCTAGAGAGTGTGATCTGTGCACCTGGGACCTGGCTGGTGATCGCAAGCCCCTAAGTCCTGGAAAAGGAGCAAGGGATGGATATGTGGATTTCTAAGAAGACGAAACTTGGCAGCAGGGAAAAGCATCACAGCTACATTACTCCAAGGATGGTGGGCAAGAGAATAGGGACAGTGAACTAACTAGAGGGATCATTACAAGAAAGAATCTCTGCTCCTCCAAGCTATCAGCACCTGGAGCAAATATGTTGTTACCCTGTTCTCCATACATCTTTGAACTTATTTTATCAATGTAGTGTTAATCAGTGCCCTGTTAAATTGAGAGCAAGTCAGGCTTTTGCTTCAGGTGCATAAAACTATGGGGTGCAAAAAATACGTAGCCACAATGCCAACTCTTTGTGATGGGCATGTGTGTGAGAGCAGTTTTATATTATTGCTTCAGTTGCAAAATTATTTGCTGTGCTAGTTCTTGTGGCGATTGATCACACTGTTAGTTAATGCTCTGGCATTCACCAGTTTGATAGGGTGATAAAATTTGGAGAGCCTATGCAGGAAAAAATTAAAATAAATAAGGAGATGTAGAAGGTACTCTATGCAAAAGGTCCTAAGAGTTGCTTGTATTCAGTCTGAAAGAAGGAAACCTGAAGGGTAAATGTTGTAATGGTCGTGAAGACCATAAAGTTTATCAGCTAGAATAATTAGGAATAATTAATTATATTCAGTTACTTTTTGATTAACCAGAACAGACATTGTCTGACTATGCCGGATAATAGAAATTTTATTACTTATTCACTGAGCAAAACCTTTCATATACAGCAGATGAATCACGCAGTTTCCAAAACCCCTAAACTCCAGAGCCTCTAATAGACTAATGCAAATTATAATGATAGGTTAGAATAGGATAGTCAATTACATACAGTTATTACTGTTGTCACAAACAATGACGGAAGACAGACTAATCAAAAGCATTTGCCACTAGATATGATTAAGCTAAATTTAATTCCCTCTAAGATTCAAGGATGTGGACTTCTGGTATGCACATAAGAGAGTTATTCTTTTCCGGGAGACTCGGATGATGGTTCTTAAAGACCTTCAAAGTCTAGATCTGAAAACTGTCACTCTTTAACAAGTAGGTATCAACTCAGAAAATCCTTTTCAAATGCCTACAAGGTTTTATTCATTACTTAGATACCAGTGACTTCAGGGTGTTTTGTTATCTGAACACAAACAGAATTTCTGTGTTAATTTGCATTATGGTTCCTTTTATTTATATGCCCAGTTGGAAAGCTTATGTGGAGAAAAAAAATGGAGGTAAAGAAGGAAGTACACAGGGAAACCCAATTACACTTTGAAAATGTATTTTCTCACAGTCAAAACATTGAAACAGAAGGTGAAAATTAAACCTTCAGCCATATAGGAGAATTTATAAAAACAGATGATTTGTCTGAAACTGAATAGAAATAATACTTTGAAGTCTTTAAAAATAGTTGATGAGTTAACTGCTGTTTGACTATAAAGAAGCACATGAGTGATAGAATAAAGACAATCAAAAAATTACTTTCTCAAAATCCTGTGGGAATTTGGATATAACCAGTTTGTTTGGAGAAAGACAAAATAGGGCTTATAGGAAGTTGGAACTCAAGGTAGCTAGAGAGAATAGTAAGAAAGCACGTAGGTGCCTTTGATGAGGTCCAGTAATCAGGATAAGAAAATCATCCATACATCTTTGGGTACTAAAAGAATTGTTAGATACCATTGACTGAACCACTGTCAATGGTCTTTCTTTTAAAAAGTGTTTTATTGAGTTTTTACATAACTCTTGTTTCCCAGTTACTCTCCCCAGGACCCACTGTTTTAATCAAAAAGAAAGTTAAGGTAAACAGTCCAAGCACTGATCACGTATCTCTACTCTAGAATGTATTTCACACTGATGCACAGGCAGTGCCATGGCTCAGGTAGAGTGACTGGAATTTTCTCTTGGTTTGCTAAAATTTTTAGAGTTTGTTAAAAGCCCTTTTGGTCTTTTGGTTGTTCACAACTAGCTTAGCACGTAGTTGGCAAGAAGAATTAGCTAAAATAGGAAGCTACCAGATGTTCTGCTTTTCCTCCCCTGGGCTTATATTCCAGGTACAGCTCCTCTCTCTGTCAGTCTCCTAGTCTTCACAGAGGAATCCACGCTTAACTGGCCTATGTCCAGGATGAACAAATTGATTTGGGCATGTTGAAATTTGAGCTACCTTTGGCCATGGCAGTTCATATTTGTGACTCTGGCAAAGGACGAGTGGGCTAATTTTGGGGGGAGGGGGTAAGGAAAGCTGATTGTTATCGTTGGGAGGGTGTTTTCCTTCTATTTTTTAAACCTTAAAATTTCTTTTTCATACTGAGCTTGATAAAGCCAAACATGAACATTTTAGTATACCAAAAATGACAAAGAGGGTTGATAAAATGTGAACTTCAGTGGCTCACATTTTTAAAATATAAATTAAATAAGAGAGTAACACAATTGCTCTTTATTTTCTTCATTTTGGCTTACTTTTATGCTTTAAAATTCATTTTTGTTGACATCTTTTGTTGAATATAATAGTTTTTAAAATGGGGAAGATAAGTGGACTCTACAAATTAATATTCAGTGTTCTGGAAATATTATAGAACATATTACTAAGGAGGTTTTCTCCTCTAGACTTTCGTTGATACAAAGGTGCAGCAAGATTTGAGCAATTATGATCTCTTGGTTTAGTGTTCAGCAATCTGAATTTGCCAAGGATAACTTTTATGGGTTAAAAATTCAGAACCAAAACTATAGGGTTTTACTGGTGACAAATATATAGAAATTCTGGCTGACTAATTAGAGGACAGTGGATTAGTTAGAAAACAGTGATCTTCTTTCATCTTTAGGTAAAACCTGGCCTACTTTCAAATAGCTATCGAGATTTTCCTTTTCTTCAGCTCTGTGGTCAGAAAAAAAAAGAGTAGTTTGTTTTCTTCATAAGTGCTTAAGTGGCAGCTGAGGTAACATGGAGGTAACGGACTGTGGAAGTGTAAGTAATGGACTGGAAAACAGGAGCCTCATAGATTTGATTCTGGCACTGTCACTAACTTTTTATAGAGGCCTGATAAAGTTGCTTCCCCTCTCTGTGTGACCCACTTTCTATTTGCAGTAAAAGCCACATTCAAAGATACTCTGAGTAGTAGTTAATAGAAAGGAATAATTTAATCCGTAAATGAAAATGCACCTGTTAGGTGCCTATTATGTGCTAAGTACAGTGCTAAAGGATAGAAATAGAAAAACTGATTCAGTCCCCTGCTATCAAGAAGCTCATACTCTAATGGTAAGGTGATATCACCTATAAAACAGTCAGTTGCAGAACGGATGGAAAAGTCTACAAGTCCTAAGAGTCCTGGAGCTGTGTGGAAGACAATTTCCAAGGATCCTTAAAGTGTCTTGATGGTCAGATAGTGCATTGGTGTCTGGAGGTACAGCTGCAGGACGGTTGGTTAGTCCTAGATAGTTAGGAATCAGTTGTAGATCAGATGGCAAGGTCTGATGGTCCTTTATCTCAACAGAAGGAAGAGAAATGATAACTCCCAAGTCATCCAAGTGATGTGAACTATGCAGCTCTTTCCTCCTGCTTGGGAGAGAGGTGATTAAAATATAGGGGAATGGGTGGGTAGAAAAAAGCACCCTGGTTATTTCAGTACTTTGATGATCTGTGGGTTTTTTTTTTTCACGTAAGTTACTCTTTCTAAAGATGCAAATTCAAATCCCTATGGCTTGGTTAATGGCTTTTCAGAGAATTCATTACCTCACAGACTACTTGGTGATAATCTTCAGTTTAGCTAAATTGATCCTGAGGTAACCAGAATTGTACTTAAGTCTTTCCAGGTCAGGTCAAGTCAACAAGTATTGATTAAGCACCTGCTGTTTGCCAGGCACTCTGCTGGTGCTGGGGTTAACTTAAACTTCACTGGCATAGCCTTTACAAACTTTGGGTCACTTCTAAACCATGATGAAGTATCAAAAAACAACTTTAGTGGAGAGATACTAATACTAGTAATACTGATGATATCTCTCAAAACCATAAACTGTTCTGTCAACATCAGATGATCCTTTACATTTGTTATAATGGCTTATGGAATGTGATTTGTAGGAAAAATAACAAGGATAAAAGAAATTTGGATGTTTAAGAACTGGTTTAATTCATTAAACAGATCTTTATTGGGCACTTTATTTTAAATGACATGACAGAGTGACAAGGAACTTCTACTAGTCCCCTAGGACAAACAAACTTGTACACAGATGATTATACAAACCAGTCAGTCACGAAGTATATATTAAGTATCCACTGTGTTCTAGTCACTGCACGAGGTGATAGAATTGTGATGAAAGTGTGATATAAGTAATGTTCAGAAAATGAACATTATTTTTCTCCTTGACGAAGAGATGAAGGTAGGCTTTTATGGAAAAGATAGCATTTGGATTGAACATTTAGGGATGGATAGAGATTGTTAGGTAGGTCCCTTTCCTTTTTTTTTTTTTTTGTCTCTTGGAATACCAACCTGGTAGTGGTACTGGTTTGTCAAAGGTTTTATATATACATGGTTTTATAGCTTTTTGGGAATAGTTCCAAATTCTCTATAGAATGGTTTAATCAATTCACAACCTTGACAATAGTACATTAATGTCTCATTTTTCCTACATCCCCTTCAACATTTGTCATTTACCTTTTCTATCTTATTATCTAATCAAATAGGTGTAAGGTAGTGCCTCAGAATTGTTTTAGCTTGCACTTCTCCCATCAGTAGTGAGTTAGAATCTTTTTTTTAATATGGGTATAGAGAGCTTTAATTGCTTCCTCTGAAAACTGATTATATCTTTTGATCATTTACCACTTGGGAAATGGCTCCTATTTTTATAAATTTGAGACAAACTGTGTTTAATATTACAACTAATTGTCCTTTTATCCATCAACATGACATTTTAATAGTGACCAGAAATTGCAATTGAGAATCTGACTGCTTTTTATTTTGTTTTGACAGGCTCTTTCATGTTGGTTAACACATCTGGGAGACCAGAATTACAAAGGACCCATCTTCTCTTACCCCAGCTTAAAGAAAATGACACCCATTGCATTGACTTTCACTACTTTGTATCCAGCAAAAGTCATTCCCTTCCTGGGCTATTGAATGTTTATGTAAAAGTTAATAATGGTCCTTTGGGGAAGCCAATCTGGAACATATCTGGAGCTCCTACTGGTACCTGGAATAGAGCAGAACTGGCAATTAGTACCTTCTGGCCCAACTTTTATCAGGTATATATACTTCACTTTTCATTTATGACAGCAAGTACTTGTTTGTTGATAATTGAAATATGTTGGTGTTCTTAACCTAAAAAAATATTCTATTGTTCGTGATTTCAGAAAGGCCTAATTATCTCTTATTTTGGGGTTGTCTTTTTACAGGTTAAAATATATGAAGTCATAGTATCTTGTCAATATTGTATGTTATTAAAGATACCCCACAAAGAGGAGCTTTATTTATTCAAGATTTTTTCTCAGGTTTAAGTGAGGCACTGACCTTTTGAAAGAGACCTGATCCACCTAACTTTGTATACAGTATAATTTTTTTGAAGGGGTGTAGAGTAGGAAGGAGAAGTAGGGAAGAGTGGGGAAGAGAGTGGACAAATACCCCATCATTTATCTCTTATTATTATTTATCATATTCTATAATAATATATGGGCATCTAGGTGGTATAGTAGATAGAGCTCCAGGCCTGGATTCAGGAAGATCTGGGTTCAGATTTGACCTTAGATACTTGGTAGCTATATGACCCTGGACAAGTCACTCAACTTCTGTTTGTCTCAATTCCTCATCTGTAAAATGGGGACGCACTGGTGAAGGAAATGGTAAGCCGCTTCAGTATCTTTGCCAAGAAAGCCACATGGACAAAGTCCAGTGCGTTATGTAGAGTTTGACTTGACTAAAGAACAGTAATTCTTTCTATATTATGTATAGATATATATGTGTGTGTGTGTGTATACATACATATATATATATATATATATATATATATATATATATATACATACACACATATCCCCACAGATATGTATGCACATACCATCATTTATTATTACTTATTATTGTTTATAATTGGCTAAATTACTTCCACTTAATGTGAGAAGACTTCTAGTCTCAAATCCCCATCTACTTGTTATACAATGGAAATGAATAGATCATAGATTTTAACCTTTAAGATAACTCCAAGATCATCTGATCCAACACTATAACTTTATAAATGAGAAACCGAGAGCCAGAAAGATTAAAGGGTTTGCCCAAACGGTAAGAGCAGGCAGTAAGTATCAGAACAGGGACTTAAATGTAGGTCTTCTGGCTTGAATTCCAGTTTTCTTTCCTTTGGAACCAAGCTCAGTGGGCCACACAGTATTCACTTAAGCTACAGTTATTAAAACTGTAGGGAACTCTCATCCTATTTAACTCTGATAACCTTGGCTCTGAAGACTGCTAAGTGACAGTTAAGGGCTTAATTTTAAAAATACCTATTAGTATGAGTAAGCTGGGATGTAATCCAAATTGAGCCATTTAATTTTTTTCTTTCAAAAATGCTTTCCACATCTGGCTATGAAAAATCAGCTGTGCTAAAGGGATGGTTAAATTTCTTGACACCTGGGAGAGATCAGACTTTAAAAGGTGAACAGCAGAGGAATAATGGAAATTGATTTATCCCTAAATTTACATGGAGAAAGCTCCTTGGAATCAAGTTGGAGGGATCTTCAACAAAGAAATACATTTATTATCTCTACTCTGGAAAGAAAAATAACCAAAACCTTAGGCCTAACCTTTTGTGAAGGTTGTAAACAAGTTATTTGAGTCACTTATTTTTCACAAATCTTAAAATACAATAGAGAAGGTCCACCTTCTGTTAAATAGGTAGATTTAGAAATGTGAAAGAAGTGTGTTACCGTGTGCATTGGGTAGTAAATATATGGGAATGGTAATAATGCAAGTATTGATATGGTATATAATATGATATAATATAATAATGAAAGTATTAGAACTGCTTTGGGGGCAGTTAGATGAGTTAGATGGCACAATGGAGACAGGAAGACTCTTCTTTCTGAATTCAAATCCAGTCTCAGACACTTACTGGCTTTGTGACCCCCTGAGCAAGTCATTTAGTCCTATTTGCCTCAGTTTCCTCATCTGTAATATGAGCTGGAGAAGGAAATGGAAACCACTCCCCTATCTTTGCCAAGAAAACCCCAAATGAGTTTTAGAATTAGACATTACTGAAACAACTAAAGAACAGCAAAGACAGTGCTTTTAGGTTGCGAAGTGCTTTACAAATATCTCATTTGATCATTGCAACAACTGATGAGGAAACTGAGGCAGACAACAGTAAAGTGACTTACTTAGTCATACAGCTACTAAGTGAAATAGGGTATGAACCTGAGTTCTTCCCTGTCCCGGTTCTAGAGCTCTCCTCTACTCCGTCATGCTGGAGTCAAAATGTGATACATCATTATGAAAGAAAACATAGGATCCCAGGTACAGAGCTTGGAGGGACTGTAGAGTCCATTTAATACTCATTTTATTATTGAAGAACCTGAGACCCAGAGCGCTTAAGAGGTCACACAGCAATAGTCATCAGTGCAATGTTGGGACCTGGTTCTGACTCCAGATTCAGTTTTTTCTTCCATGAAACCGCATTTGTTGTTATTGTAATTCAGTCATTTTTCACCTATAATATTTGTGAGTCCATTGGGAGTTTTCTTCCTGAAGATACTGGAGTACTTTGCCATTTCCCTTCTCCAGTTTACAGAAAAAGAAACTGAGGCAGACAGGGTGAAGTGACTTTTTCTAGGGTAATATACCTAGTAAATATCTGCCGCCAAATTTGAACTTAGATCTTCTTGACTTTGGCCCAGTTCTTTTCCCATTGTGCCCCCTTGCTGCCCCCATGCTACATTGGCCTCCTGAAATTAAGAGGAAATACCATAACCCAGCGAGTGCTGGTAGCTGTTAACAATGGTTGCGTGTGTGTGTGTGTGTGTGTGTGTGTGTGTGTGTGTGTGTGTGTAAGGGGAGATGTACTCACAATAAATATACTTCTATATTTAAACCGTGTTATTAATATTCTCTTTTTAAAAGTCTAGACAGTCAACAAAACAAATTGAACTCCGATTTCTAGCCCTTGCTGATTTCTGAGGTGTAAGTACTTCCACTGAAAATTTAACTGTCAGCTCTGTACCAGCTGGCTCCAGCACAACACTGACTGTAACCCAGAATAACAAGAATCATAGGTTGGTAAGAGTAGAAGAGATACCAGAAGTCATCTCAGCATTGAAGAAAGGAGTGATCTCGCTCTCTCTTAATCTTTCAAACTACTCTGTGACCCTAGGGTTAGAGGTTAAGAGTTAGTGTGTTCCACTTTGAGTGTAGTTGGAGGTTAGATCTTGCTGCTAGAGTGTAAGTCACAAAGTATAAGCTCCTTAAAGGCAGGAACTGTGTTGTTTTTAATTTTTGTATCGTTAGTGCTTTCAACGTTGCTAAGGATATATGTTTTACTAAATGTGGAATTTAAATATGCAGAATGCTAGAAAGCATATTTTTTTTTGTTTCTATCAACAGAACATATGTGGAAAACATTTTACTTCTAACTACCTTTTAAAAGTTGTCATTTGTTGATCGAAATTGGATAATTTGTCATTTTGGTTCAGGCCTAAACTTGAGAAGCATTTTATTTTGGAGATGTCAATACAAATAAAGACAAATGTCCTTTTTACTTTTGATAAACAATGTCTTTTCTTTGATAGCTATTGCTATCATAACCTTTCCCCTTTTGTTATTTCTATCAGCCACTTAACAGAATTTTAAAAAGACTTCTCAGCTGCTGCGTAGAGGTATTCTTGCATCCCTTAGTCATTTATGCAGCTTCCACTTACTATATATGGCAAGCAACTGTGTATGCTACTCTACAAATCACAATGGTAGCCTGCATGTAATACAGGTAATTGCAGGTTAATTACTGTTCATTAAAACTTAAATTGTCAAGTATTTGGTGATTAAGATACATTTAATTCCTTAATTAATGCTTGTTCTAATTGCTGCTACTTAAAACCTGCCCATTAGCTAGAGCTGTACCAGTAGGGAAGTCCGGGCTACCTGCTTTTTCATCAGAGGAAGCCTCAAATACTTGCTTTCTTTGATTTACACATCAGCAACTGAATGCTTTTTTAAAAAATGAAAACGTTCTTCCCCAGTGGCTTTCTTTGTTATGCAAGCATTTTAAAGGAAAACCACTGTGCATCTTTGAATTTCATACATTCTTCTTTTTTATTCCTTTATCCTGTGTCAGAACTAAGTTACCCAATTCCATAGGTTTCCGATTGCCTTGTGGTTTGATAGCTATTCACATAGAGGAGCCGGTTATATTCTTATGTCCATTTATACTGCAGTTCTTCATCTCCTGGGCCAAGCTCGTTCTTTATAATCTGGCAACATTTTTTTTTTTATTGCTTTGTGGTTGTCATTAGTTTTATATGTAGTGAATATATTTCTTTCTCAGTTCTACTTACTTTACCTTGTATCAGTTCATGGAAGTCTTTCTTAGCTTCTCTATTTTCATCAGACTCCATGTTTCTTACTGCATAATAATATTCCATTACATTCATGTTCCATAGTGTATTTAGCCATTTTTCCAAGTAATGAGTATCTGCTTTGTTTCCAGTTTGTTACTATCAAAAAAAAAATTAAAAAAACCCCACTCACAAAAAACGGTGCTATAAATATTTTGATACATTTGGGACCGTTTTGGTGTGTGGTTGACCTCTGGGTTACAGAGAGTGGACATTTTAGTGCCTTTATTTGCATAATTCCAATTTGCTGTACAGAATGATTGTATAGATTTACAGCTCTACAAAACAGAAAAAGATAATGTTAATATTATTTTAAATTCTTTTTTTAAAAAAAGAAGCAAATAAAGGAGGCAAGTGTGATTGCAAAATGATCTTCATTTAGCCATTATAGGCCTCCTTATTAAAATGAATTCTCTTAGATGAGTTGAAGGGTTCTGGGTAATCCACATTAGGTGTGGATTCCGTCTGGACCCTGTTCAAGATTCTTTTGCAGTAAGAACACGTAAGGCTAAGCCAAGATGTACCCTTTACCAGTCTGATACCTTTTCTGGTAAATGAGGACTTTAGGGAATACAGATAGCATGATCTTTTCAAATATGACCTCCAGTTTTTACTCAGTACACATCCCAATAGCTTTTTGTGTAGTTTTTGCCTTTAGCCTTCTTATTTAATTTTTAAAAATTAATTCATAATTGAGTTTGACAAAACTCATCTTTGAGTATTACTCAGAGATGCTATTTTTGTGTTATATATGCCATACTTATAAAGAAATTGGGGGTGTAGTTGGGGAGTAAGTAAACTTTACCCCAAAGCAGCCTGGGGCAATATTCACAACAGCTGCCCCTGAAGTCTAATTGTGTGTCTCAGAATGAAAACTGATATGAACCATGTCTAAGAATTGATGAGCACTGGACTTTGAATAACTAACATTGACATTTTGTGGTCACATTAAAATTGACCAAGCCTTGTTTCTTGTATAAGAAGTGGATCACAACAGAGAATGTGAGTAAATACCTTTCAAATCAATTTTAAACATCTTTTTGAGAGGTTACTGTGTATTTTGTTTTCACAATTCCCCCATTTTCCCCTCCTCTGATCTGTGAAGAATTTTTCCTTTTTCCTTTGGTTACAATAATTGCCCCCCCCCCCCACATTTTTTTGTTGTTGTTTAAACCATCTGTGGTTCTTGTGGCTGAGTGGGGTAAGTCTTTTCTACTTTTGTGTATGGTGGGTCCTTTCATTCTCTCTTAGCTTAGGGCTGGAAGAAATTTTAGACAGGCAGCAAATAACAATCTTTCTCAGTCTCAGTTTTCTCACTTGTGAAAAAATTGGGGAAAATGATAGTATCTGTCTCATAGGGTTTTTGTTTTTATTTTATTTTTTAGGATGAAGTGTGATCATGTATAAAGTACTATAAAGTACTCCTTTTCCCTCTGGATCACAACGTAGGTGGCATCCTGGACTTTTTCACTATCTCTCACCCATCATAGTAAATTTGCTACCAAGACCTGTCCATTTCATTTTTGCAACATATCTCCCATATGCCCCCTGTTCTCCTCAGCACCACCCCTGGTCTGGTATAGGCATGCCTTCAGTACCTGCAATTGCCTATTACTGCCTCTGTCTGCCTCAAATCTCTCCAGGATCCTATCCACCCTCCATCCAGCCTCAAAATGATTTTCCTAAAGCAGAGGTTGAATCATGTTATTTCCCTACTCAAGAAAATCCAATGACTCCCTATAACTTCCAGAATCAAATACAAAATGCTTTTTTTGGCATTTAAAACCTTTCCTATTTTAGTCTCCTCCTACCTCTCTAATCTTTTTTACCCTTACCCCTGGACAGGTACTCTTTGATGTAATGACGTTGGCCTCCTATCTGTTCCACAAATAAGCTTTGGGTATTTTCTCTGGCTGTCCACCATTCCTGGAACATTCTTCCTCCTTAAAATTCACTTACTTCCTTGGCAAATCTAAGATGAAATCTTAGGAAATCTTTGCCTACCCCTCTTTATTTAATGCCTTTTGTCCCCTTATTTATTTCCTATTTATCCTGCATGAAGTTTATTTGCATATATTTGTAACAAATTACATTAGATGCAATATAATTGTCTCCTTTGCTAGATAGTAAGCTCCTTGAGGAGAGCAATTGTCTTTTTCAGCTTTTTGCACAGTGACTGGAGTATAGTAGGCACTTAATAAATGTGTATTGACTGATATCAATGTGAGATATTATGATTGTTTTGTTGTTGTCTAGTCCAATACTTATATTATGTAGATGAGGAAATTAAGACCAGAAAATAGAAATTGACTTGCAAAAGGTCGGGTAGTTACTAGGAAGAGCCGGGGTGGGCTTTGAACGCAACTTCTTTGATTCCAAATCCAAAGCTCTCCCTCTACACCACACTGCCTGCCTCCTTAGCTTTACATCTTTAACTTTTTTCTTTTTTTGTGGCAAGGCTAGACCATAATTGTGGTATTTATAAAACATTGCTTTTTTTAAAAAAATGCAAAAGAGGAGGAAAATGCTAGTGAGGAAAGGCTTGCTTATTAAGGAAAGGAGCAAAGGAAGCAGATGACATGATTTTTTACTGAGCCTGAAAAAGAAAGTCTGTCAACAGGCATTTATTAAGCATTTACTATGTGCCGTTTTGTGGACACACTGCAAATTTGGGGTGCCCAGGGAGGAGACGTTCAATCAAATTGGAATAAGAATAAAAACCAAAATACTGCTTTATATTTCTTTTCTACTACATTTTATGATTAGCAAATTCATGGCTCTTTTGACCCAAAATTTTTCATGACTACTCAAATCGTTCTGGCTCTTTAAGACCAAAGAGAACTTTTATTAATTTTCTTATTAGGGGAAAATGCTTTTAAGTGAAGATGTTTATAAATAGATAGGATAGCTTTTTTTGAGTAAAATTCAAAACTTGATAGGCAACAGAGCCATAGAAGATCGTACTTGGTATGGCAGCCTGGTAGCCTGGATTCCTTTTGTTCTAAGGAATTGACAAGTGGGTTTCACTAGCATTTTTTCAGTCAGGCAATTGTGTTGGTAAGCAGATCCCCTTTCTTTGCTCACACATAGCATGGGAAAATGCAAGGAATGAAAAGCTAATTTTGCCCTTCACTGAAGCAAGGAGGATTAGGGATGCTGCAATGTTAAACTGCTTCTCTATTTCCTGTTTGTCAGGTGTCTGAGGGATAGCCTGATGTCAAACATCTACCAGGCTTGCTTCCAGAGTTGCTTTTCATAAGCAAATGAAAACTAATGTTTTAACCAGTTGTTCGCAGGCTTGACAGCTAGCTATCTGCCTTTTCCTTTGCCTTCCCTTCTCTCATCACCACCCCTTGCATCTTACCTCACTCACTGTTATTCTGACTAATAAGTCTCATAGATTACTTGCAGATGTTGTCAGATGTAATAAAATGCAGAGCTTTGAGAGAATCAAAATGTTAATGTTCTTCTGACAAGCCAAGTCATGAGTGTGAAAAGGATAGTGGGGAGTACTGAATCATGGAAGAAATTACACCAGAGGAAAGATAGATGGTGGTCCAATCTTAGATTTCTTTTTTAATTAACCAAATTTTTTTAAAAAGGTCTATAATACACTAATGATGACTGAGTTATTTTCACTCTCTCAGTTAATCACAGTTAATTTTGTATTAGGAGGAAAGAATGTTGTGCAAATTAGCATATTAGAACGTGGTAGAAGGAACTCTAGATTGAAAGAAAAAAGCCCTTGGTTAGAGAGTCCTGACTCTGACTGTTTAAAAGATTTGTCACCTTGGGGAAGTCATTTCTCTTTGCCTCAGTTTCTCTGTATGTAAAATAGAGATCATATTTATTCAAGCTACTTCACCTGGTGGTTGTGAGGAAAGAGCTTTATCCATCTTAAAGGGCTATGTAAATGTGAGTGACTGTTATTGCTATTTGTACTGGCTTTAGAAAAGTCTTAGGAGCTCACCTCCTTGATGGCTACTATTGATTACTTTCTTCTATACAGGGGTATCAGAAGGTAGGCAGATATTTAAGGGATGAAAAGACTGCTTTCTTCCTCATCATTCTGTTTCCTGTTTGGTTAAAGGTTTTGTGTCAGAATTGAGTCCTCTAATTATTTCATTCTAGTAATTGATTACATCCCTTTTGTTTTGTATTTCATCAATTATTCCATTTTTTCATTAGATGATGTTTTTGTCAGGTAAAATAGACAATATTTATAGATATTCATACACACATGTGTGTATATATTTGAATGTGTGTATAGATGTGTATATATACATATATAGATACATATGTACATATTTATGTGTAAGTGTATATATGTATACATGCACACATATCTATTTATAGATAGATATATTAAAGGACAAAAAATGTGAGAGAGATGGTAGGGTAGTATTCTTTGTGTCTCCTTTTGCAGATGTTTTCAGCATGTGGTAGGTCTCCCAGTAGAGTGATAGACTTATTACTTGGCACTCTTTTTGGCTGTGACAGATTATTGTTTTCAAGTTACAGCTTTCATAGGATCAGAGGATGTTATAGCTGGAGAGGACCTTAGAGATCATATAGTCCAAACTCTCTTCACCAATATGAAACTGAGGTCCTGTGAGGTTAAGTGATTTGTCCAGGGTCTCAAAAATTGATTGACAATATAATTATATATTCCAGAATTCTCTTTGATTTGCCTGAATTTAAGTTGGCTCTTAGACTTGTATACATAGCCGAACAAGTTAATGCTGTGTTAGAGGATGGATTTTTTTTTTGTTTTTTGTGTTTTGTTATTCCTCCAGTGTTCAGTTGGGTAGTAAGGTGGATAGAGTCCTAAGCCCAGATTCAGGAACAACCAAGTTCAAAACTGGCCCCAGGAACTTACTTGCTGTGTGGTCCTGAGTAAGTCACTCAACCCTGTTTGTGTCAGTTTTCTCATCTATAAAATGAGCTAGAGAAGGAAATGACAAATACTCCAGTATCTTTGCTAAGAAAACCCCAAAATAGGGTCATGACAAGTAAACTGAAAACAATTGAAATTGAATGCAGTTATTGGAGGCAGTCTTATTCAGTGTGGGCTGTGTGCTAGATATACTGTAATTCTATGGAAATTGTAAAACACTCTGTGCACCATGCATGCATATATATCTCTCTGTTTGCAAACTCATTTTCTTATGTCAAGACTGTATGACTGGTCTCAGTGAAATACTACATGTAAGTGGAGAGGATGTGGATGTTTTTTATAGGTGAGGGTTAAAGACCTAATTTGGATTGCATGGATCTATAATAGTCACCTCTCTTAGGCCACTAAAGATAGCCACCCAGAGAGAGGTGAAGTTGCAGGAAAAGAGATCACTGATTCTTCTCCCTCATTCCCTCAACCCCCATTGGAGTTAAGTGAATTGCCCAGGGTCACAGCGGGTAAGTGTCTGAGGCCATGTTTGAATTCAAGTCCTCCTGACTCCAGGGGCAGTGCTCTATCCACTGTACCACCTATCTGCCTGGAGATCTCTCACTCTTAAGAACTATAGAGAACTTGGTGGTTTATTTCCCACTACTCTCTCAAGATGGAGTAGAATCCGTAACTGATAGGGTGAGTATGAATAGGATAAGGTTAGTAAAGTCTCCTACTGGCTAAACACAGATAAAGAAATTGAAGCACTGTTGTTCAGTCATGTTCAACTCTTCATGACCTCATTTGGGATTTTCTTGGCAAAGAAAACCCCTGGAGTGGTTCCCCATTTCCTTCTCCAGCTCACTTTACAGATGAGGAAACTGAGGTAAACAGATATAAGTAACTTGCCTGGGGTCCCACGGCTGCTAAGTGTCTGAGGCTAGTACTGAGAAATATGAGTCTTCCTGACTCCAGTCCTGCAGCCCCCAGTCTATGCACTGCATTTCCTAGTGGCCCTAAAATTGCAGTGCAGAGAAGTTAAATGAGCAGTTGGGCTTGGAAACCAGACCCCTTTGACCCCACATCCAGAGCTTATCCCACTACCCCATGCAAACTTTGACAACACATTGACTTCTCACTTTGCACTTCTGGCTTGCTCTGGACTTTGTTGTCCTTATTAAACAAAACCTTCTCCACAAATTCTGCCTGAAGATATAATTACCTCAGATCTTGGGACATCTCCCAGGAGAAATATTCCTTTCTCGTACAGTACCTGAGAAAGCCTTATTTTCATCTTAATTTTTTCAAGCAGTTGTGTGAACATGATACAAAATAAACAAAATTATCCACAAACTCTGCTCTTTATTAATCCTACCCAAGAGATTGTGGGCAGTTCTTAGTTTCTCCCATCCTCCTGCCTGTATATCCTAAGCGATCGCCTTTCATTTTGGGAAGAGAGAGAAAAAGGGTAAGATACTGGTTCCCACTTTCTGTACCTTTAAATTTGGAACTAATATATACTCATCTCCTGGCTGAAATGTGATTAGGCAAGTTACTGTCTGGATGCTATGTCCTAAAATCAGTATTTGTGGTATGACTTCTCTGCCACTGGTAAATATGCAAACGTCCCCAATCAATCTTTCACTCATTTTCTTATTTGTAAAGAATATTGTGGGTCTTGGTGTGTGTTGTTTCCTTTAATATCAATTGTTTCTGATGGCATTTTTTTGTCCCTAGGATCTTGCTTTTTCAGAGAAGGTTCTTCAGTATATATATATTGAAATTATAGCATGTCTACATTTACCATGTGAAAAAATACAAGATACTATTTTTGGTTTTGAATTTATATTCCTTTCGGCCTTGACCAAAAGAAAAAGCAAAATTTCCCCAGTAGCTAAGGAGGTGACACTGAAATCTTTCATGATGTTTTAAAATCTTGGCTTTCTAAAACTTGTAGCATAATAAAATTATATTTTCCCATCTATGAACAATAAGCTAAACAGTTTGGGGATCAGCATCTTTGAATGATCAATAAATGATTAGCTATTTATTTCAGCTACATAGTTGTCCATAAGATACTTCCCAGTGTTTTGCATATTGTTTTCTCTTTTGTATGTGGATTTATTAATGGATAACAGATATTGATGTTTCATTTGGATTTATAGTTCTGCAATTTCTAAGTAGCCAACTTAGCAGACAGATAGAAAAGAATTGTCCTGTAGGTATTTGGACAGAGAAAGATGATTGTATAGTATAGTATAGTATAGTATTTCAAAGTATAGTATAGTATTTCAAAGTCAGAGTTCTTTCTGATGAGATTGTAGTTGAGTCTATTTGAAACCATTATGACTTAACCCTTAGATTGAAGTTCAGAGGCTTTAGCCTCTGTCTTTCCCTATCCATTGGCTCCTTTCCCACTTACAGGAAATTGTAAAAGGGAACTAATTAACAAAGCTCCAAGGTACTATTAAAAAAACCCAACTAAATTAGGTTGGACAGTATTATCTGCAAAACCCCAACAGAGCATTTCTGTATATGAGTGAAAACTCCTAGGAACCATAAAAGACACAAAGACTTTTAGTTGACTGAAGATCATTAATCATTTTCTGCAGGATGTTGTCATTCCAGAATGTGTCTTCATTTCAGAATTTTAAATTGTGCAGCATTTGGCATTTGTTCAAAGGTCTAGTACTGTGTAGTTATGGCACAGTGTCATCAAAAGACTTTTGATAGTGAAATATATACAGCAGCTAAGGATGGTAGGATTTATGGTTTTTCTCAGTTTTCCAAAAATGATATCCAATTCAATTCATCAAGTATTTATTAAACACTTACCATGTGCCAAGCATTGCTCTGGATCTACAAAAACAACAAGAAAAAAATCGCCTCAGGCTTCAAAGAGCTTTTATAACAGTTTATATATTACAACAGATGAGTATGCCCATGACTATTGGAGAATAGATAGTAGCACTAATAAAGAAGATCAGAAAGGGAAAGTCTTTTAAAAACTTCCTCTAATGTTTGGAAGTAAATAAGTTAAATGGTCATTCAGTACTTGTGTTTTGCTTTGACCCCACTCTCTCAGAATGGTCTGTTGCATTTTATTGCCATTTTGGAAGGGACTTGGGGAGCCTTTCTTTTCTGTCATCAGACTTGAGCTACCACCAGTGGTGGTCCTCCCCCAACCCCTCATTTCAGGGGCTCAATATTTAGTATCAAGCTTCCATTTAACCACCTAAAATCAAATTAGTGTTTATAAAACAATGTTTACTTAAAAGATATGTCAAAAACAAATATACAATCATTTCTCACTTCCTCAGGGGGCTTAATTCTCTCCTTCCTCCCTCCTCCCAAGGAGATTAGGCTTTCAATTTAGCTAAATTCTTGCATTGCCTTAATTCCTTTAAGTCCAAGTTCAAAGCCATTTGGGCTGTTGTCTCACCGAGCCTCGATTTCTGGATACCCGAATACCCACAGTTTGAGCAAACAGATTAGATCCCATTCCTTATACTTAAAATGGAAAAGGATGAAAGAAAATGTCTAAACCCCAGATCCATTTCTGTGTGCTTATAACCCAAATGGAAGGCCTTGTGGCACAAAGGGATAGGGTCCATGTCCTTCCTTACCAAATATTGTTAATAGCCCTTCATCCTCCTATGCAAATGCGGGAAAATCTTGACAGTGTTCAAGGCAGGCAGTTTTGAAGATGTAGATAGTTCCTGCCTTGTGTCCAGGGAAGAGGGAAGTTATCATATCAAGCAATCAGTCAAACAAACAAACATTTATTAAGGCAGTTTGCTAAATGTTGAGGATACAAAAAGAAGGAAAAGGCAGTCCTTGACCACTAATTATAACAACAAATGTCCATGTGTGCACCAGTTTCATCTCCTGGAAGTAAGGCCCCCCCTCTAACATTTTCAGTGTTAGTGACACCATCCTAGGGACTCTAGGATGTTCTAACCTCTTATTATGCAAAAAAAAAATATTATTTTGATTGTATGTTTTTTTCTTTGAGTGTATAGGTTAACTCAGATATACATACACATGTATATAAATATATCTATAAACACATGTGTGTTTATAGACATGTATACATATATATGTATATATTTGTGTGTGTATGTGTTCTCTCTCTCTTTTCTACCCCTAGTGTAAAGTTATTCAAAGCTAGAGCTTGCCAAGTTTAGAGAGATTTTAGTCTGAAAGTTCTAAACATGCCGGGCAGAGAAAGTCCATTTATCATATGACTTATAGTTCAGCAGAGTCTGCTTTTCTGTATGTTGTAATGCATGAGGTAGAAGATGGACTCACAATCATAGCTGCAGAAATAAGTAGGCATATGTTTGATTATATTTTTGTGGTCCCCATGTTTGTTTAGCCTTTGTTGGTCAGGTTAACTGACCAAACTGCAGTGGAAGTAATAGAACTGATTGGGCAGAAAGTAACAGTTTCCTGGTGTTCCTGTCTCCAGAGGAATTAAGAGAAAGTGTATGTGGGCCTTTTCAGGCTTCCTGTCAAAGTGGGGTATGACGCCAGTCTACCCCATGCAGAAATCCAGATCCATTTTCAGTGTCCTGCTTTTTTTTTTTATCAGGGGATAGGTATGACTTTGCTGGTAAAAGGCCATACTTTTATGAATTTCTTGATCCCTAACTAAGGTATCTTTTAATTATCAAGCTCTGATGTTCAAAATATATCATTCATGTGGCAGTAGAGTGCTGGACCTGTAGTCAAGAAGACTAGCTTTCCTGAGTTCAAATCTAACCTCAGACAATTATTAGCTGTGTGACCATGGGCAAGGTAATAAACCCTGTTTGTCTTAGTTCTTCATCTGTAAAATGAGCTGGAGAAGGAAATGGCAAACTGCTCCAGTATCTCTGCCAACAAAACCCCAGGTGGGGTCATGAAGAGTTGAACACAACTAGACACCAACAAAAAATTCACGTGGCTATTCCTTACCTGTCCTATATTATTACCTCTCTTCTGTTACTTTATTGAACAGCTATTAAAATATTGTGATAATAGTGTTTTCATGTTTTTCTTCTCTTCCCACTAGATGTTTTTTCATTTGATCAGTCACTCAATCAATAAACATTTAGTAAGTGGCTGCCATATGCCAGGCTACATGCAGGGCATACCAAAAGAAGCAAAGCAGCTATCCTTTCTTGTTGTCCTAAGAGTGCCACAAGGCCATCCTAGGAGACAGTAGGTATGCATTTAACAAGAACATACATGCATGCATTCATATATACACACATGCATGTATATACACATAATTGCATATATATACAAAAATACTTGCATACATATATGCACATATGTAACCTTTCCTATGTGTATATATGTATCTATATATACATGCACACACACTTTTAAAGTGTGGTAGCTAGAAATATTATTGTACCTTTAATATAATTAGGTAAGTTTGGAAGAAGAGGAAGTTTGTTTTTTGAACCTGATAAGTTTGACATGTTACGGGAAAACTAAGAAAGGATATCCAGCAGACAGTTGGTAGGGCATTAGAGTCTCAGAGATTAAAACAAGTTATGTAATTTGAGAATCAACTTTCACAGAGATAATACTTGAATGCACAGGAACAGATAAGGTCATAAAGAGAAAAAGGAAAGATGACTCAGGGGATAGGTCTGGGGAATGTGCATTCTAAAGGACATGGGAAGTTGGTGATCACCCAGCAAAGGAAAATGTAGAGAGGTCCAGTAGTTAGGAAGAATGTGAAAGTTAGAGGCCAGATTAAGAGGAGCTGACAAGTGAGTGCATGCTAAGAAAGTAAAGGCAGGGGATTATTTGTATAATTGTAGAGTTTGTCAGTGAAAGCTAGGAGAGATTTGGGATGGTTGCTTAAGGGCATGGCAAGGTCAAATGAAGTTTTCTTATTTAATTTTTAAAGGGTATGTTTTTAGGAACTGGGAAAGGAAAAAGAAAAGACTGAAAATGAATGAAAGAGAAGGGATTCATTTACTTCTTACCATCTTTAGAATGAATATTCCCCAGCACTCTCTCCTGTGTCATTTTCTCTTCTTTTTCAATATTTTTTTTTCTCCTGTTGGAGATCATATCTGCTCCCAAGGGTTCAGTGGGATGACTCCTGGATGTGATCAAGAGCTCTAGTAGAAGAGTTAGTCTTAACAAGAAAAAGGACAACCTCATCCTTAGAGAACAGAGTAAAAGAAGAGATGATGAATGAAGATATTAGAACAGGATTGAGTAATATCCGCACAGATGGGGCGCTCCAGACAGATGGCCTTGGTTTTCTCAATAAAGCAAATCAAGGTCATCAGTGGAGAGTGAAAGGGTAAGGATAACCTGAGGCACTTAAATAAAGAGAAGAAGAGTTGGATCAGCTGCTGAGAGGAGTGGGATGATCAATGAAGGAAAAATAAAAAGATTTCCACTAAGCTGCAAGAGTGTAATTTTTGGTGGCTCCTCTGGACACAATGGTGTGACTTCCCCTTGCTTTCTTTAGTGACTTGGGAGTATGATCAGAAAAGGCAGATTATGAGTGTATATGTGTGTGTGGGGAAGGTAAGGGGAGGTGCCTTATACATATTGAGCATTGCCAAGTCATAAATGATGGAATTAGAAGGAAACAAAGGTAGAGGATGACATATAGTTTAATCAGGGTCAAGATGGTGAAGGGGGAAGAGTGAGCCCTGAGTCTGGGTGTTTCCATGAAGATAAAGAATAAATTTAGAAGTGAAGAGGAGTGAAAGCTTAAGTGACAGTATATTATCATTAGCAGGGGGCTTTTCATCTTTTAGAATCATGGCTGTAGCACCGTTAAGGGTGATAGTGATGTCTAAGATAGGACCATTCCCATGCATGGCTGTGGTAGAGTGAAAAGGAATGGAGGCAAATGGAAATCTGGGAAGCTATAGGATGAAGACATGCCAGGAAATCTTTTCTGTCATTCCTCAGGAGTATACTTAGGAAGTTTCCATCTTAATCTGTTTTCTTTTTGATGTTGTCATTTAAGTTGTGTCCAACTCTGTTTGATTTTCTTTGGGACAATTTGGGTTTTCTTGGCAGAGTTATTGGATTTACCATTTTGATTGGTAAATCAATTGATAAAAAATGATTTACCATTTCCTTTTCCAGCTTATTTTACAAATGAGGAAACTGAGGCAAGCAGGGTAAAGTGACTTGTCCACAGTCACACAGTAAGTATCTAATATCAGATTTGTCAGATTTCAATTTCAAGAAGATGAGTCTTCCTGATTCTAAGCCCAGTGCCATGTCTACTATACCACCTAGTTGCCCATTTGAATAACACTTTATAAATAAAAACAAATCACTCATATCTCTTTTGCTACTCACGGTAATACTAATCTAGTTCTACTTTTGCCAGTTAGTTGTAGCTGACACATATATCACTCATGTTTTTCAAAATACTTCTCATGCCGTATCTCATTTTATGCTCACAAAAATCTTATGGGATAGTTCTTATATTGTTTTCATTTTACAGTTTTAAAAAATGAGAGACATCTATGACTTACGTTGAATTGCTTGATGTCTCAAGGTTGGGGGGGGATAGAATTTGAAACTCAAAACTTTAAAAAAATGTTTAAAAATGTTCTAACCTGTAATTGGGGGAAAAATAAAATATTTTATGCAAATAAAATCTGTTCCCATGGGTTCAAATATTATCTGTGTGATGGTGATTTTCAAATTATGTAACCTGCTTTAATCTCTCCTAGGTTAGGAGCAAGATCCACACCTAGAACTTTCTTTATCCACTCTACAAAACTGCTTCTCTAACTGAAGTAGCTTGCCAAGAGTGATAGTTGCTAAACAGAAGTCCCCACACTTGAACTTACGTCCTGTTATTCTATGTCTAAAGATTTTTTTTAATGATGCATATAGATGGTTAAATTTACATGACTACTAATGGAAATCTTTCTTCATTTTTCAGGTAATTTTTGAAGTGGTAACTTCAGGACATTATGGCTACCTAGCTATTGACGAAGTGAAGGTGTTAGGACATCCATGTAGTAAGTTGCTTTGAATTTCCTTAAAAACTTGTCTGTTTTCCTGTATGGGTATTTTTAGAACATGTTGAAACACAAATTTAGTGTTGAAACAACTGAGCCTGAATGTCCCCTTTGAAGAAATCATGGGAACTACCTGCTAGGTTGATGTTGAACAGGTGGTAGGCTTTGCTTTATGGTCTCCAACAGAAAAGTTCACTGCAGAATTGTGTAAACTGCTAAAGCAGTATTTATAAACCTTGAGAGCCCAAGAAATCAACCAGTTCACTATTTAGTGGACATAGTAATACTTTCTGCCTTCTCATGAAGGACCTACTAATTCATCAAAAGGATATGTGAAGTAATATTTTCAGAAATCTATGGTGCTTGAGAAAAGTCTGCATTTATAAGCAATACTCTCCTCACTTAAGTCATCTAAACTTTTAGGAGAAATTACTTGCTGAAGATCAGATATTCCCTTAATGATAGTTATTCATGAGGCTTTTGTTACCATGAGGAAAATAAAATTTTAAAAAACCCCAAACTCCTAAAAATCCTTTGTTTCTTTCCATAAACTTAATTACCACCTCTATAAATGGGCTAGAGGCTTGTTTATTTGGTAGGTAACAGAATAAGAGAGCTTTTCTAGAATTTTTACTAGGTAATTCAGAACTTCTAGCTATGCAGCAATTTCTGAAATGAGAAATAGGAGAAAATTTGACAAGGTGAAAATCTAACATTGAAACTGTGTCTTGCAGTTTAGTCTGGAAGATTATAAGTGTTGTATCATCAGTCCAGTTGGCTTAAGGGTAAAGGGAATCAACTGATATTCTTTATGAGAGTTAACTTTAAACAGTTATACAATACAAAGGTCCTCATCAAAGATCCTCCAGGTGAATCAGGCAAGGCAATGGGACTTACTAGGAATTTCAAGGAGCATCCAAGATGTGGTATGTCCGTCAGTCATTTAGTGAGATTCACTAAATCTTCCTGTGTGTAACCCCACGTGCACACAAATGGGTCCTCACACCCATCTCTTTAAAGGATAATTAGATTTGAAAAGTAATGGTTAATGGCATAATATCAACTTGGCCGGTCTCCAGTAAACTATTTGTGCTTCATGACGTCCTATTTTACCGTTTTATCACCAGCTTTGATAAAGACACAGGTAGCATGCTTATCACATTTGCAGGTGATAGAAAACTAAGAGGGATAGTTAGTACTTAAGATGATAGAGTTAGGTTGTAAAACTATCTTGACAGGCTGAATCTAATGAGTTTTTTCCTCCTCCTTAGCATCTATGATTTCAATTTTTTCAGGGGTTCCTAGTGAGTAAATGTCCTCCACTGATGCAAATCAGTATTTTCTCCACAATGTATAGTCTTAGAGAGTTGGGGCAGCCTGGGTACTGAAAAGTTAATTGATTTACCCAGGCTCACAGAGCCAGTGTGTGTCAGAGGTAAATGTTTTCTTGACTCTGAGGCTGGCTCTCTACTCACTATAATACCATTGCACCATATTTAAGTTAATATGGATAAATGTAAAGTCTCATGCTGGAGCTTGAACAATCAACTTTGTGAGTACAGGATGGCAAAAGGTATGGTGAGATGGAAATTTACCTAAAACTAACTGGAGGGTTTTAATGGACTCTAGGATAGTGTGAGTTAAGTACAAAATGACAGACAGAAAACCTCATGTGATTTTGGACTCTTTTAGAAAGCCATAGATTCCAGGAATATGATGACAATGGTATCTACATGGTCTGCCTGGTCAGCTGGTGTGTGTGTGTTCAGTTCTGGGCTTCGCAGTTTAAGAAGGGCAATGATAATCTGAAAAACATACAGAGGAGGGCAATCAGATCAGTAAAAGGCCTTGAATACATATCACGTGGAAGTTGAGGTGAAGAAAGTAGGCTTCTACTGCCTGGAGAAGAGCTTTCTTCAACTATAAATGACTGCCATATGGAAGAAATTGAATTTTGATTTTTGTTTTTGTTTCTGTTTTGCTTTTCGGAGGTAATTGAGGGATAGCCCCCTGCAGAATCAGGAGCAATGTGTACAGGATATAAAGAGGCAGATTCAGGTTTGTCATCGAGATGATGTCCTCAAGATTAGAGTTGCCAGACTGTATAGACCTTCCTTTGTCAGTGATAGGTTCTTTATTCTTGAAGGTCTTTAATAACCTTTAGGTCATCTTAGTGAATGACCATTTATCATGTATTTTTAGTAGGAATTAATTTCAGGAATGGCTTAGACTAAAATGTCTGCTCTGGTTCCTTTTAGCTTTGAAATTCTGTGATTCTTTGACAAAAAGCCAAACACGGAGCTCGGTTTGAAGGTCAAAGGAACTCAGGGTTATAGTTCAGTACTAGAAGAACGCATTTGGGCAAGGGTTGGTGAGTACTTGTGAGGAAGTCTTATTCCATATGCAGTGATCTCAGAGAAAACAACATTAACCTATCTACTAAATTCCTTATGGTTTGGGTCCTGTGGAGAAATATCCTATACCTGTTGGGATCACAGTCAGAGATTTAGACCTGGTAGGGTCTCAGAGGTCATTTAGTTTCACACCTCTTCTCTCTTCTACAAATAAAGAAACTAAGTCCTGCAGTATTTAAGTGATTTGCCTAGTCTTGCAGGCAAACTGACAGAGCTGGGATTTGGACCTACGCCCTTTGAGTCCAAATCTACTGACTCTTGTGATGTCTTCAAAAGTGATTGCATGCGCGCATGTGTGTATGTGTGTGTGCATGTACACGCATGCACAAGTCTGGAGATGTGTGAACAAGGCTAGTCTCCATACTCTGCTAAAGCGAATCCTGTGTCAAATTTATTCTTCCCCAGATGTCTTGCAATGGCAGATTCAGAGTGGTTTTAGTCATATGCCAATATGTAATATTGATTTATATATTATAACATAATTCTTACAACATATTATAATTCTAGTTTATTATTTTATGAATACTATATTAAGATGGTATGTTAATTTTAAAATGATGTGTTGCATTGTTGTTAAAGTGCTTTCATCCAACTATTTCATTTTATTCTTTTGTCATCAGTGGGGAAATTATTATTCTTGTTTCCCATATGAGAAAAGATACATGTGATATAAAGATTCGGTCATTTTGCCCACATCATAAAAGGCATCCTCAGTCCTATAGCCAAGGCTCCCTTACCTAGTCCCACATTTTTTCTACTGCTATGCCACATTACCTTTATTTAAAATCCTGTAATAGTTTATTCACCTATAAAATAAGGTCCTGTGATAAGGATGTTACTTGCCAGGGGTTCTATTTTGTTTAAATAAACTTCATTAAATCCTGACGGAGGATGTGTGAAATAGTTCCCTTATCCTATTAGTAGGGTGTGATAGAGAGGAAATTCTTGTTCAGGTAAAGGCTAGACAGGTGAACTCTGAGGTGCCTTCCAACTCTAAGAGTCTTTGAAAATGAATATAATTGTTGAAGTGGAACATATTAGCCATCATATATCCACCAAACTAGGGGTTTGTATGACTGAACTTTAAAAGGATTTTTTTGGGGGGGAGGTTGAAAGGCAGAAAAGAACAATGCCATATTTAATTGAAACAGCAAGGGTAATTTAGGAAAGGAGAATGTAATTACCTGAGTGGGAATTTAGCCAGAATACTAGAATGAACACCTTTTTCTCCTCGGTCTTGAGAAAAGTATCATGGGACTTTATAATTAGCATAAGTGGTCCAGGCCTTTATTTCACATCTCATTTGAAATACATCAACTCTTGTTCTTCAGCCCCTTCCCAAAGCATGGGATTTAGGGCATGGAGTTCGGTGCAGTTAGGGAAGAAAGAGTGCTAATTTCTAGCCCATCACTGAATTCCCGGGAGATCTCTCCTGCTGAAAAGACCTGATGCTGTATAGCTCATGAGCTCAGAGCCCAACTAGTATGACTGCAGGAGACGGAGCTATGTATATGTTACCTCCTTCGGAAAATGACAGTGCTAGTACTTAATTGACTGTGAGAGCTACAGAATTGCCAAGCTGACTCTGTAACATGATGATGTATGGCTCAAGAGCAAATTTTTTCTTAGTCTCTATTTTTTTTTATGTTGCTGAGAAGGGGCATTCTCAGGCTCCCTTTTCCTGAATGAAATGTTTATAGGCAAAGCATGTATGTACAAATTTTAAGGATGGCAATAGTACAAAGCCTTGCAAATTAAAAGTTTTATGGATGATATTTAAAGGATTTTTCTCTTAAAATATCTTAATAAGATAAGATTATTTTTGAAAACTTAATGCTTATCAAATTTAAATCTTAAAGGGGCATAAATATATCATCTTTTCAAATGGAAACTATCACTGGTTCTTTCAAAGCTGATTTAAAATTACAGAGCCTTGTTTAGCTCATTGTAAAGGCTCTTGCTAGGATTCATATAGGTTTATGAGCAGGCATTATGCCATTAAAAATGTCGCTTTTCTGTTACTAGCATGAAGTGCCTCATAAAGTTGTTTTTAAGGTTCATGGCAGCATGATCCACAAAGTGCTTGCAATGTGGAGTGCCTGTGCAGAATCAGCAACTCTGTGGTTTCAGATTGACTTACTTCTAACTAACATGGACAGTCCTCATGGTTTTGACTTAGACTTGTGTCCCATTTTGAATTTGTTTTTGTAATTCAAGCAGAGGAATCTGGAGAAATGTTTTGTTTCCTTGTTTGTTTTCTCAAGAGCTTTCTACCGGTAGAGAGGTAGACTGGTAGAATATCAAACTCAGAATTATGAAACCTGGATTCACATCGTGGCTCTTTTGTGCAGCATGTCACTGTTGGTAACTCCTTGAGCTTGTTATCCCTGAGTAAGAGGGAGGATCATACTTGCGCTGTCTCTCACAGAGCTGATTTTGTTACTTGAGGGTGCTGTATTTATTGTTGAGCTGTGTTGATGGTTTTTTTGTTAATTTGTTTTTTTTGGCAAAGATAGTGGAGTAGTTTGCCATTTCTATCTCCAGTGTGTCCCCAGCTTACAGATGAGGAAGTGAGGCAAATAGGGGTTTAGTGACTTGCCCAGGATCACACAATCAGCGATTATCTGAGGCTGAATTTGAACTAGGATCTTAATGACTCCAGGTCCAGTACTCTATCCATTGCACCACCTAGTTCCTCCGTACAGAGTACTGCATACTTGTGAGCTCATTAAGAACTGTAATCTCTAGTAGACTCTATGCTGGCATGCAGAGGAAGGGAAGGCACAGGGTGCCAAAATTAGTGGTACAGAGGAAAAAGAATATGACTTAGCTTACAGTGTCCCAACCAGGTGATTTCCCAGTGGTCATTCTCCAGTATATCTGCCTTACTCACAAACCCTGGCCCACTCTACTGCCTTTTCCTACACTTACATCTCTGTCCAGCTCAATCTTTCTCTTTCTCTTTCCCAAATCTCCATTTTTGTTGACTTTCTTTTTTGAGACTCTTCTACTGTGGGCTTTTAGAGCCTTCAGTATTATCTCAGTGAATTGCATAATATCCTCAAATATTTTTCCTCTCAAGTGCCCCTTCCTTATTCTCAAGTTAACTCAACTTGAATTTGCCAGATAACATTATACCTATTGTAATCCTCTTGCTTTTTCCTACTTGCAGTACTGAGAGGCTACGTCAGCATACTCCATGTTCCTATCCTCTCCTTCCTGAGTGCTGTCACTAAGCAACTTCCCTCTTCTGTGAAGTTTACGCCTGAGAAATCTATCACTTGCCTCCACCCATGCCACTGTTTTGTTTTTTTCCCAGGATGTTCAGCTTTCTTTCACCAAACATTTGTGTGGGGTAGTTCAAGATCTGAGGGTGAGAAGAGGAGCTGCATAGTAAAGACAGGAATTTGATACAAAGGATGGAAGTAGAGGCAATTCCTGGGCTGTACAGTTTTATTCCTTGCTTTTCCTCTGTTCTTTTACTGATGTAGGAGGTCCACAGAATCTGGGAGAAGGAAGGAAAAAAACAACAGCAGAACAAAACCTGCAGAGCCTGTAATCCAGACAGCTCTTTATGGTTTGTTGAAAGGGTAACCTATAATAAGGGTCTTGTGGAGGAAGAGATTGGCAATCGTGAATTAACAAAAGTTATGATTAATTTCTTTCCCAAGTTAAGTTAGTTATCTTGGAGGATATAATGCAATTCAGACTTAGCCACAGCATGATTCGAAGAGAAAGTAAATGCTTGTAGTTTCTATTTAACTGACTGTTCGGTGTTCCAAAAGAGCTTGGTACCTGAAGTCAAAGACTCTTATGGAAAGGAATTCCGAGAACTGACAAATTTTTCCCCTAATGGAGTGGGGAAAAAAACACAAATAAACAAAAACAAAAACAGCTGAGACTGTTCCACTAGCCAGATATTGGGTTGCAGAATGGCCTGCTTGTCTTCACTTCAAGAGCTAAAGCTTAAACTTCTGGGTTCTAAGATAAGAGCTCATCTCTTTTCCCTTTAAACTGAAGAAGTAGCTCCTTAACTGACGACTCCAGCCAAAGCCAAAGCCAGAGCCTGGAAGCCTAGGGGAGCTCCATAATCGTGTTCCCAAGGGAGCATTGTACAGCAGTGATTACAAAACCATTGGAGCGTCATTATCCTCACAGCTAACATGTATATAGCACTAACTATGTGCTAAGCACTGTGTTAAATGCTCTCTCTCTCTCTATGTATTTGTGCTATATATACGCACATATGTAAGTGCTATGTATGTATAGTACTTATATTATGTATCATAATGAGATACTACGTGTTCTAACCAAAGGCATTTAATGAAATAGCATTTTTTTAAAGGAGCAAATGAACGTGTCCCCTGTGAATCTGTTTTAGAGTTTCCTACTGGCATTCAGTAGGAAGAACTGACCTGCCTAGGGAACACATGTGAAGGGACACACATAGAGAATACATATGTATATAGATATATATATATACACATGTATGTATACATTCCTGTATATATGCTATATATATAATATATAAAACAGATGCATGCATACAATACATATATGCATATATACACATAAACGCATATATATAATAAATAAGCAAGTCAACAACCAAATATGTAAATAAATGAGATTTTGTCCTCACAACAACCCTGAGAGGTAGGTGTTATTTTTATTTTACAGATAATTTTATAAATGAGAAAACCAAGGCAAATAGAGGTGAAATGACTTACCCAGGATTACACAGTAAGGGCAAGCAAAGTAGGATCTTTTGCTGTTTTTGTTTTAGTATGATCAAGTGCCTCTGATTGAATCTTGCCTTTATCAACCAAGAATCTTTCTTTACTAGGAGTAAAGTATAGAAACAAGAATTTCTTTAACTAGAATCAGCATATTATTTGTATTGTTAATGTGATTAAAGATCTTCCCCACCCATTAATGGGTCTACCCATTAAGGGGAGTTTGATTAGGGAAGATTTGTAGGAAGGCCAACACACACTGGTTCTCCAGGGTTGGGATGCCCTCTGGCTCTAAAAAAGTTATAAATCCTCTGAGGGTGAGATTTTACTTTGGGGCTTAGTTTTTGGAAGAAACTTTATATGCCAGATGAGACTCTGGGAAGCCATTAAGTAGCCTCTCAGCTTTGAAAACCCAGATGTTGGTGCTTCCCTCTCTGGCAACTGTGCTCAGACAGTTGGACCTGTCTGTTGATTTGTGATATACGTATTGCTTATGTTAGACACTTTGGAAACACTATCCTGAACTAAGTAAATGATATATGTGCTTTAAAGGATTGAGAACCAGTGTGTGGGGGCCTCCTACAAATCTTCCCTAATCAAACTCCCCTTAATGGGCAGACCCATTAATGGGTAGGCAAGATCTTTAATCACATTAACAATACAAATAATATACTGTTTCTAGTTAAAGAAACTCTTGTTTCTGTACTTTACTTCTTGTGAAGGATTAAAGGAGATTGTTAACCCCTCGAAAGATGCCTTTCCCTTTAGAAAAACCTATCAAAGAACTTGTGATCGCAACCACGCTATGTGTGTCAGGGATGTTTGCTGTTACACACAGTTAGTAAGGGTCATTTGAACTCATGTCTTCCTGATTCTAGGCCCAACAGAGATTATAAACCTAGAATAGACTATGTAGCATGTTCAGAAGGGAGAAGGAGCATAATGACATCATCAGAAAGTATTAATGGCCCTCCACTGGTGTTTTGAGTTGCCCTTCCACTCATGTCTGGACCACATGAATTCTCTATGTATCCTTTCACCTTTGTATCCTAATAATGTCTATTCTTGCTTTTTAATATCTGTAAGAAACTCTAAACCAAGTTTGTGGGGATATGTTCAGTTGCTCCCTAAAAAAAATGCTGTTTTATTAAATGCCTTTGATAACATCTTCTGGATGACTGGTAAAAGAAACTTCATCATTAGGGGCTCACGGACTGTGCTTTTTTGAATAAGTACAGAACCTCATGGTGTTCCTTGATCCTAGAGTAGCTTTGCTGGGGATTCCACATGCATGTGGAAAATGATCTAGAACATTACCTATATTCTTTATAGTAGACACTTAGGAAGATAAAGCCTTTGTCTCGTAGGGCTTACAATCTAGTAGGAGAACAAGACAAAAACAAATATAACATACAAAGTTACCTAATTATTTTAAGAAACAAATAGTTACTTAATAGGTATAAAATCCAATTCTCGATGATATCTTGCCAGTGGAGGAAATCATGGAGATTAAAGACATCATTGTTATCCTTATCAATGATATTTATATAGTGCTTTTAAAATATACAAAATACTCTCTTTGCATCTTAGCTTCTCTTTTTCTCTGTGTTTATCTGTGTCTTTCTAAAACAAAAATTACCAATGTTCTCTGTTTCTCTGTGTCTGTCTGTTTTTGGAACTAAACCAAAGGAACTAAAGGTGTTTTGTTTTTTTAACCTCATTTTACACATGAGAAACCAAGGCTAAAGTATTGTAGCTTGGCAAGATCACAGAGTTCATGAATATTAGAGCTAGAATTTTGAACCAAGATCTTTCACACTCCAAGCTGAGTTTGCTGTTCAGTCATAGGATGTAACGTTTGAATTAGGCTTTAATGAATGGCTAGGAATTTCTTAGGTGAGTGGAGAAGTGAAACATTTGCTTGACTTAGGGAACAACATAAACAAAGACATGGAAATAGAACCCTGTACAGGGTGTTCAGAGAACAGAGTACTCTAGCATGACTAGTTGTTGAGTTGTTTCATTTGTGACCAACTCTCCATATCCCCATTTGGGGTTTATTGACAAAGACGCTGGAGTGGTTTGTCATTTCCTTCTCCAACTCATTTTACAGATGAGAAAATGAGGCAAACCGGATGAAGTGACTTGCCCAGAGTCACACAGCTCATAAGTGTCTGAGGATGGATTTTAACTCAGTTCCTCCTGATTCCAGCCACTGTGCCACCTCCTTACCCAGAGTTAACGATAATTTACTCCCTTCTTCCAGGGACTTGAGCATTTGGCTCACAGTCTTACTCTCTACTTCATTCTCTGGAATCTCAGCGACTTCTACAAGTATCTGAAGCAGTCCTCCTGACATTGTTCTGTTCACTACACCAAAAAGGCCAAGTTACCCTCACCATATTTGAGGCCATCTCCAGTGGTCCTGATCTATACCTTGCCACTGGGCCCAGATGTCTCCAGAAGAGAAAATGATGCTGGTGACTTGGCACAACCCTCCCTCACTAAAATCTAATTCACTTGCAAGTCATGGTATCACCTTCCTGATGCCATGGTCCTACTCCAGAATGAAGGACAAACACCAATGACTTCTTTAGGAATGTTTATGAACTTTCACTACTCTTATCTAGGATTTAAAAAGCTTAAATTATTGCAACAAAATTCATCAGAATTCTACCCCAAAACTCATGACTCCAGTTTTTTTTTGCTTCTTTCTGTTGTATACGACGAACTGTTGTAAACCTTAATGCATGATAAAAATAAATGTGAATGATTACTTATAATAATAAGAGCTGATACTTATATAGCACACTGAGAGTTCTAAAGTCCTTTACATACATGAGCTCATTGCTTAGAATACCTATTTGTTGTGTGTGAAATGAGATGATATATGTAGAGTGCTTTATAACTAGAGAGTGCTGTGAAAATGTGAGTTACTTATTGTGTTATAGCTTTAATTTCTCCCCTGAGCTCCAGATCCCCATTCCCAGCTGCCTGCTCAACACTGATACCTATCTGTCTCAGCAGCATTCCAAACTTGCATCATTTTTCTTCCCAAAACTTGTCCTTCATCATAGCTCCTGTACTTCCATTAACAAGAAGTTTAGCATTACTTTGACTTTCATTCTGCATCTGACTTCACTTACAACCATCTCCCAAATCCTGTTGATTTTACCTTAGTCATAGCTTTAAAATTAATTATACAATTTAAGGGGTGCAGAAGTGCTTAAGAAGTCATTAGGCTAATGGATCTTAGAACATGAATCTTCTTTATGCTATGTTGAGTAGATGTCATTTAGTTTTCTTTTTATTCCATGCCTACTGCCCTTGTCCAGGCCATTATTACCTCTTACTTTATTATAATAGCTTTCAAACCATTCTCTTGACTCCGGTTTCTCTTCTCTGCAAACATCATGAGCACTGCTCCGAGTCATCTTTTCTTATATGCATACCCATTCACCTAATTCTGCCATTAATAAATTCTTCTAGCCTATGAAGTAAAATCCAAAACCTTCTGAAAATTTCTTCTTCATATTTTCTTGTCTAGTTCTTTTGTTCCTTCTATAACTCTGTTTACTGTACTATACTCATCTATATGTTTCATACCTGTTCCTCATTTCCCTCCATCCAAAATATCTTAGATCTGGAATGGATTTAAGAGGGTATCTACTCTAGACCTTCAGTAAGACTCCCCTCTACAGTGTTGCTACATCTGGCTTTCCATCCTTTCCCTCCACTGGTGAGGAACAACCTATCACATCCCAAGCAAGCACATTCATTCTCCTTTGGTTAACTCAGATTATTAGGAAAGTTTTCCTCATCATAAGCCTAAATTTGATTCTTATCGACCTCCATTTATTGCCTGCATCTGCCCTCTCAGATCAGTCAAATGCAGTTCACTCTCCTATTAGTAACCATTTTAAACATCTGAATGGTACAAATAAGGAACACATGTAAACAATAAGCATTAAGGTAGGTTTGCTTAGCTGTAAATCTGCAATTGCATAGTAAAGACCCAGTATGTTATTGATAGTCCTGGTTCTGCTTCTGGTGAATATCTTGCCTCCTCCTCTTCCTTATCTACCTATGCATTTGCACCTAAATTTTGAATGGTGCAGCCCTCCTGGGTTGAAGAAACCATCAGATCAGAGAAGTCAAAATACTACATTATTTTTCATGTCTTTGGGACTACCTGGCACATTGCCAGTGCAAAGCTTTCTGTTACCTTAAAACAAACAAGCAAAAAACCCCCAAACAAACCCCCAAACCTTTGCTATCAAAGTTCCCACTTTCAGTAGCATCCTCTAATTACTATATGACTTGAAATTGCATCTCCTATGGAAGGGAACCTATGGACGCTCTTCTTAAAATTCTATTGGCTCCAGGCTTCTCCTTCTGTAATAATGCATATGAACCTGGTCTACCCTAATATCTCTCTTTCATCTGATGGCCCTTCAGTTCTTTGAAGACATCCATCATGTCCTCTGTATATCTTCTTTCTTTCATGATGAATTTCCTTACTTTCTTCAACCATTCATTATATGTCAAGAACTGAACGTGAGTATCCTTCAGCTTATCAGTATTCTTCCTCAATGCTGGTGCCAAGAACTAATCACAATGGTCCAGTTCTAGTCTGACCAAGAACTATCACTTCCCTCTGTATATTATGCCTTTCTTAACAGCCCCAGATCACATTACGTTTTTTTGACCACCACATCATGTCATTGAGGTTATATGGAATGTGCAGTCCTCTCTTTTTCAAGAAAGCTGCTATCTAGTCATGGCTTCTCAATCTTATAATTATCCACGCTGATATTTAAAAATTGAGACTATATTTATCTTTCTTAAATTTCTTATTTGCTTCTGACTCTAGAAGGTTATAAGCTTTTTGAAGGTAGGGATGGAGATGTTTCTATCTTTATGTCTCTAAAGCCTAGCACAGTGCCTTGCATATTACATATATTCAATAAAATGCTATTGTAGAGGGCATCATCAAGAATTTGGTGGTTGAACTGGGTTTTGAGAGAAAGAAGTAAGGAGGTTTCATCTGAAGGAGAGAAGTGAATGAGATTAGAGTAGAGGACATTCTAAGAATGGAGATCATTGTCGGGGAAAAAGAAGAAATTGAGGTAGGAAATCCAGGGGATGTGTACGAGGCATGGCATATAGTCTCATATGGAATACATGGAAGAGAGTAGAATGAGATGAAGTCAGAGTAATAAAATGACATCTGGGGAAATTTCATAAGGTTAAGAATATCTTCAGTAGACTGTTGATTCGTTTTGTGAAATTTAAATTATTGAATAATTACAGACAATACTGGAGAGAAATGTGCTTTCATTTTCATCCAAGTTTATCAGTTGTCTCAATTTTAGAGAAAGCAGGTTATTTTGTCACCATTCCCATTGTCCTGGCTGGATTAATGCTGTTCTTCTGGTCTTGTGTTAAGGGAGCAGAATTTTGGGTCCTTCGTCATTTTTTTCCTTTACTGTATTTATCTGCTTAGGTGAATATATGACTGTATTTATGTCTAGAGCCATTTGGTATGAATATATGCTTTATGGAACTATTTGGATCCTATTAAAACTGACCACTCTCCAGGTCTCCAAGAAGCAATTGTGTACGGCCTGCTCTCTGGATCTTTTGCAGATCTGTGCTTTAAAGAACTCTGGATCTTTTGCAGATCTGTGCTTTAAATAACTCATTGAAGAGTCTGATGCTGGACAGCTGTTGTAGAGAATGCTCAGCAGGGCTCCTAATGAACTATGGGAGATGGGAGCAAATCTGCCCTTTTGAAAGGAGTTCATGTCACTTTTGGAGGAAGCAGTGATCAAGATAGTCCTATCATTTTTTTAAAGATTTGATTTGAGGAATTGGCTCCATTTCCCAACATGTTCCTGAAGATTTTGCCCAAGAACATTTAGGAGATTGCTGGTGGGGATTGGAGACCTTTTGGAAGGTCACCTAATTGGAGTCTGCAGGAAGGGGAGATTACTGAAGATGGGATCCAGAGTTCAAAGAATGTAGGAGACTCTGACCTTTCTTCAAACCTCCTTCGTCAAACCTCCTTCCTTCAGAAAGAAGCTTGAGATGGCCACAATAGAAGGTGTTGAAGTAAGGTCTGTCAGGGATATTGCAGTAGAGTCAGCTTTTGTGAGAGCAAAACTCTCCATTTTAAAAAGCATGATCTTAAGTGTACTAGCTGGACTCAAAGGAAACCATCCTAGCAGTCAACAATAGGCCTGTGATAATAGGTCATTGTACTCACTCTCTTTCTTCTTACAAATGCATCTTTATGAAACCCTTTTGTGGTTAAATTTTAGTGGAGATCCTAGAGCTTCATGAATAGACTGGGTTCTTAGGAAGGAGAAAGATAGGGAGAGAGCTGAGTTAGAATGGGTCCTGTAAAAGCTACCATACTGAAACACTTTCCAAATGACCTAACTCAGAATTTCTATTTATTTGTTTTTATTTTTTTTGAAGTGCTATTCAGTCAGAATTTCTGTTTATGATACATCACTAAGAAATGTAAACCTAGTTTGCTTTTTACACTGTTGTAATCATTTCACTTAACTAGTGCCTATATGTATAGTATTTGAATGTAACAATACTATAGTGCTTTTTAAAAGCAATTCATAATTTTCACTAATTGAAAGAGGGATTTTGGTCTCCTCATCCTGTAAAATTCTACCTTATTTCAAGTTGTTATATTACACTTTATTTCTAATTTCTTAAAATTTTAGATTATACATGCCATTGATTGCTTTTATTAATACAGAAATCAAAAACTGGTTATATTAATAGACCTGCCATATATTAAAATTAATATCCTCTTGTGAATGGATTTGTATATATAGTTACATATATTTATGTGTATTATCCACATGTGTATATATAGATATGTGTGTATGTCTATATCTGTCTACTATCTATCTATCCCTCCATCCATCCATCTATCTTCTAAAACATGTAAGGTGTCATTCCATTTTAACACCCAAAAGATCATGAAATGCATCTGACCCCTAAACAGACAATGCAATGTTCCACATGTAGTTCCTCATCCTAGATGATTATAAGTAAATATTGTGGTATTGGATGTCCGTAACAGAAAATGCCAGAGTGAAGCCTTCAGTGTGATTGAAATGTATTTGTTGTTGTGGTTGAGTTGTTTCAGTTGTGTCTGACTTTGTGACTAGATTTGGGGTATTCTTGGCAAAAATATTAGAGTGACTTGTTATTTTCTTCTCCAACTCATTTTTACAGATGAAGTTATGGAGGCAAGCAGGGTTAAGTAACTTGCCCACATGCTTAGCAAATATTGGAGGTTAGCTCGGAACTTGGAGAGGAGTTGTCCTTCCTGTCATAATAATGTATTATTGTAGAACTATTTCATGAAAAGATTCATTGTAGAAATTATAGGACAGTCTTCAGTCACGGTAACTCAATAAGTTTTGAGTTCTATGAACAATTAAAGTGTCACTTCACTGTACTGTTACACCATCTCCTTCCCAGCTCTCCATCTCCCAGTGATTACATGATTAGTAGATGTCAACTTTGCAGTCAACTTGTGCTCCATATGTGGCCTTTATGAACAACATAGAATTGAGGAAGAGATGGATAATAGCCTGGATTGCCTTTGGAAAATTTCGCAATTCTTCTAATGAACCCAGAATACTCTGTAACAAAAACATCTTTTTAAACTCTAGAGTGTTCTTCTAATGATACTGTATGACTTTAAATCGTAGGATGCTACAGTCTGAAGAAATGACATTAAGAATCACTCAAAAGGCAATAGAGAAGTACATAGTGGGTGTGAACAGACTGCAATGTGTATTGCAGATAGAGAGTGGTACAAAAAAAGTAATGGAAAGAGTATTACCAGAGAAATGGAGATCCAGAAAAAGTGAGTGAGATGAGGGCCAGTTACATAGTGAGCTTGAAAGACAACTGAAATCATGTATAAATTCAATGACATCATACAACTACGGAAATGTGATGAAGGCCTATGGCAACTTGGGTGAATTCGGGGGAGGGCAGAGACAAGAATCACATTCTGTCAGTAAGCAAGGATGAGCTGCAATATACATCATGGGAAGGAATATACGCATTGATGAATTCCCAGGTTTATCGTAGGATTGGAGTGTATGGCTTTGTCATGGCCTGCTTCTCAATTTTTTTGTTTTCCCTTTTGCCTCAGTATATTTATTCATCAAATTATATTTTGCTTAAACTAATATAAATTTTTGTTTTCTAGAAATACACTGGTTAGGCAGAATTCCCTCATTATATACCTTGTCTATGCAAGCTAAACATGACTCAAAAGTATGTTGAGCAGTGGGGGAAAAAAATTGGTGTGGGAATACTAAAAAAAAAAATGGCTCTAGGTAATTGGCAGGCATTTTGTCTACCACAGAGGATGCTATCATCTTTATCCTTCCTTGCCATTTTGTTTCCCACTTAGCCCTTCCTTCTTTCTAACTATCCATCTCTGTAGGGATTAGAATGCCTTCTTCTTACAGCCTGAAGGCAGAGTTGCTGACTGCAAAGGCATCTCATTGAAACCTAAAGGCTGACCTATCACTGCCTTCCAGAATTGTCTTTTTTTCTAAGTGATGCAGAAAATGGTCTGCTGCTTCTTGAATATAATAGAATTATCCCTTATTTAAACAGATGTCCCATGTAGACGGAGTCCATTTGGAGTCCTAATGTGCTTTAACATTGGAAATCAGTCTTACTGTTTGAATTGGAAATAAGAATTAGCAAATAACTCCTATGCTATGTCAGCCTGGCATAATTTTGCCAGTTTGTCTTTGGGGATAGTATTTTTGGTGGCTGGAAAATATTATGCTAGCAATGTTGCATACCAATTAGTTGTATTAAAATATATATTATGCAGCGACTCTACACTTGGGTTAAAAAGTTTCCTTGACAACATCATTTAACTTCTTACTGTTCTTTTCCTGCTGCTAGTATAAATATCTAAGATGTTTTTGTTCAAAACATCAATTAGACCTCAATATAATCTTTATTAATACAGATGTGTTATTACAAGAAGACTGCTGAGCTATGATAATTTGCACAGCAGGAACAATAAAATACCTCCCTTCTCTTTGCTTGTATCCCAGAATGCTTAACTTTTCTATTCATTTACAAAGCTAATCACAACCTTCTATAGTATCTTTTTACAATTATAGTCAAATCTTTAAAGCTCTCATCATCAAAAGCATTATCCTTCAAAGGTAAACATAATGGAAAATTCTCACATTGTAGATGGCTAGAAAAAGGCACCTATTAGTTTTAGCCATATGTGGTGTTAATTTTTTCCCTATTCTTTTCTTCCTTTTCCACAGCCAAAACTCCCCACTTCCTGAGAATTCAGAATGTGGAAGTCAATGCCGGGCAGTTTGCCACCTTCCAGTGCAGTGCCATTGGTAGAACAGTTGCTGGGGATAGGCTCTGGCTTCAGGTATGGTGATATATTTTTGTCAATAGTAGAATAAGATGTTTGTTTTCCAGGTTTTTTTAATGGGGGGAAAGGGCCAAAAAAAACTATAACTTTGGACAAATTGCCTTTAACCTCTCTGTGCTCCAAGCTACTTAGAGCATTGATTTACAGTCTGCAGTTGTAGAAGAGAGTTTCCACAATGGGACATGCCTCACAGCAATGAGATCATGGATCTGGGCCAGTAAGCAAAATTAAAACAAGGCGGATATAGTCCCATCAAATCTATGACTAACGTAAAGTTGAAGAGATTCTCCTTTCACTCTGCTACATCATCTTTTATGAGCCTTTGAGAAGTTGTATTTTCGGAGTTCCCTCATTTCTTTTGCTCACATAAGTTCCTAGCTTCATTTAGAGTTGGAAGGCACCTTGGAAGCCATCAAATCTAGTCCCTTCATTTTACATATCAGTAAACTGAGACCAGGAGACAATGAATGGCTTGTTCACAGTCACACAGGTTTTTATATGGCAAGACTATGATTTGAGTCCACATTGTCTGACTTTGAATTCCATGTTCTTTCTCTTATACTGTGCTGACTCTTTCGATGGAAAATAATATTACTAAAGTGCATAACATAGCTGATAGTTCTTCCTGTTAAATTTTTCTTAACCCTTTTACTTGGATTTTTTTTCTTTTTGGTCTTTCTATTTTGTCAAATTGGAGGTTACTTCCAAGGATACATTTAAGTTTAAGGATGGAGAAAGGTGTTGAGGAGTAAGGTATTCCAATTCTTCTCCCCTTTCCTTTTTTTTTTTTTTTTGACATAAAAGAAGTCTGTAGGGTGAGGAATAAAAAGTTTGGCCTTTGAGGTATTTGGGACTTTCCAGTGAAATGTAAAAATTAGTATGGGAAGAATCCTTTCCGGTAATTGCTGTAATTTCTCATAATATCCCTAGGGGTTTCATTCCTCCTCAATATGGGAGAGAATGGGAAGCACAGATAAATGAATGGATTTATCCATGGTTCCCCAGTGAGTCAGGGACAGGAGTGAGATTAGCTGATTTACTTAGTCCACCAAACCACAGCACCATCCAGTTCTTGCAGCTCCAGACCCTTTCTTTCAGTGTCCTGCTTGTTTAATTCCATCATTGTGCTTTCTGCTCAGACAGTCATCTACAGAGCAGTTAGGCCTCATCTGACTGCTATTACTTCTGTTTCTTTCTTGCCTTTTAAATTTTATACACTTCTCCAGATGTTTTATCCTTCCTATTTGTTTCCTAAGTTCAGCTTTCTTTCTTACTTTGACCCATCTGCATGTGTACTGTCAGATTCTACACTGCCTTCCATTTCTACATTTCTACTTCCACTCCCAAATTTCTTTTTTTTTATAAATTCAGCACATTTTTACCATAACCCTTGCTCTTAGTTTGAATAATGATTATGGTGATGACGATACCTTTGCATGTTGTAAAATGTTTATCTGTGCTTTTCATAAATGCTTTCAAATACATAAAGAGGATACAACTAGTGCTAGAAGGGACTCAGAGATCAGGGATTCCCCTCCCTTCTCCTCCCAACTACCCTGTGCCTTCCCTTCACCTGACAGACAAGGAAACGGTGCCAGCAGTGGTTAAGTGACCTGCCCTGGAGAAGAAGGTAGGAAAGCAACAGAGGCGAAATTGAACTCTAAGTTTTTTGTCTCCAAGCCCAATGTTTTTCACTCTTCTATGTCAGTTTTCTCAATTGATTTGCTATTCCTCTGTGATATTTCCAAATAAGGAAACAGAGGGACAGTAAAGCTAAAATGATTTTGCCCAAAGGTCATACAGGTATTTGCTGTGGGAGCCAGGATGAGGACGCCGGTGTCCTCATATCCAGTCTAGTCTTCTTCCTCCTTACTACACTCTCCCCCTCTGACCCATTTACCTTTCTGACTTTTCTCTTTTCCATAACCTGGACTAGAAGTTTACTTAGTTTTTGAAGAGGAAAAAGGAAAAGATGAAGAGCTTTGGACCTGAATATATCTTAGTGTGTTAAAAAAAATTCCTCCTTACTATTCACTTTTCTTTGATAGCATTTTATTTTTTCATGTGGTCTATTTTGTTTTTGCCAGGGTGTAGGAAACAATTCCATTATAGAATTCTAATAGCTCTATAATAGAATTCAATATTTTCCCTATTTTTGTTCTTTTTTTGTTGCCAACTGTCTTAAGTCTTTATCATCAGGCATCATCATTTTAGAAGATATTTTCCTTAACCATTTCACCCTTTTTCTCCTTTTCTAGGCCTTTGATTTCATCCAGGGGATGAATTACTTTTGTATGTACTTTTTCAGGAACTCATATGTAACTTAGTGTCTTTTCTTTCTACAATAAATCACTTGGTGATCTAATGAACTTCCATGGTTTAAGTGATCATCTTTGTGTACATGGTTTCCAGCTCTATATGGTAGCCTTAGGCTCTATTCTGATCTGTAGTTCTACAGCTCCAACTTCTTGGCCATTTTTAACTGGATATCCTAGAGATATTAAAAATATGCCGTGTTTAAAACAGAGCTCATCTTTTCTTCCAGACCCTTTCCACTTCTGGATTTCCCTTTTATTATAAGGGCACCACTACCTTCCCAGTCACCCATCCTTGTAGACCTAGTATCATCTTCAGCTCTTCATTCTTACCCATGTAACAAATACAAACAGTTGCCAAATTTTGACATTTATAACCTTATAACATCTCTAGTATGCATCCCCTTCAGTCCATTCATATGGTCACCACCCTAGTTCGGTCTCTTGTTAAGTCTTGTCTGTACTATTGCCAGTAGCTTTCTATCTGGTATCCTTGCCTCAGTTCTTTCAACTTTCTAATATATCCTCCATATGACTACTAAAATGATGTCTTTCAAAAGCATAGGACTGAACATGTCATGTCCATTGATCTCCAGTGGTTCCCTGATACCTCTAGGATCAAATCTAAAGCCTTTATTTGGCCTTGAAAGCTCTTCCTAACCTGACACTTTCCTGCCTGTTCAGCTTTCTCACACTTTACTCCCCTCTTGACATCATAGCTCCAACTACTTGTAGTCTCTTCAGTGTGACACTCCATTTTCCATCTCTCTACTTTTTTCTGTCCTTCTTGGTGCTTAGAATGTTTTGCCCTCTCTCTCTCTATCTCTGAATTTCCCTAATATTCTTCAAGATTCAGCTGTAGGAAACCTTCACCATTCCTCCCAGTTGCTAATGCCTTCCCCTTTTAAATGACATTCTATCTACTCAGCATAAATTATATCTATATATATAGATATATGTATCCTAGTTATTAACATTTTGTCTTTTTCATTAGAATGGGAACCACTTGAAGCCACTTTAAATTACATTCTCTGATAAATTATATATATATTATATATACAAATATATAATGTATGTATATGTATGTGTATGTATATGTGTATATATATGTGTACATATGTGTGTACATCCTAGTTATTAACATTTTGTCCTCCTCATTAGAAATGGGAGCCACTTGAAGGCAGGGCATGTTTTTGTCTTTCTTTTATCCTCAGGACGCGCATGGTGTCTGGTGAGTAGGAAGAGCTAAATACTTGTTGACTGTCCTAGAGACGGGTCAGAGGCACTGAGAGGTTAAATAATTTTCCTGAGATCGTTCAGCCAGTATGTCTCAGAAGTAGGATTTGAACTCTGGTCTTCTTGCTTCCACAATATTTCTGTTACCTCTGCTAATTGACCATTCCTGCATTCATTCACAGGTTACCCTTTAACAAATGTGCTCATTTTTGTGCCCCTGTTTATTAGTATGTCTCTTCCTCTCAGTCTGCGAGCAAGTAGATATACTAAAAAAATAATGTGAAGCTATTGTGCTAGGCTTCCTTTTTGAAAGTTGCATTTAGTCATGAACTCTCTGTTCACAATTGGCTCAGAATAGTCAATTTAAGAAGTCAGTGAGTTTCTATTCAGTTTTTTAAAGGTCAAGCAGAAAGGATGTTTTGTAGAAATTACCACCCTGTTTTTATGAGTGTACCCTCTAATGTAGAAATTTTCATATAAAGGGGATAAAACCCCTTCTCTTTCTGCAGAGTATTTCTGTGTAACAGAGTCACCAATGGACAAGATTGAATCTGGTATTAAGACCGAAGTCACCATCTAAATAGTCACTTCCAGTGTTCCCAAGAGTTTATGGAATATTTGATATCATAAAATACTGATTATGTTTAAAAATTATTTCAAAACTTCAGGACTAGCATTTATTTTAAAAGACCTCAAAATATTTTCTACCCTTAGCAGAAGGTTTCTGCTATAAAACTTACAATAGTATTCAACAATGAACAGCTCATGCATGAATGTTAATAGACATGTTCCAAATTAAAGGAACAATGGGAAGGCTAAGAAACGGAGAGAAGAAAGAGAATGTATTCATTCTCCAGCTGTAGTATGGACTATACATGTCAGATTTCTACTGTGTGGGTTGATATTTATACAAACTTACAGAAAATAGTGTTTGTAAATTATTTCTAAAGCCAACACATCTGTTTCCTCTCTTATTTCCTCCCTTTCTTTATGGTCTTCTCAATGGCTACTCATATTGCCAGCCTGCTTAGTACATAATACAGAATGTTGTATCTATCGTGATTTGGATTTTAGAATTCAGAAGCGTGTGATTTTTTTGTGATGTCATTTCTTCATGGAGTGCTGGGAACAATCTCTCTACTATCTACTCTATTAATTAATAGATTATATTTGTAATACAACCTTATTAACAAAAATACTTTATTTAACCCATTGAATCAAATAGTTTGATTTCACTTAATATGAATTTAAAAACACACAATCACTTCTTTCAGTGAGCTAAAAATTTTTTACTATCCTTTCATTATAAAATTGATGTTATTCATGTTCTCTGAATTGAATATGCATACCATTTTTTTTCCTTTCCAATATTGAAGGTGGGATGCTGTCTTGACCAGTTTCACTTGGAACCAATGACACACACATGTGTGACATGGTCATTTTTATTATTTAGTAGACCAGTTGATGATCACAAAATGAGGTCTATTTATTATATTGAAGCTGCCTGGATCATGTGAAAATTGAAGTTAATTTATTTAGGTACATGAAGAATTATTAGACCATTGGTTTTTGAGGTGAAAGGGTCATTTGATGCCACTGAGTTCAACACTCTCAGTCTAACAGTGAAGAAAATGAAGGTCCAGGGAAGAAAAATAACCTGCCTAAGGGCACCTAGGTTTTAGTATCATAGCCAGATACTGTGACAGGTCTCTTGATTTCACATCCAACATCTTTTCCATTAAGCCATGCTTTCTCACATGGAAAGTGGATTATTAATTATTGGTATGGTTGTGACTGTTAATAAAAATACTAATAGCACGGCTTCACATTCATGTAGAGTCTTGCTGTTTGCAAAGCATTTTCACATAAACATTCTATTTGTTTCTTAAAGAAAGCTGCGAGGTAAGCAGAGTAGGTTGCAATATTCCCATTTTGCAGATGAGAAAACTCTCTTAAAAGAGTCTAAGCAACTTGTTTAAGATGATACTAGTAAGTGGGAGAGACCAGGTTAAAACAGCATTTTTCATGCCAACCTCTATGATCCTCTCAGGAGAGAGGATGAGGACTCCAGGTGTGGAGTGCTAAATATCCTATCAAACTCTGACACGATATTGGCTTGTTTTGGGGTTTTCTTGGGTAAAGATGCTAGAGTGGTTTGTCATTTCCTTCTCCAGAGTGTTTTATAGATGAAGAAACTGAGGCAAATAGGGTTAAGTGAATTGCCCAGAGTCATACAGCTATTATGTATCTGAGGATAGATTTGAACTCAGGTCTTCTGGGCCTGCTCCATCCATTATACCACCTAACTGCCCCTAAACTTAAATTCACAAAATGGTAAAATACAATTAAAATTCAGGGAGTCTTACTCTTTCAGTTCTGTGTCTCCTATAAGAATACATGGCTTTTTGTTATTTGTAATAGCATCACAGCAACTCTGGGAAATAGGTGCTGTTATCATCCTTATTTTACAAAAGGAGGAAACTGAGGCTTAAAGAAAGGGACACAGTTGGTAAGTTTCTGAGGCCAGATTTAAATTTGGGCATTTCTGACTTCCAATCTAGTACTACACCTATTAAGGCAACAGGCAACATGGATTTTTAAATGATATTTAAAATTGGCAAATTGGTAGCACTGTGAAAATAGCAGAGGACCTGTTCGTGAGAACTCATAGATTAAGCCTTGCTCAGTCACTGTGTTACACAGCTGTGGGGTTTTCCTCTCAATTCCTTTTAAATATAAAATGAGCAGGTTGGATTAGATGATTTCCAAGGTCTCTCAAACTCTACTGTTCTGTGATTCTTTAATTCAGAGGGAGAAGAACAAGACCACAATCCAACTGTATAAAAATACTCCATTATTAAAATATGTATAAATCTATGTATGTCCATGGATATATTAATCAGCCTCTTGTAAGAAAGGTCAGTGGTTAGATTGCATGCAGTATGAATTAAATGCGTTCACCAGATAAGACTTTCAACATAAACATAACATACAAATAAATCTGATGATGACACTAATGAAGGAATGTTTATGATTAACAGATGTGTCCCATCTGCCTGCATTTTCTTTGTCACATCTGTGGACCACACAGGTTATTGCCAATATGGGACTTGCTTTCTTTTTTTTCTGTGATACTGAGCAACCAAACAAATGCATGGTTCACATGCCTCCATTATTGGGGGTACAGTTTACTTAGACTATCTTGTTATGTATGAACAGTTACCATAGAAAAGCAGCAGGATTGGCTGGGAAAGGGGGGTGTTGTTGGCTTTACAATTTTTGAGAGCTGAATCCCTCAGTGATTTCTGGTGATGCCAACATTCTGGCTTTTACAAAGAAATATAAACTTGAGTCATTTAGAAAAGACCAGCTATCTCTGTGAAAATGATAGGCTAGACAAAAAAAAAGGAAAGATGATCCCCTTTCATTTTAAGGCAGTAGGCAGTCTATTGTTCTAGCACTGGATTTAGAGTGAAACTTGGTTGTACGCTTGCTAGCTGTGTAACTATGGGTAAGTCATTCAACCTCTCTGGACCTCAGTTTCCTGATTTGAAAAATGGGAATGACACATTGCAGCACCTTCCATGCAGGGTACTTATGAGGATGAAATCGTACAATGTATTAAAGCTGTTTTCAGATATTAAGGTGCTGTGTATAGATGTTAGCTATTATTGTATTCTGTCCCCTTGTTGAATCCACATTTTGAAAATATGGCAAAATATATTTAATATATTGAGTAAAGGACTGTGAGATTCCTGATTTGCGTCTTTTTGCGGCTACATGTTGCCTGCTTATTAGGCAGTGTGTGTTATTATGAATCCTTCTCTTCCATTGTCCACCCTGTAAGAGTTTTATGATTGCGAGTAGAGACTATTATTGTTCTTCTGTGGGCATTTCAAATTTTATTTTGTTGCATTTCCTGTGCATTCTTCGGGAGTTGTTTTCATAGAGTAGTTTATGTACAGAATAACACAATTCAGCTTTATAGAAGATAAAACGAATACCCAAAGCCAGTCATGAAACTGGATACTTTATAGTTCTGAAAATGGGTTACACTTGAACTTTATTCCAAGTTAGGGGAATAAGGTTTTCCCCACATCTGTTTCAATTTTCACTTTCCTAGGAAACCTCTTGTAGCGTCTTATTTCTGTGTGCATCTCTTCTCTCTTCTCTCTTCTCTCTCTCTCTCTCTCTCTCTCTCTCTCTCTCTCTCTCTCTCTCTCTCTCTCTCTCTTTCTCTCTCTCTCTCTTTCATTTTTTCCCTTAGAGTTCATCTCAAGCCCATCACTGAATGGTAAATAAGGTTTAGTCATCAGAACAAATGAGTACACAGAGACAACTGATTGGGGGACTGAAAGTGACCCTTTTAGCATATATCAGAGAACAAAACTTAGATAAGGAAACCTAATCGATAGATCAAGTTCTGCCACCTGCCATCCTTCCCCCCACACCCCCACTACTGATATTTAGGCTAGTGCTAAAAAGGCAGATTATCCAAAGTGTTTGTTTCATGGAGTCACTTAATCAGCAAGCATCCCTTCTCCAAGCATCTACTTTGTACTAGGCTAGGTGTTGGGTGGGGATACAAAGACAAAAATCAAAGCTTGAAGGGAATTTGGGCATCATTTGTTGTAAACTACTTTGTTTACAAATGAAGAAACTGAGAACCCAGAGAGGTAAGTGATTGGGTCAAACTCACATATGGTATTATTGAACTGTCTAGTCATACAAACATCCCTCATAGGGAAACTGGAAGGAAGGTGTTTGTTTTCAGGTGGTATGTTTTATTGTTTACACATTGTTCCTCACTGAGACAAAATTACTTTTGACCATTGTTTTACATTCTCCAATTACCTGCCTATGGGTTTTTCCTGTATCATCTTTTTGAGATTAGGATTAATTGAATAGTATAGATAGAAGAAAAGAATGAAAGATTATTTAGACTACTCCTACCCCCTCATTTGAAAGTAATGATAAAAACCCCAAAGATCCAGTAACCTAAAATATCTCAGCCAGTTGGCATTTAGGGTTTTGGGGGCTCAATTATTAACTAGCGATCTCCTGTTGCATAGTACAGAGGAAATTATATCTGATCCAGAGTTAGAGGATCAAAATGACCTTGGACAAACTACTTAACCACCTTGAGACTAGGTTTCCTCATCTGTAAAATGAGGGAATATAAGATTCCTAACTTATATCCTCTAATTTTATTAATAATTTACAGATCTGAAGAATGAGATGTTGGCATGACGTTAGGATTTCATTTTAAAATTAACCTTTGTATTAACCTTTTCAACAATTTAGCAAATGCAAAGAAAAAAGTTATATTTCAGTGTTTAAATAAACATGATAACTGAATGAAATATTTACAACATTAGCTTCTGAAGTTAGCTTCTAAAAGCAGAAGCTTAAATTAGGGTCCTTAAACTTGTTTTTAATATATTTGTATTTATTTCTCTTAATTTTAATTCAATTTGGTTAATTTCAGCATAATTGGTTTCTTTTTTAATCTTATGTATTTACACATTTGTGAAAAAGGATTTTCATAGACTTCATCACCCTGGTCCAGGACATACAAAAATGGTTATAACCCTTGTCCTGGGTGGTTGTCTTCTTTTTATGATGAACCCAGAAGTCCCATATAGTGGCTTCTTTCCCAAGCATAAGTACAAATTTTAACAATTTGGTGGCACAGTGGATAGAGCTCCAGGCAGGGAGTCAGAAGGACCTGAGTTCATACTGGCCTCGGATGCTTACTATCTGTGCGATCCCGGGCAAGTCACTTAAACCTGTTTGACATAAGTTTCCACATCTATAAAATGCTCTGGAGAAGGAAATGGCAAACCCCTCCAGTGTCTTTGCCAAGAAAACCCCAAACAGGGTCACGAAGAGTCAGATACAACTGAATTAACAACAGCAAAGTGCAAATTATTCCTGTCTTGTCAGTGTGCTTCCTTTAGAAGGAATTATCTGTGGAGTAGGGAATGCCATGATATTTAACATCTCTGACTGTTGGAGTGACCTTTTCCATAGCCTGTGCAATCTGTTCCCTGGGGAATAGTGGAAGAGCAAGGGTTGAATAAGAAAATCGATGTTTAAGTAGTTTTCGTTGAGAAGCTATTGTAGATAATGCCTAATATTCTCTTTTGTGTCTTACCTCCATCCTTTATTTTTCCCAATAAAACATCTTTTCCTCTCAGCCCTGTACCCCACCATGTACCTTCCTCAACTCTGAACCTTTCCCCCCAGACACCTTCCTTCCCCACTTGAAATAAATTTAAAATTACGGAAAATATGACATTAATAGTGGCTCCTAACAACTTTGATGTTCCCCCTCTGGTAGCCACCCTATGCCACAGTTATGATTGAGAGACACTTTCTCCCTTGTGACTAGTACAATCCATTATAATCTTTTATTTTCAGGCACTCTTTAACTTTCTGGGGAAAAAAAATTACACTTGGGGGCCTGAAAACTCTTGATTACTGTTAGCCCAAAGGTAATTTTTTTTCTTTTGAAAGTTTGATATATACTTCCATTTAGCTGTGTATGAGCTATCCAAGTGTGAGAAAAAGTGTTTTTCACCAGTCAATAAATTTGCCACATGTATTTTCTGAGGTTTGAAAACTCCAGAATTTCTTTTGAGAAAACGCTTCAGATTTTCATGACTTAAAATAGTTTTTGTAAGGACGATTGCTTTTGGCCTACTACAAAATCTTAGCTTACAAATAAACTTGATACTAATAGTTTTTTAACTGCTATCTTTGGGAAAGTAAGTACATGATCTAAAACAGGACATAGCACAATATTCAGGATGATATGGATTCATACATTGCTTTTTTTCTGTCACTATATAATTATTTAAATGACAGCCCTTATAGGTGCTTGTTTATGAACATCACCAGTGATCATGCAAGTGTGTTTTTGTACAGATGTGTGCTTGGATTTCATCATGCCAATGAACATATAATTGTTAAGCTTATTTTCTGACTTTTATTTTGGATTTTGTGAGCAACATGTTCCAAGAGAAAATATTAAGATGATGCACCAGAACCATTCTGTTACAATGTCTAAAAGCCACATTATAGATTTGATAGGAAGGAAAATTATGGTTCCCATAGCAAGCTTAACTTGGGCATTTTATACACATCTATATTAAAGCATAAATTTAGCAGCACTTAGAGTCATACAAAATACTGAGTATGCACAAGGGGACCATCCTACGGTTGCTATAGGAACCATTTACTCTTTAAATTTTTCTGTAGTTAAATCTCCTCCATGTTCATTTGAGTTCCGATGAGCATACGGTATAATTTAAAATACTGTGTCTGGAAACACCACAGACCTTCCTGGGATGTCCGGTGATTTGACCTGAGTGTGGTTTTTAGGATATTTTGCATTAAGGCAAAACCTTAGTGCATGGAGGTGGTATATAGAAGAAATCTGGGGAGGTTCTACAGAGAAATAGGATCAGTAAGTTGTATCTAGAGATATTGATTTAAAAAAAATCAATAAATGAAATTGACTCAAATAGGATAAAAAATAAAAATTGAATTTAGTGGGAGCATGCAGCTTTCTGACTTAAAAGGCTATAAAAAAAAGCATTTGAAGCTTCTTAGCCTGGGTTTAGAGGTTGTGCTTTTGAATACCACAAATTATTATGATTCCCCTTAGAGGACTGAAAGGATGTGTATTTCCTTAAGGAACATCGGTGGTTTGGGTTATTGAGAGCAAAATAGTTCCAATGAATGGCTACTGGGACAGAGTTTCCCATACTCACCACATGAATCAGCTCTGTATGGAGTTACTTGTTTCTAAGCAACCTAATGTTGCTCACAGCAGCATTCTACATTTTGGTAAGCACACAGGACTTGGAGGCCACACTTAACTGTGATCCCTTGGGCAATATACTTAACCTCTCTGGACCTCAGTTTCTTCATTTGTCAAATCAATTTGCTAGCATTTGCACTACCAACCTTACAGGATTATTGTGAGGCTTGAACATGATTATGCCTCAAGATTATAGGTGGGAAGATACTTCATAAATAAAAATGCTACAGTGTATATATATATATATATATATATATATATATATATATGTATGTATGTATACACACACACATACACATATATATGAACTATTATTGTTTTGAGTAGGAAGGAAGGTTGACTGATTTGGAGTCCTTATAATTATAATGGGCATGTTGAGAATCCTATGTTTTTAACTGGCTCTTCCTCTAAGGTAGGAGTTTTAACCTTATTTTTAAACTTAAAAAAAATACTTGGATAGCTGTATTTTAATACAATTGGTTTCCTTTGAAAATCTATGGATTTTATTATAAAAATTTAAAAGCATCATTCTGAAAAGGTTTCCATAGGGTTCACCAGAGTGTGCAAGGGATCCAGGACACAAAAACAAGTAACAATTCTTTCTCCAAGGAGTATTGCATGATATGGGCAGTAGTGAATACTCTGTAAATATTTACTGAATTAAAAATCTTTGAATATGCTTGATATCAAGCCACCTTTGGAGTTTTCCTCTTCTTCCCCCACTCCTTTCTTTTGGAAGTAGCTTGAAAATGAGAGTAACGATGGCTTTAGATAGTGAAGAAACCATTCTTTCTCCCTAACTCCACCTCCATACCTTTACAAATATGTTAGAATGAGAAATGGAAATGAGAGGGATGTTTGTTTTGTGAAAAACATATTATTTGTGTGTGTGTGTGTGTGTGTGTGTGTGTGTGTGTGTGTGTGTGTGTGTGTGTGTATATATATATATATATAATATATCTTGGTGGCAAGGGCAATTGCTACCTGTGATGCATTGTAATGTCACCACTCTTATCAAAATCAAAACTAAAACAAAAAAACCCCACTTTTTTTCTTTTTCTTCTTTTGGGTCTTGAGTATCAGAGAGAAATCCTAAGAGAAGGAAGTATCATTGCTTTTTACCTTTGAGAGGATCATGCTGACTCTCAGCTGCAAGTCAATTTGCTTAGCTGTTACCACTCTGCATGAATGGGAAGGCTGAAGAACACTTCTGGGATGGCCCATCTTCATACACAGTATGAATAAAGTAATGGTATCACAGCTCAAGTAACTTCTCTTGCATTGTCTATTGGCTTAAATATTTATACATGAAGGAAGAAAATGTTTGATCTTGAACCTCAGGAAACTCAGAGTGAGGGAAAAAAATTATAGAAGGGTGAGGGCATAAAAGTGAAGATATTAATGTCTTTGAACTTGGACAGCGTTAATCCAGAATTGTTCACCAAAAGTCACTGATCTCCAGCAACTCTTAGATGACCACTCTGTTGTAATTTTTGTCATTCGTTGTTGTTTTTTATATGCATAAAAATAATGACGTCCACGCACTTTTTTATTACTACGTACTCACACACGAGATGCAGCATATCCATAGTGGATAGAGAACAAACCTTGAGGTCACAATAATCTGGGTTCATACCCTGCCTCTGACAAAGACAAATTCAGTGACTGAAGGCAAATAACTTCTTATTGAGGCAGGAAAGTCCCTGAGATATTAAGTTTCAAAGCAGTTTCTTCAAACTGCATTTGTAGAGGGAGTTTCCTTACTAAGTGTTCTGTACAGCAGTAAAACCACAAGTCCAGACCATTACCCCCCCAAAAAAGTAAATATATTATAATTGTTTGTTATAATTGGATTTGCAGTTAGTCAAATTAATATAAAATTAACCTTCAAGGAGGTCAATTGACTTGCCCAAGGCCACACAGACAGTATCACAGAAATCTCAGAGTTAAAGGAATTTGAGATGTTACCTGTCCTACCCCAAGTCTGAACAAGATTCTTCTCTATAATATCTCCAGGAGAACTCTGTGAAAGGAACCCATAACTTCCTGAAGCAGTCCATCCTTCTTTTGAGCATAGGTTAAACTAAAATCTGCCTCTCTTCACCATCCACCGATTCATAGGATAATAGATTTAGTGTTGGAAGGGACATCAGAGGTTATTTAGTCAAATCTTCTTGGCTAACAGGTGAGAAAACTGAGCCCCATATAGAGCTGAAGTTGTTCCTAGCTCATTGTTTGGGACCAAAATAAATATCACATACATAACAGTTGTGATCACAGATATCCCATTTAAGTTCATCAAGAAAAAAATCATTGAAATATAAAGAATTCAGAGAAACATGGGGAGATTTGGGTGGAGTAATGCTCCATGAAGAAAGCAGACTCACAAGGACAGTGTCCCAGTTCTTTAGGAGCTCACATTTTAATGGAGAAGACAACATGCAAACAGCTATGTACATATGGGATATATACAGTAGAAATGAGAGTTCATCTCAGAGGGAATTCCCTGTTGTTGCCAGGGATCAGGAAGGCCACCTGGGAGAAGACAGGGTGAGGGAAGGCAGGACACAGAGGTGTGACCAGGGAACATCCCTGGCATGTGAGACAGCCACTGAAAAGACAACAGAGTCAAAAGTTGGAACATTCTGTAGGAACAGCAAGGTGGATAGCTGAGTATGCAGCAAGGAGTAAAGTTTAAGAAGCCTAGTGTTACATGCTGGCTTTATTATTGTTTCACATATGAGCAGATTGAGGCAGGAAGGTATTAAGTGATTTGGTTAGGGTCACGAAGTTAACTGGCATCTGAAGTAGGATTGGAACTCAGGTCCCCTTGACTATAAGTCATTACATCACCTAGCAGCTTCTAGCTAATGACATTTGTTCCTGTTAGCACAGGTTCTTAACTTGAGGGTCCATGAACTCTTTAAAAAAAAAACCCCACAACATTTTGATACCTTTATTTGAATGTAATTGGCTTCCTTTGTAATACCTTGCATTTTATATGTTTTTATTTTATATAATACCTTG
>CM053773.1:62406865-62426362 GCA_028658325.1 Potorous gilbertii
TGGTCTTAGTTTTTTTCCCTTTTCTGGGCATTTTCCCAGCCAGTTACTTGACTTTTGAGAGTCCTCTCCACCCCCCTGGTTTAGATCCGCTGAGCTAGTGCTTGGGGTCTGGGATTCAAATGCTGCTCCCCAGCCTCAGGGCTTTTGGCGGCAGGCCTCACTGCTCTTCAATGGGGGCTTATCTGCTGGTTCTCAGGTGGGGGCAGGGCTGCCTCTCAGGCTCAGTTCCCTCAGGGGGTTTTTACAGAGATCCTTTGTAGTGGAGCTGGGGTGGAGCTCCAGCCTGCTCTGGGAGTCTCTGGCTGAGCTGCCTCTACCTCTGCCGCAGCGGCCGCTTCCCAGGGAATCCGAGTCCCAGAGATCCCCCACTCCCCTCTCAGCCCGTCTCTCTCACTGACCTGTGAGTCTGTGGGTGGTGGGACCTTTGCAGCCGCCGGAGATTCAGGTCCCTGACTCCTGCTTGGGTCTGCTGGCTCCTCTCAGTGCCGCGTGGCCGGGGCGGGGGAGGGCAGCGCTCGGCAGGGCAGGACTCCGCTCCCGTCCCGGGGTACCTTTGCGGTCGGTTTTTCAGGGGTCTCTGCAACGGAAATCTCCTTCGCTGTGTTTCTGCGCGGCTTCCACTGTTCCAGACTTTGTCAGGAGTTCTTTTTACAGGAAATCTATGGGCTGTGGTTTCGGACCTAGCATAGGTGAGTCTTTCTACTCCGCCATCTTGGCTCTGCCTCTAATTTCTTTATTAAGTTGAAAAGTGAAAGCAAGATAAACCAAATTTTTTATTAAAAAATACCAAAAGTCTGAAGAATTGTCATTCGTTTCAATATTCTTGTTCTATTAACCCTTAATGAGCCTGAGGATGATGGCCTGATACATGACTATACAGGCTTCTTGCTTCTCTTTCTTATCACTGGTTGACCATTTCACTAAATATTAAAACCTGCAAAAGAATGTACTTCTAGGCAGAAGTAAGGAAAGGAGACAAAATTCTGTTTTAAATAATTCTATAAATTCTATTTTAACTTAGATTCTATTTTTTAAAGTTGTGCAATCTCTGAACATTAGCAAAAATAAAATTTCATCATTACCTACATTCTGATATTTATTCAAGCTCTTCATAACCTCTATTACCACAAATAATAGAGTTGGCTATACTGTGAATTTGTATGGGGAAAAAAGTTATTAGAGGAAATACGTTATTAGGGGCAACAGAAAAGTATTCAATGCTGTAACAACAACAACAGGGAGAAAAGTGGGAGAAAGAAGAACTTCCAAAAGCAGAGATAGGTATCCAGTAAATTCTAGTGGGCCCCTTTTACTTCTAGGATTGCACATAACATCCCCTGTCTGGCTTTTAGAGGCCTTCACAACCCAGTCCTTTCCTACCCCTTATTCTCCTCCCATACACTCTATGACATTCACCCCTTTCACACTACACTCCAACCCCAGACTTCGGGCATTTTCAGTGATCGTCCCCGGACACTTGAATTCTCTTCCTCCTCATCTCTGCCTCCTGGCTTCCTCCAAGTCTCAGCTAAAATATTACCTTCTACAAGAAACTTTTTCCCATTTCCCTGAATGCTAGAGCTTCCATATATACATATATACGTAGATATATATGTATATATATATATATATATATATATATATATATATACATGCATGTGTGTGTATATATATATTCTATTTATAGCTTCTTGTAAATAATTGTTTTATTTGCAAATTGTCTCCCCCTTTAAATTGTGAACTCTTCGTGGGCAGCAACTGGCTTGTTTGCCTTTCTTTGTATCCTTAGGTAATTAGGAAGAAATGCTTGTTAATTTGGCTTGATTTGAGAATAAGGAGGAGGATGAGGGGGGAAGAAAGGAAACATGGAAAAGTATTCATCATTTGTATAGATATCACAGCCAAACTCTATTCAGAGGAAACTATAATAATAATGTAGAGTTCCAGGAACAGTAAGTTTTAGCATGTGTGCATGAATGTGCAAATATGCATATACATATATGTCACGTCACCCATCAATGACACTATCTTTCACAATTAGGCAGCTAAATGACACGGGTGACTACAGTCAGAAAGGCCTGCCTTACATGGTTTTTGGACAAGGATCAACTGTGATAACATGGAAAGCTCTTTATAAATGCTAGTTACTGTTATTTTTTATCACTACTTCTATCATTCACCATTCTTTCTCCGGATACCTGCTCCTTCCTTCTGAATCGTTGTCTCTGCCTGGGCCATCACCATTAACCCATTCTGAAATCCAGAAGCCACTCTTTACTCTTTTTTCCTTTCACTTTTCATATCCAATTAGCAGCTGAGTCCAGTTCCAACTCTATATTATCACCTTTCTTCCACCCTTCACTATTAATTTTCACCGCTACCACCCTGGCACAGACCTTCATCCCCATCACTACCCACAACAGCTCCCTAATCTTTCTCCCTTTCTGCTTCCAAATCTGTCATCCACATCACTGTCATGAACAGCTCCATTTGCTGTTCCTCACCCCCAACAACGACTATACCACTCTGTCTCTTTGCCACACTATTCTCTGGAGCTGAAATGTCCTCTCTCCATTTTTTCCATCCTTCACTAACCGACTTCCTACCTATTTTTAAAGCTCAACTCTCAATGATGCTTCCTGGATTCCCTGTTAGTAGTGAGCTGTCCCCTCTAAACTCATACAACACTATGTTGTATAGCTCTGGTACAATTTATGATATGATGTTGTGTGTTTGTGTCTAGGACCCAACGAAGCTGCATGAAGGAAAGAACATTTCCTAACTAAACTTTGCATCTCTCATGGTGCTTATTAGCACAATGTTCTTTCTGCACATATACGGTGCCTCATATGCCTCAAGAATTAACGAATGGATGTATGAATAACCACATGCATACCCTGATTAAATATCAATAATTAGTAAGTATGTGCTTATAATTAATTCAGTCCTAAATGTCACTGGATCATAGAGCTTAGAGCTGTAAGGAATCAGAAATCTAGACCATTTAGTACAAACCCTTCATTTTCCAGTGAAAGAAACTAAGGTACAGACCTAAGAAGGGCTGGTAAATTTAACCCCAGCCTAGTAAACATCAGAGTTCAGCCTCCCTGCTACCTTCAAATCTTCCCAGATCTCTCTACTGGTTAAAAGCCTTCACTAGGCTGTAGCATTCTCTCCACCTACCACCATTTATCCCTCTTTCCTTTCACAGCCATACTCCTTGGGAAAGTGATCCATTCTCATTGCCTTCATTTCCTCTCTTCTCCCTCACTCCTCAGCTCTTTGCAGCATCACTTCACACAATGTTACCAACTATTTCTTCATGGTCAAATCTGATGGTGTCTTCAGAATCCTGGTGCTTCCTGACTTCTTTGGAGCATTTGACCCCAAAGATCATCTTCTCCTCCTAATACCCTCTTCTCTCTGAGTTTTCATTTCCTCTGGCTGTCCTCCTCCCTGCTTGACCACTCTTTATTTGGCTCATTTACAGGTCACACTCTATAACTCTTTTTTTTTTTTACAACAAGCATTTTATTTTATTTTTAATTCAGGGAACAAAACAAGCATTTCTATAACAGAGTACATTAACAAAAACTGATGATTGCACATGAAACCGCAAAGCTACCATGTACAATTTGCTATTCCCTCCATGTGTACAACAAAGTAATATAATTTTTTTTTTCCTTTTTTCCTTCTCTCCCCTTCTTTCTACCCCAGAGAATTTAGATTAGGGAATATTAGGGACAAAAAAGTCAGGAGGGAGAATAGAGAAAGAAAATGAGATGTTTTTGCTGTTACTTTTTTTTCAAAATGGACACAACAGCTAATCAAAAGGTTCTCAGAAGACTGGGAAGAAGGGCTGCCAAGAGACCTTGACTATATAAGCACCTATCAAGAGGCCTTTCAAGTAGAGAGGCAAAGAAATGTGAATAGTTCCTAAGGTTTTGTCTATCTCTTTCTTCAAGTGCCTTTAATGTAAATATATCTCTGCCAAAGACCAGATTTCACAGGCAGTGAGAAAGAAAAACAGTCCTTAAAGGTGCTCTGCCCTCTGGAGAAAAAACTCATTCGACATACACATTTTCCCCCTCTATTATGGGAGTATTTTTACACTTTTTATCGACATTATAACTCAGGATCATATTATTTATGTACTGAAACTATCATCTGCACATCCTTTTCTTCTCTCATGATAGAATATTGTCATCCCTCCTCGTACTTTGGAGAAGAAAGTAATAAAAAGAAAATCCTCAGCTGATTGGTAGCTGGCTTACTGTATTTTAGGGGATGAAAGGCTACAAGAAGCTACAGGGATGATGCTCCCCACCAGCGCCTAGTGCATTACTTTGCCCAAGGTGTTCAGTAAGCATATGTTGCATTAGCAAGTCTACATTAGGCAAGAGCAGGGGGCAGCTTCTGGGCTCCTATATGTAGAAAAGAAAAGGAATGAATACAAAAGACAAAGAAGGCCAGTCTTAAAGGAACCTCAACGTTGACCTCACCCTTACCTTTCAACTAGTTCCAGCAAGACCTAATTTCTCCTGTTTATAACTGTTCTTCAGCAAAACCCATACATGCACACACAAGAGCAGAAACCCATATAAAGTTTGTCCTGGACAACTAACAGTGCTTTGCCCTGCAGGGATACAAACAAGTTTAAGAGATTTCCCTCCTGCCCTCCTTCAGGGTTTACATTCTAACAGCTAGCATCTTTAAAATATATTACGGTTTTGCAAAGGGTTTTATATTTGTTCTCTCATTTGATCTTTACCACAATCCTGTAAAATGGAAAATACAATTATAGTGAAAGGAAGTATATAACAAGTGCTATCTGAATGTTATATGCAATAAATATAGTCTAGGAGCAGTTTAAGAGAAAGGAGAGATCACTTCTACCTGAACTGGCTGTGTAAACCTTAAAGACAGAGCTAAGTTCTGAGACCATGCTATGGAGAAAGCTTTTATAGATATAGGAGAAAAATAGGGAAAAAGAGCATTTTAGATGTGAAAATAAAAAGCCCATAAGCACTGAAGTAATTCAGTAGTAGTTAAGAGGCCTGTTTACCTGTTGTCAAAAATATACGTAAAAGAACAGTAAAGAGTCTGGACTAAAAATAAGATACTGGCCACTGAGTTTTGACTAGGGAAGGTTAAACTTGGAGTTGCCACTAAAAATAGTTTTTTATTTGTTTATAAAATTAGCATTTAAGGCACATACTAAATAAATAACAACTATATCAGTGAAGGCTGGTGAGCATGGTTGCCATGTCAGATGGATTGGAAGAGCCTGGAAGATTTCACTGCAAGGTGACTATGTCCTAAATTAGATTGGTGACAGAGAGAAAGAAGGAGTCTTGAAAGATCCCATGAAGGAAATAAAGAGCAGAAACTAATGGGATGTGGGGGGTCAAGGAGAAGGAAAAAGAATAATTCTGAGATTTAAAATCTAGGTTACTGGAAGAGTCGTGACACTAGTAAGGGAAATAAGTTAGTCAAGAGGGTATCTGCAAGAAGAAAATGGGAAGAGATAACAAAGAAATCCCATTTCTTTTATTTTTTTCAAACTTCAATTAACTTGCTCTTGATTAGTAGGTTCAAAAGTTGCCTGGAGTATATTGATTCAAGAACTGGGAAAGCTCTGAATTCAAAAAGGCCAAGGTCATCCTCTAAATTCAGGGCCACCTCTAGCTGTCCTAAGGTGTATCTTGCCACTGGACCCAGATGGCTCCAGAGGAAAGAGTGAGGCTGGTGACTTTGTACAGCCCTGCCTCACTTAAATCCAACTCACTTGCAAGTCATTCCTCTTGAAAAACAAAGGACAAATATAACAAAAGATGCCTGGAGTATGATGACTTGAGATAGGGTGCACTTGATAAAGGCTCTAGATTCCTTGGCGTTCCTGAAAATAAAAACCATGCTGATTTAACTTCTGGGTCCATCTACATCCGGCCTGCATGTCTGAGAAGGGCTGGGCTTCCTAGAATATGTTTCTTCACCTCTCAGGGAACAGAACCATATGGATCACCTAGAGAAGCTGATTAGAAGCTGTATCTACTCATCATTTTTGTAAGTGTCTACTACTAGCAGAGGGAAGTAGGGTGGAAAAGAAAGAAGAAAGGAAAGATTTAATAAACAGCATATAGTGTCAGGCACTATGCTAAGAGTTGGGGTCACAAATATAAGCAAACAAGACAGTCCCTATCCTCAAGCAGCTTATTCTTAGAGGAGAAAACAGTGCAAAAAGGGGAACTACAAGCAAGGAAAGAGAATGTTCAAAGGCAGAGTCCAGGATCCCATCCTCCCATGGGAAGGATGGTTGGTTGGGGTTCAGATGTCACGGTTGCAGAACAAGTGTGACTGTGGAGGCAATCTAAGCTCCCAGGTGCAAACTCCAGGATGTGGTGAGAGGGGGATGAGGAGGCTGACCAAAATCAAGGTGGAATGGTTCCTCAGTCTTCTCAGATAGGGTCAGGAAACCTCAGAGAAGAAATCTATAGCTGTGATTCTACTCCCTGAGATCCCAAGCCAGATTAATTACAGGGTGATGAGAGAACATACAACTGGAAATGGAAGACTAGAGCTCAGTATCATAGTGAGTACCAGAGGTACAAAGCTGTACACTCGGGAGTTATCCATATAGATATGATACGAGAAGCAGGGTAGGGAACATAAATGCTTCAGAGTATATCGTAATAAAGATAGACAGTGATTTCAAGAATTTCTGTCACTTTTAACACAAATAAAGCCAATTAGAGAAACAACCTGACTAATGTGTATTCTCTTCACTCGGTTTGAAACAGTGCTCTTAAGAAAGATCAGCCCCATTTACAAATGTTAAAACACAAATCACAGTAAGCTGGGAGCAGGATGTCATTAAATTTTCAATATATAAAGAACACAGAATTATCCTAAAGCACATCTGTATTTAAATGAAGATAATGTGACTGAAAAGAATTTATTGGAAGTAAGCTTTAAATCTGCTGACAAAGAATAAAATACTTATGCTTAAAGGAGAAAAATGATCTGAAATAAAAGCAAAGTTTTATTTCATTTAATTTTTATATATCATATAATTAAATATTTCCATTTTCAAAGTCAAACAAATTATGTCAATTATGAGAAAGAGTTATGCTAGATTTCAATTACTGTTTTGTTGGACAGATAGAGATCTTTCAGAGTCTCAAAATTAGACAAATTAGGGATGCCAAGTCAAGGTCAGCAATCTCATCATGGAAATCATATCATATATTTGGGGTTTAAACTTGTATTAAACAATACAAGTTGGAAATAATAAATTGTGCCATGTGACAAGAACCTTAAAGGTAGCACAATACATTTGTACCAATTTAACGTGTGAACACGGAATTCAATACAAAACTGAAAATGTTTTGTTCATTTTTTTTTTGAGGAATCATAGTTTTGTGATTTCCTCATGCATTAAATGCCAGGTGATACAGTGAAATAGAGTGTTATTTAATTCTTTCTCTGTCATCTCATTCGTCTATTGCAAGTTAAGCTAAGTCATTTACTTCAATATACATAGTTAACATAGTAGTTGTGAATTTTGTTTTTGGAGGCCAAAGCAGAACTTTTAAACATGAATGAATGCTGCATCTTTTATAACAGTCATATGGAGCAACACTCCTTCTCTAAGTGGACCTCAACTGGCAAATAAATTTTCAAAAGTTCGTTAGTAATTCTGAATACATTTTCCCCCTAAATAAATATATATGTATGTTATATATGTGTGTGTACATATATCTAAACACACAATATACACACATATAAATGGTGCTTAGATTTTCAAGATAACCCAAAAGAAATTACTTAGTAGTTGAATAGTTGCTATGAAAATTAGATAAAAAACAGTACTATTACAATATTCACAACTAAACTGCCATCCATGTTGGCTCCAATGCAGTTTTCCATTCCTGTCTTCACCCCACTCTCCTCCACACATTTTCATGCTATGAAGTGAGAATGTCTGACTGTCCATTAACTAACCCCAAACTTTCTCATGTCTATACCATGGTTCAGTACCGGTGTCTCTCCACCTAGATTAGTCCCTCTTCTCTCCATTACATTGCATACCCATTAGCACCACCAGTTCATTCACTGGACTTTAAGTTAAGAAGATTTGGATTCCTCTTTGGTAAAATGGCCATAAAAGCATTTACTTCATGCACAGGAAGTGTTGTGAGCATTAAGTGAGATAATATGTTCAAAGTACTCTACAAAACTGAAAAGTGTTATATTAGCAGCTATCACTATGATCCATTTTTATGACCCAGGTAAAACGCCATTTTTTCCCTTGAAGTAAAATGAGCTGAAGGAGGAAATGGACAGTAAAACTAGTGGGAGAACCTCAACTTCCCCTCTCAGAACTACATAAATCCAACCACAAAGTAAACAAGAAAAAATTAAGATGAACAGAATTTTAGAAAAGTTAGACATGAGGGACCTCTGGAGAAAACTGAATGGGGAAAGAAAGGAATAGATCTTTTGTCAGTGGTACATGGCATCTACACAAAAACCGACCATATATTAGAACATAAAAATCTCACAATCAAACGCAGAAAGACTGAAATAGTAAATGCATCCTTTCTAGATCATGATGAAATAAAATTAATTTAATAAAGGGCTGTGGGAAGATGGACGAAAAATTACTGGAAACTAAATAATCTCATCCTAAAGAATGGGTGGGTCAAAGAACAAATAATAGAAATAATCAATAATTTCATTAAAGACAATGATAACAATGAGACAATATACCAAAATTTATGGGATGCTGCCAAAGCAGTACTTAAAGAAAATTTTATATCTCTAAGCACTTACATCAATAAAAGAGAGACAGAGCAGATCAATGAATTGAGCATGCAACTAAAAGAACTATGTAAAAAAGAAACTGAATTAAACACTGAGTTAGAAATCTTAAAAACTAAAGTTGAGATTAATAAAAATCAAACGTAAGAAAAATCATTAAGTCAATAAATAAAATTGGAAGCTGGTTTTATAAAAAATATAATAGATAAGTCATTGGTTAATATAATTTTAAAAAGAGAGAAGAAAACCAAATCACTAGTAATAAAAATGAACAGGTGAATATATACTACTAATGAAGATGAAATCAAAGCAATCATAAGGTCAAAATGGATATATGACCTAGATATAAAAGGCACTATCATAAGAAAATTATATTAACAATGGAACATATTACCTATCAGATTTACAGATAGGCGAACAATCAACAACAGTGTGAGGTGTAAAATGGATAATTTTGATTACATTAAATTATAAAGGTTTTGGACAAATAAAACTAACAGCCATAATTAGAAGTAAAATGGAAAATTGGGAGACAATTTTTTTATACACAGTTTCTTAGGTAAAAGTCTCAAATCTCAAATATATGAAGACCTCTGTCAAATTTATAAGAATACAAGTCATCCACCCCAATTGATAAAATGGTCAAAGTATATGAACAACTAATTTTTTGATTAAGAAATAAAAACTATATGAAGTCATATGAAAAATGCTTTAAATCACTATGGATGAGGAAAAACAATTTTAAGACATTATCTTACACCTATCGGATTGGTTAAAATGACTGATGGGAAAAGCAACAAATATTGAAGGGGACGTGAAAAAATTGGGACACTAATTCACTGTTGGTGGAACTATGAACTGATCAAACCATTTTGGAGAGCAATCAGCAATAATGCCTAAAGAGTTATAGAACTGTGTACATCCTTTGACTCAGAAATACCACTATGAAGTCTGTTTACCTAGGTGATTAGGGGAAAAAGTAAAAGAATTTATATGTTCTAAAATAGTTATAGAAGCTCTCTTTGTGGTGGCGAAGAATTGGAAATAGAGGGGATGCCCATCGTTAGGGAAGTAAGTTATGGTATATGACTGTGATGGACTACTACTGTGCCAGAAGAAATGAAGAACTGGTTGATTTTAGGGAAAACTTGGAAAGACTTGCATGAAATAAGAAAGAGTAAGAAGAATAAACTACTCCAGTATTTGTGCTAAAAAGTATTCCATATAGAGTCACAAAGAGTTGGACACAACTGAAACAACTGAACAAAAACCAAAATGATTGTCCCTCATCCTTTAATGCAGTCAGGACCAATAGAACACTCTACACCAGTCACAGAAATATTGTTTGAAGAACAACTTTGAACAAGTAAGAGAAAAAACTGACAGAAATATGTATAGTATGGTTTTACAAAGACACACACACACATATACATATGCATATATATATATATATACCATATATACGTGTGTGAATATGTACAAATATATATACACAGTGTATCTGTATGTATATGTGTATGATTATATACATACATATTTATGTCTAACAGCAGCCTTCTCCAGGGCAGAGTGGGGAGAGGGAGGGAGAAAAAAAGTACACCACAGAGAACAGAAGAAAACTTAAAAGAAAACACAGAAAAGCAAGGTAGCTTTGAAAACGAACTATAGTTTTTATTACAAAGTTTTTCAGAAAAAATAAGTATGAAATGGAAATTCATGCTTTTATCTCAAATCCTCTTTTTTATACTGTGCTGTATACATAGTAATGGTCTCCCTTGTTTTGTCTTTTTGTATTTAAATGCAAAACGAATAAAAAATTAAGTAAACATAAATTGATATTACTATATTCCACATTTTACAGATAGAGGTGGTCAGGTCTATTTATTTAATAAATATTTGTTTGAGTGCCTACCCTATGTTAAGCAGTGTAAGGGAGAGGGGCACAAGGGGATGTGGGATAATCATTCCTCTTGTTGGTCAATTGTTTCAGTCATGTCTGATTCTTTGTGACCCTATATGGAATGTTTTTTAGCAAAGATACTGGAGTGGTTTGCCTTTTCCTTCTATAGCTCACTTTACAGATGAGGAAACTGAGGCAAACAGGTTAAGTGACTTGCCCATAATCACACAGCTATTAAGTGTCTGAAGTCAGATTTGAACTCAGGAAGAGGAGTCTTCCTGACTCACAGACTGACTACGGCACCACTTAGGTGCCTGGTAGTATCCGATAATCACAGCCCAGGGCTGTAGGAGGAGAGGGATCAGCCAAGAATGTTAGCACAGCCTGTTAGGAGCACATACAAGGAATATAGCCCCCAAGCTCACACAACCAACCAGCTAATTCCAAACTAGCAGCTGTAGAACAGCAGAAAGCACCCTGGATTTGGAGATGGAGGACCTGAGTTTGAATTCCTGCTAATCACTAATTAATTAAGCAAGTCATAACCTCTCACGACCTGTTTTCCCACAAAATTAAGGGGCTGGATCCTGTAGTCTGTCCTTTCTCAAAAAGACACTTGGCTAGAGGCTAGACAGCTGGCCTCAGAACATAAAAACAAAAAAATTCACTTCAAGTCTAACTTCTGACATATATTGGCTCTGTGACCTTTCCAGTGCTCTAGGCAACACTACATAAATTGTAGATACATTGTATAAGTTGCAAAGGGGAAAAAAGCTGCCTCCTCACCTGGGAGTTTCTTAAACCAGTGAAATCTCAGATCCAGTCCTATCCCTATAATCAGGTAACCTACTAAGACAGAAGGAGGTCCCTTCTCCCTGTCAAACTACAATATCACTCTACTGGATTTTAAATACTGTGAGGGCAAGAAGTGAATCTTACTCTCCTTTCTATGATCAATAAATAACAAACAGAAAGCAGAAAATGATGTTTAAAATAATGTTTAAAGACATATTTACAAAAAATTTAGAAAGCACTTTCCCTATGGTACTTAAAAAGATGCCTTTTTTCCCCTCAGATTCATTTTCTCTCCATTAGCTTAACATCAACAGAGGTCTTCAGAAGGGCATCCTCCCGCCCCCTCAAGCAGGTAAGGTCTCTGAAGAACCTCTGACCCCTGAGTTTGGTCAGGCAGGCACTGGCTAGGCTTTGCTTCAATGGAAGCCTGCCTTAAAGGGAAAACAAAACAAAAAAAAAACCCAAAACAAACCTTTCATTTCACTCTCTTTGTGGTCAGGCAGGAGGAGGCTTAGGATGATAGAGGAAGAAGAAAAACAGAAGCTGTAAAGAAATGGGCAGGTTAGCCTAGATTAGATGTTACTGGCTGGATTTCCTCACTCTGGAGCCAGGGTCCGCTCTGGTTCATCAGAGACTTGGAGAGGAAGGATATTCGCAAAGAAAAAAGTGGGAAGTGGGCAATAGAAAGGAGGGTTACCGAACAGGTCTGCCAAGATGCTGGACAGGAGCCACCATAGAGTACAGCAAAGTCTAGCAAGATATCTGAAGCTAGAGTTAAGTCAGCCTGGCTCCTAAGAATCTGCAGTGATGGAGGCTCTGTTTCCCTCTCAACATGAAAATGGCAACAGCACAGCATTAACAGTAAGCAACCAAACCAATTATGAAGAGTAATTACTGAACTCAGACTACATCCCCCACAATGCTATGATATTTAAAATGGGCTGATTTTAAATTAAATTTACACAGTAAACAGGCTAAAGGGACAGCATGGAATTTAGACCACAGGGTACATTAGGTGTTTATAGTGCAGAAGCGGCCTGTGGTTATGTTCATTAATACAAAGCCTGACTCCAAAAATCCCGAATATTGCATTGGGTTATCTAATCCTCACAATATCACTGTGATACAGACTGCAGAAATCATCTCAAAGTTACAGATCATGTAATTTACTGTACACTAAGACTCAGTTCAAGGACCACCTTTTACATGAGGTCTTTTCTGAGCCTTCTTTGAAAGCTAGTGCTCTCAAATGTGCAGTCTATTATGCATATTTTGTGTACCTATGTATGTGTGCTTGTACATGTGTGTATTTATATATATTTTGTGGGTTACATTGAATACATGCATGCATGGGTAAATGTATATGTAATATAAATATGTATATATGCATACATATATGGGCACATACATGTACACTGCATATATGCCTATATGAGTATTATGTATGTATATGATATTAATAGCACCTACCTCCCAGGGCTAGTATGAGGACAAAATTAGATAATATTTGTGAAGTGCTTACATAAGTACTACATAGCTTAGCTATTTTTGTTATCACTAGTATTATTTATTGTAGCTATATATGCAAATGCATATGCAGTGCACATATGTGTATATGTATGTGTACATGTGTATATTGTACTCCACAAAAGGAATATATGTTTCTTAAGGCAGGCACTGTATTGTTTTTGTCCTTTTGCCCCTATCACCTAATATAAGGTGGATATAGAGTAAGTACTTTCAAAAATGCTTGCTAATTGATCAGTTGATTAGCAGCAGCAGAGCCCCCAGGGTCATAAGTCTCAGTTGGGCTGTCTGTCCAAAAGAGGGCACTACCAGTCTCCAAAGCTAATGAAAGGAATGATCCATGTACACAGATGTTCACTGAATAGTCCTAGATAAGGATGATCAGCGAAATACTACACAGCTCATCAATTTCAACTTGAAGTATTTCTACTGAGTTATTTGTCCAAAAGGGGTTGGGGATGGGCACTAGAAGGATCTGCAGACCCTTTTCTTTGTCTTTTCTGAGGATCTTTATCTTCGTTGGCTGTTTCTAAGACCAAAAAGGTGGGACTTCAAATTAAAAGGAAAGATCCCAGTTTAGTGACTAGGGAGCTAAAGTCTTAGGATCAACATCAGTATTTTTTATATTATCCATCATGGGGCATATATCAAAAAGTACAAAAAGCATTAAATGGTGAAGCTACAGCGGATTTAGCTCATAGAGAGAAGAAAGACCATATGGGGACCAAGATAGCTACAGAGAGATATTTTCCTGTCTCAGAATAGGGGAAGGACAGTCAAAAGTTTTAAAAAGACGAAAATTTATCTACATCACAATAAACTCAACACTGTGAATATATAGCCAAAACCATTTCTTGATGATTTGTTTTAGGTATTAAAAATCAGTTAGCCAATCAGAATTCTCACAGTATCATTCCATTCAATCTTTTTAAATTAGGGATTCTACTGCTTATCAAAAAATCTGTCAGTCATTTTAGGAATGAAACACAATTTTTGGACTATTTTGTTCTGCAGGGAACAAAGTACTTCCTTTTTACAGTATATATACATACTATATATATATATATATATATATATATATATATATATATATATATAGTATATATATATATATATGTAAACATATACATGTATATAAGTGCATACATATATACATATGCTATAATATGTAGTATAAAGACAAAGATTGAAGGCATATTCCAGATAAGATAGTCTAGAGGTAAAAAGGCAAGAATTGAAAAGCAGCAAATATAAAACCTCTATTATCAGTACACTAAGTGACATATAATGAAAATGCATTCTTATGTAAAATTAAGATAATTAAGAAGCCCGTTACTGATATTAAGAAATATGAGACTCTATTAATTCATAATAGCTCTCATGGGCATAACTAGTGTTTGTTCAACACTGCCAGTATGTGTCACTCAATCAGAGAAAGCCTATAGAAACTTCCAAGACAATTAAGGAAAAATGTGTTCTAGACAATTATTTGATTTAAGAATATCCACAGAATACCACTGAAAAATTATGTTCACTAAGTAGAATCTATAGTTCAAAAAAGAATAATGTAAAAATAATAGAACATAGAACAATAAAACTTTTAGAGCTAAATTAGATTGTACAGATTATCTAGCCCAGGGAGTAAACTGCTGTATGTTGTTGTTATTATTTTAATTAATAGGATACTTCTTATGTTTAAATACTACTTTATCTGTGTAGAATTTTGAGCCAATTAAATATTGACTATTTGAAAAATATCAATCATTATCATACAAAATAACAATGTTCTGGGTTAAAGGAATCTTCAAAATCATCTAGTCCAAACCTTTTTTTCTATTTTTATTTTTTATTTTTACACATGAGGAAAATGAGCCAGGGAGGTTAAGTATTTATTGGGGATTATCAATTTGTAACTGAAAGGGAATTTAGAAGTCATCTGGTCCCCTCATTTTGCAAATGAGGAAACTGAGGAGAAGTTAAATGATTTGCCTAAGGTCACATACATAAATGCTAGAAGCTAGGTCAGAAAGTCAAATTTATTTATTAAGCACCCAGTGGGTGCCAGGTACTATGCTAAGCACTAGGGATATCAAGAAAGGCAAAGACATTCCCTCTTGTCAAAAATTTCACAGTCTTATTGGGGAAGGCAACAGAAAAACAATTTTGTACAGATAGGTTATATACAAGATAAACTGGAGATAATACAGGAAAGACAATAGCATTACAAAAACTGAGAAAGGATTCTTCTAGAAAATGCGTTTCTGACTGGGACTTTGAGCAAGACAGAGAAGCTAGGAGGCAGAGATGGGGAGGAAGAATATTCCAGACCTGCAGAAAAGCCAGTGAAAATGCCTGGATTCTGGAGACAGAGTATCTTGTCAGAGGATCACAGAGTATATGGGGCAGGGCAAGCAGGAGGAGGAAGGTGTAAGAAGACTGGAAAGGCAGAAGGGACACTGGTTGAGAAGCACTTTCAAAGGAATACTGTACAACGATCAGCTGTGAAGGGCTTAGCTACTCCTGACAACACAGAGATGCTTGACAATTCTGAAGGACCTATGATCAAAAATACCATCCACCTCTACGGAAAGAACTGATGGAATCTGCGTGCAGATCAAAGCGTACTGTTAAAACTTTGTTTTTCTTGCACTTTTTTCTCTGTGTTTTCCTTTATCACATGACTAAGGTAAAGATATGTTTTGTAGCACTGAATGTGTATAATCTTCATCAAATTTCTTGCCTTCCTAATGAGGTGAGAGGGGAGGGGTGTGTGTAAGAATTTGGAACTCAAAAAATTATATAAAAAATGAAAGTTAAAAATTGTTTTTACATGTAATTGAGGGGAAAATAAAATATTAAAACTTTAAAAATAAAAAATGAATACCTGGAACACCAAACAAGATTTTACATCTTATTCTGGAGGTTACAGGCAGCTAGGTGACTTATCCAGAGTCCTAACAGCTAGTTTTTGATAAAGGCAAAATGAGGGTGTAGGTTTTTTAACTTCCTGTGCAGTGACTTTTCTTTAATAGCATGACAATTTTAGCATAAAACACATACTGGAGGTCTAAATAAATCATAGCAATTACAGTTAATCATCTTCATTTATCAAAACAAATCTATATAGTAGGAACTGAGTTATGCGTCTAAAAACACCTATTTGTTTTACTCCATGCAGGGAGATCTAGGACTAGAAGCCATGTCTTCTGGACTAGAATTCCAAGGCTTTCTAACTGACTGGATAAGTTACTTAAATTCTTGGGGTCTCAGTTTCCTCAGCTGTAAAATGAAGGGGCTGAACTAAAAGATCTCCAAGGTTACTTCTACTTCTAACATTCTATAATTCTACGATACCCTATTAATTGAGGTGCCTGAAGAGGTTATTGAATTGGTTATTTAACAAAATATCACTTGCTGGTCTTGTGAAGGAAGTTATTATCTTAAAAGAAGAACCAAAAGTTTGAAACAAAATATGGAATAATTGTTATAGATGAATTCATCTTTTTTCCAGCTTTACTGATTCTCCTGAAAGATAACATCATGAACTAATATAAATAATTAAATGAAGCTTTGTTTAAATATAGGATCATGATCTAATAGTTAACATTACTGAGTGTTCTGTGAAAACAATTCTTAGGAGACAGTCTTATGGTGGATACAGTACTCAACATGGAACCCTGGGAAATCTATATTTAAATCCTGCCTCTGACACTTAAACATGGCTATATGATCGTGAGAAAACCATTTAATCTATCTGCAATGGAGCTGTCTCGTCAATAATAAATGAGTATAAATAATGCCTATAAGATTTAGACCTCCCAGGGCTGTTGCAAGTATCAAATGAAATACTGTATTGTAAAGCAACTTGTAGATTTTATGAAGTATTATGTAAATGTCAGTTCTTATGTTTATCATTTTCATTACTAACTATATCCATGCCCATACCATTTTCCTCTTTTCAAATGCTATTGTGCATTCATGGCTTCATTAAAAAAATCTTGCCCACATCTTAAGTAATATTGAAAGCAGGTCAAGGAATAGAATTGCCTGAACCATACATAAGAAGACTAATATTCATAAATTGGATTTATGCTTAAATGTATTTTAAACTATGGATTATAAGACCTGAATACTAGATACCATGAGCTGGTAAAAGGAAAAAGGCAAAGAGAGGGGGCAAGATAGAGGAGGGAGTGAGGAGACACAGAGTATGGGACTACAAAGCAATAATATTGATCATTTTAAACAAATTTACTAGAACTTATATATTCAGCTGAGAGGAAGTAGCCCCTCAGCTATATATGCCTTTATTTCATCTAAGGTGCAATGTTACTATTATTCAGGACATTCTTGAAGATCTTTCTTTAGAAACTAGATGGAAATTATAACAGCAACAGCAATGATACTTTTCTCAAGGATAACAAATTGTCATCCTCCATGAGGGAACTTGATGTTGAAGGATAGCAAAATACCATTGATAAATAAATGTGATCAACGAAAGGCGTGATAAAGGTGAATTTGGGGGTAAAAAAGGGATGAATCATTTATTAAATGAATTTTTTAAAAAACTGTTGTTGCTACACTCATTTATTAGAATGTGTACATATACTTTCTGTGAAAATGCTGCTGCAGACAGTATTCTAGTCCAGATTCTGGAGCATGTGGGATGATAAAATCTGAGACCAATGAAGGTTTCATTATTCTCACTCATCTACTGTAGCTATGGGACTCATTTCTGCCTATGAATCTAAATTCTTTCTCACCCTCCATGCCTACAATAAAGCAACAACAAATTAACAAGTGTCTTTTGGCAGAAAGAACACAACTTTGGAGTCAGAAGACCTGGGTTTCAAGCCTAGCTGTGTGTGTTTCCCTTGTCATTTAACCCTAGGCAATCCACAGCCTTCCTGAACCTCAGAGTTTCCTAAACTGTACCATCTACCTGAGAGAATTGATGTGAAGAAGGCATTTTGTAAATAGAAAAGAACCATGTACATGTGAGCTTTCTACTTAAAGAGGGTTATCTATGCCACATTACGTCCTTTCATCTCTCCTCTCCTCTCCTCTATGAGGTTCTGAGTGGATGACTTAAAATGAGCTATCACAGCTAAGTTGACTCTTTTCCTTTCTTTCTGCATCTTTCCAAGAATGAAAAGAAAAAAATTAAAGCATAGTTACTGCATTACAGGCTATATAATATATTTCCATCAGTAAGTATGGCTACCTGAAATATCTTTCTGGAATACAAAGAAATCGTATAGTTTTGTACCAAGAAACACTAGTATCAAAATTATCTCCAAGACCTCCTGTTCTCCACCCTTCCCCAAATGAAAATAATAGAAAGACCTGTAAAACTGCCAGTAGCTATGTACCATATGTACTTTGCAAAAATATAGTAACCAGGGGGGAGGAGTCAAGATGGCGGAGTAGAAAGACACACTTATGCTAGCTCCGAAACCACAGCCTATAAAATATCTGTAAAGAACAACTTTTAACAAATTCTGGAGTGGTGGAAGCCACAGAACAACAGAGTGGAGGAGATTTCTGTTCCAGAAAGACCTGAAAAACCCTCACCAAAGGTCTGATGTGCATGGAACCAGAGCAGAACCCAGCCCTACCTTGGCCGTGCAGCCCTGGGAGGAGCAGATCGGAGCAGGCTTCAGGGATGGAATCTCTGGTGGCGGCAGGGGTCCCTCCACTCACAGGCACATAGGTCAGTGAGAGAGACTTCTGGGCTGGCCAAGAGGGGAGTAGGGTATCTCCATAACTCAGACCCCTCGGGAGGCAGCAGCAGAGGCAGTGGGAAGCCAGAGCCTCCCGGAGCAAGCAGGAGCTCGGCAGGAGCTCCATTATGGAAGATCTCTGCATAAACCCCCTGAGGGAACTGAGCCTGGGAGGCAGCCCTGCCCCCACCTGAGAACCTGATTTAATCTTACCTTCAATAGCAGCCAGGCCTGCTGCTAAAAGCCCTGAGGCTGGGAGCAGCATTTGAATCTCAGACCCCAAGCACTAGCTGGGCAGATCTAGGCCAGGGGTGGAGAGGACTCTCAGAAGTCAAGTAAATGGCTAGGAAATGCCCAGAAAAGGGAAAAAAAATAAGACCATAAAAAGTTACTTTCTTGGGGAACAGATGATTCCGCTCTCTGATGAGGAAGATCAATGCTTACCATCAGGGAAAGACATAGGAGTCAAGGCCTCTGTATCCTAAACATCTGAAATAAATATCTAATGGGCTCAGGCAATGGAAGAGCTCAAAAAGGATTTTGAAAATCAAGTTAGACAGGTGGAGGAAAAACTGGGAAGAGAAATGAGAGAGATGCAAGAAAAGCATGAAAAACGGGTCAATACCTTGATAAAGGAGACCCAAAAAAATGCTGAAGAAAATAACACCTTGAAAAATAGGCTAACTCAATTGGCAAAAGAGGTTCAAAAATCCAATAAGGAGAAGAATG
>CM053773.1:62426862-62443091 GCA_028658325.1 Potorous gilbertii
GGGTGGGGGGATGATGGAAGGGAGGGCAATGGGAGGAGGGAGTAACTTGAAGTCAACACTCTGAGGAGGGACAGGATCAAAAGACAGAATAGAAACAATGAGGGGCAGGATAGGATGGAGGGAAATATAGTTAGTCTTACACAACATGACTATTATGGAAGTCATTTGCCAAACTAGACAGATATGGCCTATATAGAATTGCCTGCCTTCCCAAAGGGAATGGGTGGGGAGGGAGGGATGGGGAGAAGTTGGAACTCAAAATTTTAAGAACAACTGTCGAGTATTGTTCTTGCAACTAGGAAATAAGAAATACAGGTAATGGGGAATAGAAAGTTATCTGGCCCTACAGGACAAAAGAGAAGATGGGGACAAGGAAATGGAGGGATGTTAGAAGAGAGGACAGATTGGTGATAGGGTAAATTAGAATGCTCAGTACTGGGGTGGGAGGAGGGGGCAAATGGGGAGAAAATTTTGGAACCCAAAATTTTGTGAAAATGAATATAAAAATTTAAATAAATAATTAAAAAAAAAAAAAAGAAAATGGTCACTACCTGAAAATATGAAAGAAGGTTTGGTCTAGCCTAGGAAAGATGAATGGGCAATTCACAATATTTCATTTACAGGATAGGATGAAATAATGAAAAGATGATAGGGTCTGTGAGCTCAATATCTGATAACACTAGCCAAGAAAGCTAATACAACCTTAGGAGGTCACTTAAGAGAAATAGTGTCTAGGCCTGCTTTGTTCAGGCTACATCTGAAACACTGAAACTGGTTCCAGGGATCACATTTTTAGGAAGGGTAACAATAGCATGGACAGTACTCATAATAAGACAACCAGGATAACCAAAAGGTCTAAAGCATATGACATTTGTGGAGGACATGGTAACGTGTCTTCAAGAATTTGAAGTGGAGTTAGAGTCAGATCCATTATGATTGGTCCCATAGGGTAGAACCAGGATATAAGCAATAGCTGAAAAGGGAAATATCCACAAATAAGATTTAAAGAAAATATAAAATGTCAAAATATCTGATAGCAGAATAGCCTCCTGCGGGAAGTAGTATGTTCCTCCAAATAGGAGTTTTTCAATTCAAAGGTTAGACAGTGTAAAACTGTCTATCCCAAAACCAACATCATACTATTTCTCCTTGGCATACAGTTGTGGAAACTACAAAAAACTAGGTGAAGAGGTCCCCTTCAACTCACTTCTCCTCTCCTCTTCTCTCTCAAGATAGGATCTTATCAGCTCCCATGGGAGTAGTAATTCCCATCTAAGCTTTAATTATACAGTTCTTCAATACCATAAAGCCAGATTCCTTGGATTTCTCATCTTAAGCTCTTGAATTTCAAAAATGGTACCCATTATATAATCTCTCTTCTCTAAAAGTTACCTATCTCTCAATTCCCATGTACCTGTTGATGGGACCATCAGGGTTATTGGAAAAATATACTGCAGAATGGTCAAAATAACAATAAAGCAACAACTATGGCCAACTCTGCCTACTAGGAGAACTTGAATGGGGTGTTCAGAAGCAGACCACTTTTTATGAACTCTTTGGTGGCAAAATAAAAATGTATCTACTTGAAACTCAAAAGATTTTTAGGAATGGAAATACCTTTAGAATTCATTAAATTCCACTTGGGAACAAAGTCAAATGACTTTCCTGAAGTAACCAAAAAAACTATAGAAATAGAACAATATTAAGTTTACCTTTACAAGGATAAGATCATTAAAAAATAATAAAAAATAAAAAAAACCAAAAACATGAAAGGATCACATAACTGTCATTTTGACTCCCCAAAAGATCTAAAAAACTAATTTTTTCAAGGCTGCTCATAAGTGAAGATTCCACATTATTTGTTTTCTCATTGACTTAAATATATTCTTAATATCACTAAATCTTAGTTTGTATGCCTAACATGAAGTTTTGAAAATAGTAATTGTTTAATGAATATGTATTAATTTGGATTGAATTAAATTTTATTCAATAATGTCAAATATACTTCCACAGAAACACATTTTTAAATGATGCTCTGTAAAAACCATCCTTTGTAGCCTCCCCATTTCAATCCCTTATTTCCCATAATTCATTTTCTTTCTTCTGTTTTCTTTCTCTGCCCTATCTGGCTCTCAGAGTAAGAGAATTCGTGCTAATTTAACTAGAAACATTAAAGAGAACACTGAGTCAATAACTTTTCCATTTTATAAGACTTCCAAACTTTATATAACCACTTGTGATTTGCTAATATATTGGAACATGATGGAACACCATACTCTCAGAGATATTAAAGACACACAAAATTTTGTAAAAGACAAATTTAACTGTCAGAAATAGTACATATTCAGTTCAAGGTTAGCAGTTAAAGATTCTGAAGCCAGATATGCAATAAAAACATACCTGACCATACTTTCTACAGTCTCTCCTGGTTAGGACTGAGGGAAGTCAGATATATTGCACCAACCATAAGAGAAGTAACTAGACTTCCAATTTCTTCGTTAAGGTGAGGTTAGTGCACCAGAAAAATGAAATTAATTTTATCATAAATTAATCAAAATAAGCCTTCTTTCAAAACTAAGAAAAATATATAACAAAGATCCAAACTAGTCTTAAAGAGTAATTTTGAAGTACAGGTATAGATGAAAGAGCTTTAGCTATATAAAAGTATCATGACTTGAAATGTTGGCAAATGCTATTTTGATTAAATCTATGTATCTTATTCAGTCTTGCCAACCTTCTCTGGCTGAAACTTAATTAAAGAAAAGTTAGAATTATGAATTAAAATAACAACTGTCAGGATGGAAGATAACTAGTAACATTAAAATACCATGGTATATTGGGGGAAAAAAAACCACTGCATTCAGTTCAAGGGTTCACTATGCCAAATATTCACAGAATGACCTTGAAGAATTAAGTTTTCTGCTTTTATATCTGTAAAAGAATGAGTGGGACAAGATAGATGGTCCAGCTCTAAAAATCAGTGATTCTCTGTGTACAACATATGAAATTAACGTTGCTAAAAATCTAAGAGGAAAGTCAGGAAGAAGTCTTTTTCCAAAAAGTCAGAGAGACCCTAACAAATGTGGAGGAAGAGAGGATAAGATTGAGAACAAGTTCCTTGATCAATCAATGAACATCTAATTGATCAAAGAATTGATCCTTGGTACTTTGAAGTTTTGTTAAGAGACTGAATATTTCTCATTACACTTTATTAGAGACCCTTGAGTTACCCTAAGATACTTTGATTTTTAGCAATAATTTCCAGAGACCACAGCCAATGCTGACACTAAGTTACAGTAACAGGGTAAAATAAGGGGCCTAACTCTTAGAGAAATTTAATTTTACTATTTCAGGATGGGTGAGTCAATAACTTTCATTCATTCAACCATTCCATTCCGATTATTCAGGAACATTTTTGTTTTCTCCATATTTTATTTTTTAAGTAAAAAATGAAATGAAGGGATCCATACGTGTCTCTCTGTTAGCACTAGACCACAAGCTTCACATGTATATTGAAGCTCTTTTATGTTGCAATATGAGAAACATTAAGAAATCATTGTACCACCAGGAACACAGTGTGGAAATAAAAATAAGATACTATTGTACTCCAATAGCTGATAGGTAGTTTACAGTGAATCAAATGCTGAACCTGACATCAGAGAGATCTCAGTTAGATCTCTGATATAAAAGCCAATTACGTTACCATGGGCAAGTCATTTAATTTCACAGAATCTCAGTTTTCTCATGTATAAAATAAGCATGATAAAAACATCTATGGCATCTATGTCACAAAGTTTCAAGGAACCACTGAGATCAGTTAAGTAAAGAATATTACAAACTAAAAACAACTATTATTACTAAGGGAAAGAAAGGAAACGAATTCTTCAATTAAGTTACAGATTATAACTGAATATGCTGAACAGAAAAAGACTATTACTTCTGACTTTCTGAGCTTCATTACCTTGCCTCACTCCCTTCTTTTTAGGAAAGATTAGTACCTGTATCCTTATCCAAGAACATCATTCAATTCTATAATCCCCCTTTTTCTATTAGTGAGCTCCAGAAAGTCATCCATCACTCCTGGCTCAGCTCTCTGTTTCTGACTCTCCAATCTCTGACACCATGCTAGACACCGAGATTGCACAGTGACTGGGGTCTGGAAGACTTGAGTTCTAGTCTGACCTTATACAGTTACTAGCTGTGCGACACTGAATAAGTCACTTAACTCTGTCTGCATTGGTTTCCTCATTTGTAAAATAATCTGGAGAAGGAAATGGCAAGTCACTCTAGTACCTTTGACAAAAAAATTCCAAATGCGGTCATGAAAAGTCAGACATGACTGAAAACAACTAAACAATAACAAAAAATATAAGTACCTTTAATACCTCTTGGTTTTCATCTCTTCTTTCTGAGTTGCTTCTCCCATTAGAAGGTAAGCTTGTAAGGAGGTAAGCATCCAGGAGAACATTGTCCACAGTAACAGCCACATTGTGTGGTGACTGACTCTGATAGACTTGGCTCTTCTCAGCAATGCAAGGTTCCAAGACAACTCCAAAAGACTCATGATGGAAAACGTTACCCACATCCAGAGAAAAAACTATGTACGGAGTCTGAATGCAGATGGAAGCATACTATTTGCTCTTTCGTTTTTTGTTGTTTCGGTTTTTTTCTTTCTCATGATTTTTCCCATTTATTCTAATTTTTCTTTACAACATGACTAATGTGAAAATATGTTTAATAAGAATGTATGCATAGAGCCCTTATTAGATTGCATGCCATCTTGGGGGAAGGGAGGGAGGTGGAGACTTCCATAAGTCTTAAATTTTCCCCCTCTTCCTCTCTTCTCCCTCCCAGAGACAGCTTGCAATATTACATTTCTACACATACACTCTTTATTAAACACATCTGCACATTAGTCATGTTGCAGAGAAGAATTAAAACAAATGAAAAAAAAAACATGAGAAAGAAAAAAACAAAACATAACACAAGAGAAAATAGCCTGCTCCATCTTGCATTCCAATTCCATAATTCTTTCTCTGGATGTGGATGGCATTTTGCCTCAAGAGTCCTTAGGAATGTTTTAGGTCCTTGCCTTGCTGTGAAGAGCTAAGTCTATCAGAAACAGTCCTCGCTCACTGTGGCTGTTATTGTATATAATGTTCTACTGGTTCTGCTCATTTCACTCAGTTTTTCCAGGTTTTTCTGAAAGCTTATGGAAGTGAATGTTGAAAACTAAAATTAAATAAAATAATTTAGAACTTTAAAGAAAAGAATGTAAATTCATCAGGGGCAAGGAAGGTTTTTTGTTGTACTTATATTTGCAACCCTAGCACTTAGCACAGTCCCTGACACATAGCTAAATGCTTAATAAATGCTTATTTATTTGACTTTCCAATTAAGCAACTGAGAATGAAACATTTCTGTAAAAATAATTACACTCAATGGTAATACAATCAAGTGTCACTGCTAGTTGGATTTTTAACAGAGGCATGTTGGTCAAAAGTAACCTGATAAGCGCTGCTATAGAATACCTACTTAACCTATTTGTTTCCTTAATGACTCTGCTAAAAATGATGTAATTATTTGCATGTTCCAATTAGTTTTTTTCTTCTTATTCTAAATAAATTGGAATAAGTTGGGCTAATGTGAAGAACAAAGGTTATTTCCATTTGCTTAAAGCACTAAATATCTCTCCATCCCTAAATAGCTATTTTGTTGTTTCCCCACCCTTACCCTGAAAGGGCTGTAGAAAGAAAACGGACTCAGGCCCAGGTACAGGGCTCTTAGGCTCAGTTTCAAATTCATTTCTTATGGTCTGTGGGACTAAGTCACTCAATTTCTGTGAACCTAAAATAATTCATCTATAAAATAAAGAGATTGATTCTATCTGTACATTTCCATCTATCTTCAAAGAGATATGGTCCTGTCTCCTTCATTGGAAACTCTTTGAAAGTGAACAGTTAAATGTCTTCATGGTCATTGGTGACTATTCTGGTGATGGACCAATAAAGAAATACTTCTAGGGAAAAAAAACTCAGTCTCACAAGGTTAAAGAATTAGGATCTGAATGCAAGATGTTAAATGCTGAGGCAAAAATCATATAGCTATAAAGAGTAACCAAGTCAGAAATTTCAAAACAGACTGTGTGACCTGGGACTCTTTCTATACCATGCCACGCTACATTATGTTATGCTTATATCATCCTATACTGTACTATACCACACCATACCATTACCATATCATACCATACCTATACTGTGGGTAGCTAGGTAGCACAGTAGATACAGCACTGGGCCTGGAGTCAGAAAAACCTGAATTCAAACCCAGCATCACACACTATATAGGGCACATCATAGGTCTCCGAATGCATCCTTGGTCATCTCCAGTCATCCTGATAAATATCTGGTCCCTGGATTCAGATGGCTCTGGAGGAGAAGTGAAGCTGGTGACCTGAACAGTCCTCTCTCACTCAAAACAAAGTCAAGTGCAAGTCATGTCATCATTTCTCTGATGGCATGGTCTTCTTTGGCAATAAAGGATGAACACACATCAGAAGTGTCATCCCTGTATGGGGAATCTACGTACCAACTTCCTCAGAGAATATATGTCTTTGTAATATTCAAGATTCTCCTGATGAAAACTCAGTGTGGCACATTACAGTCCCAACCACTAACATCCTCTTTGAGCTAACACCTTATTAATTAAAATAAAAATGAAACAAAAACTGTTCCACATAAAATTGCCAGATTGAGTTGCCCCTGTGAAACATAAATCTGCTTGGTCTAGCTTTTCTTTTTCTGGGAGGAAAACTGTTTAGAGTAACAATGATGTTAATGCAATTACACCCTAGGATATGATTATGCTGTCGCCTTGCAAACAAATCCATCTGCTTTGATTTGATAGTTGCATCTGAAGAATGTTTCAGGTTTGCCTCTTCATTCATTTCATACTTGCTGGCAAGTTATTTATCTGATCACAAAAAATGACATTATTGCTGAAGTCACCACAAATCTCAAGTAGGTTTAAAGGGCAGTACCCTGGGCATAAAGCAATATGTCGGCACTCTGCTCAGAGGGATGGCTCATTTAAGAAAAAAGGACCAAACTATGGCCCAGCTAATTTAAATGATGAGTAGGTAGGAAAGTTCCTTAAAAAAGGATTAAAAAATTTTTGATTTAATAAATTCATTAGATTTTTCCAAAGGCTAAGTCACAAGCAAGTAAAAAAAAAATTAAATCATTCTCAAAGATACATTTCACATTAACTCTAAGAATCTAAACTTACTAGATTGCACTACATTATGCTCTATTATACTGGGTCAGTGAGCTTCAAGCAAATCAGAATCTGATATGAATTATTTCTACAAGGTCTCTACTAACTAGACTCATTCATAAGAGAAAATATGAAACACAACCTGCAGACGGAAGTTAGTCCAAAGAGGTTGAGGAGTAGTGGGAGTAGATTTCAGGGGTCATCTTTTGATGGGGAGGGCAAAGCCTGGAGACACAGTGCCATCCTCTTTCTCTCAGACAATTTATACTGATGAAACCAGATTGAGGAAAAAATATGCGAATTCAATTAGGGGAGTTCAAAAATGAAAAGTTTGTATTTTGAAGTAATAGTAGTAATTTCTCCAGAAGAGGAAAAATTTAAGCAGAAGGGTTGAATGGCTACTGTTATAGGGATGTCAGAGGAGTTATTTGTACATAGGGAAGGAGGATGGATTAGATAATTACCTATAAGGACACTGAAAAATCTAAATTTATGGGACTATGAAATAAGACTTCAGTCAATTGCTGCATGGTCAAGAAACTGTTCTGTTTAAATGTCTCATGTTAGAGAATTTATTACTTATTTCAAAATATAATTCATTAATTTTTAGATTACTCAAATTCCATTGGCCACTTTCTGGCCATCTGCCTTGCCTTTGCACCTTAGGAATATCACCACAGATATAAGCCCTGGGTGGGCTTAACAATTTTGGAACTCAAATTGTTCTAAATGGCCAGTGAGGCAAATTCACCTGGCTAGATGTTTGTTATATCTAGACAGCATCCATCATGCTTCACATTCTACCTCATGGCCATTTTCTTACAGTTTATTCTCCTTTTACTATATCTCCACACCCTACCCTTCCTCTTTTTTCACCCTGAGAACTGGAATCATATATATATATATATATATTCATATATAGATAGAGATATATAGATAGATATATTGATATTGATATTGTTACTATAAATTAACTCTGGTGTGGTTCCACTTACCCTCCCCGTGACGTATCAAACTGAAAACACAGCATTATGGCTACCATTTCCTTATAAATTGCTGTTTCTTCCATTAGTGAAAGGGGAAAGGGAGAGGTTTGGAGTGGGCGTGGGAATGTATTTTCCAATCACCACTTCTAATCTCCTCCTCACCTGCTCTTTTAGGTTCAGCCTTCTACCACATCATACTTCTTCTGGGGACCTCTATGCTCTGGCCATTGGAAAGTGTACTCAACCCATTCCTCTACTATGGATACTTTTCCCGATATGGATTTTATTACCAATATCTCCTTTGCTGTCTCAACTTTTGAACGAAATTTCATCTCATACAAACATTATCTCTACATGACTTCACACTCTAGATCTCTGTATTCCCTACTTCCCTTCCTCTAAACTATGAGTAATACAACTTAATACATACCCCTCAGAACCACAACATGCTGGGCAAATCTTTTTTCCTTTTCTAGGGATCCAACTGGTTCCTCATATAGGGATGAGGAGTCATTCACTCATATTTACCACTTTCCCTTCCCAACTTACATCTCCAACGTTGAATCCTGAAGACCACAGTTAGTGGTTTTTCTTTTTTAATTAATTAATTGATTAATTTTTTTTGATGTTCTACAATCACTACCAAAAAGCTTTTATTTTTACCCCCCCATCTACTCCCCACCATCCCCCCCTCCTTAAGACTCCATACAATTCTATATATGATCTACACATACTTTCCTATTGAATACATTTTCACTATAGTAATGCTGTAGAGACGAACTAAAATAAATGGAAGAAATCATATAACAAATCAAAACATAACACACACACACACACACACACACACACACACACACACACACACCCCTTTACAAACAAGATCTGCTACATTCTGCAAATGAATTCCATAGTTCTTTCTCTGAGTATGGAAGGCATTTTGCCTTAGAAAACCAGTGGGAATATTTTTTTAAGTTCTTGCGTTATTACGAAGTTCCAAGTCTACCAGAAGAAAACTCTCACACACTGTGGTCGTTGGTGTGCACAAAGTTCTCCTGGTTCTTCTCCTTTCGCTCAGCATCAGATCATATAAGTCCTTCCAGGCCTCCCTGAAGTCTTCTTGTTCATCATTTCTTATGGCACAATAGTACTCCATTACAGTCATATACCATAATTTATTCAGCCATTCCCCAGCTGATGGGCATCCCCTTGATTTCCAGTTCTTGGCTACCACAAAGAGGGCTGCTGTAAATATTTTTGTACATGTGGGACCCTTTCCCATTTTTATGATCTCTTGGGGATACAGTCCTAGTAGCGATATTGCTGGGTCAAAAAGTAGGTATATTTTTGTAGCCCTTTGGGCATAGTTCCAAATTGCTCTCCAGAATGGTTGGATGAGCTCACAGCTCCAAGATGGTGGGTTTTTTAAAAGTTATAAATATAAATAAAATCTATGTGATATTTCACTACAAGATCTTAAAAAGGCAAGTTTGCAGAGAAGGCCAGGTTGGGGAAAAGGAAAATTCCTTCCCTCCGTGTTGCTTGTGGGAATTTCTGAAGAGGGAATATTTTGGGCTAATTATATACAAATGAGCCTCTAGTCTTTTGTTTTTTTTTTAGCACCAGCTGGTCTAGTCTAAGTCCAGTTCCAATTAAAGTGAGACTTTCCTCAGGCACCGGGTCTAAAGTAATTATCCTCATATAGTGTAAATGTATAAGAAATGTTTTGTTTGTTAAACTGAACTGAAATTGAATGGGTACTTCATATCCTAGATAAGATTCTGCTTCTAGGATACTCCTTCCAAAGTGTTTAGTACTAATTAAAAAAAAAAAAAGATTTAGGACTAGAGGGACTTTACAGGTTATCTAGCTAACCTGCACTCTACAAATAAGGAAACATACTTTTAAGATGAAGTCAAGATAGCTGAATAACTACTTTAAGGATTGTTTTGTCCATAGAACAGTTGTTGAGAAAACAGGCAAATACACTGCCAAAGTATAACTAGGTGGCACAGTTGATAGATCATTAACTCTGGAGTCAGGAAGGTTCATTTTTGTGAGTTCAAATCTGGCCTCAGATATTTTTACTAGCTGTACAAGCAAGTCACTTAACCCTGTTTGTCTCTTGTTTCCTCACTGATAAAATGACTTAGAGAAGGAAAAGGCAAACTACTTTAGTACTTCTGCCAAGAAAACCTCAAGAATAGAAACGACTGAATAATAACAATGCTACAAAAACAGGAAAATTCATACATAAGGCTCAGTCACTAAGACAGCTGGCCAAAAAGGTATGTCTGGGGCTTTCTTCTTGTTTTGCATGTTGAAAACTCAATTCAAAGACTATTTCTTAAGCACCTACATAATATGTTTGGGCACTGTGATAGGTGCTAGGTATATAAAGATGAAAATCAACAACTCTTGCCTTTAATAAAGGAACTTAAAATTAACCATTTTGGTAATGGGTCACTAGGTTTAAGTAATAGAAGTCTAGGCTCCACATACCAGGAGTTACCCTTAAGACCAGGAAAGTGAGTTATAGAATTTAGGTCAACCCCTCTGGGAACCCCCATGCAGCCAGAGTGAGTGAGCCAGACTAGAAAAAGAAGGGTGTGATGCAGCTTATCCATGGTAACATCCATGTCATACATGTGCTTGCTTGTATGTACATATATGAATACATGCATGCACACACTGCTCAGTAATGCAATTAAGCTTGCAATCAGGACACACACTTCATATATGTGTATATATATATATATATATATATATATATATATATATATATATATGCTTTATAAGTACATATATACACACATACATGTTCATGTGTATAGGTATGTATATATATATATATATATACACACACATACGGATGTATACACACATATCTGTGTCTAGTATAAAGTATGTGTTGTCCTGGTTGCAAAGTTACACATAGGTGTGTATTCTATACATATGTGTGGTGTATATATACATATATAGATCTGTGGTTATATACAAATGTCTTACATATACATACATGTGCACGCATATATGTATATGCATGTGTATGTGTGTATATATGTATAAAGTGCCCTGTTGCAAACCCAGTTTCACTGCTCAGCAGAAAAGAAACCAGAACCAAATCTTAAGCTCCAAGAAGACTATTTGGAAAGGAACAAATGATGGATTTAGGAGTGACCTTAAAACATAAAAATAAAATTTGTTGAAGAACAAGAATAAACCTGTGCTTATTAGGTAGAGTGGCCAACTATCCAGCCTGTAACATCACCCAGTTCTCTGTCCAAAACCATGAATTTCTTTGAGAGTATCCCTCTTCTACTCTATCCCAAAAGAAGATGAAGTAGATATTAGAAAAAGAACATTAGGAGATTAACTGTATTCCCACAGTTAAGTGTCTGCATGTTTTCAAAGAGATGCTTTAGTATTCTGAAAATTAATGTTTGGTTAAAATGTATTCTATTTTTTCTTAGGGAAAATATCTTTAAATGTATCTGGTTTTAATCAATAATTAAGTCAAATAATAAAAAAGCTATATACTCTTAGCTCAAAAGAAAATTGTTGAAATGTCGAAAAATGGCATGTCTGTCTAGCTAAAACATTTCCTCCCCCAGTAATTGAGTAGAACATCGATATTATAATCTGACCTGTTGCTTTTCTTCTTGCATTGCCAACGAGTTTTTATTTTTTGATGCACAGTAATCTATTTCTGAAGTACTTCAAAAGTCCTCAGAAAAACAACAGCATATCCATTGAAGTACTCCCATCATGTGTATTTAGTAATGATAACAAAGATACAAAGAATTCATTTGTGGTTTTAAAGTGTTGTAAAGTATATTTCATGTTGTCTTATTTAAACCCACCCAAACCCTCTGAGTTAAGTATTACAAGTATAAATAATTTAATAATTAGTAAATAGAGGCTCAGACAGTATAAGAAACTTGACCACCGTTTTTGTGGTTGCTTAGCTGTGTCTGTCTTTTTGTGACTCCTTCTGAAGCTTTCCCAGGAAAGACACTGGAGTAGTTTGCCATTTGCCACTGCCTTCTCCAACTCATTTTACAGATATGGAAACTGAGGCAAAGAGGGTTAAGTGACTTGCCCAGGGTCACACAACTAGTAAGTGTCTAAGGCCAGAACAAGCACTATCCAATGCGCCACTCGGCACTGTTTCACTGCTAGAAAATGTCATCAGTAAGATTTAAATGCAGGTCTTTCTGACTCCAATGCCAGCATTCTCTCCATTATACCACACCATCATGAACTTGAAAGGTGTAGTTTTTTTTTACAATAAGCAGAAGCGTGTGTGTGTGTGTGTGAGTGCGTGCGTATGTGTGTTGGGCAATTAGGGAGCAGCCTGAGGAAGATATAGGTAGAATCTTACTGAAACCAAGTGTCAGGCAACAAAGGGGAGAGAACTGAAGAAAGAAGCTATGATCTAGTGCCAAGCTTTCATTCTGATGGTTAGCTATAGATGATTTGCGGTAATCATTTTCTTGCCCACACTTTCAGGCATTTCAGTTTCAACTATAGTACAGTTTCAGTGTAGCTAGCAATGAAAATTAAAGACCTATCTTACAGTTTAAGGTCACCCAGCCAACATTCAATTTTCTTTGCCAAAGGCCTATAGCTCAGTGAAAACACAGGTTTAAAGCCCACAATCATGTTCCATCAGCTTTGGAAGCGAAGCAGTTTTTAAAAGGTACTATGGGTAACTCAGGGAAAACATCCCAGTTATATTTTGAGGAATGATACAACAGAGCATTGTATGGAATTTATATGAATAAAAGCAATCCATGCGCCCACTCGCTAGCATGTTGGAGAGCTTAACATCAAACCACAATAAAATTTTTTTCAAGTTAAACAATATTATTGATGAAGGCTGAGGCTGATTACTGTGTTAAAGAAGGAAAAAGATCTATTTTCACAGCAGTCTAAAGCTATTATTTTTTTTTAATTTTATTTTAGATTCAAATGCCAGGACACAAAAACAGAAAAGAAAAAAGAAACCAAAATGTATCATAAACTTAAATACTGGAACTTAAATACAAAGTTAAAAAGAAAAAAAAACATGTCATGGGCACAGCAGAACATTAGAGAGGATTCAAATTATATGACAACATGTTTTCATTTCAAGAAAGCTTGTATAAAAAATAAATCAAACCATTTTCAGTCGTGTTGAAAACTGTCCGTCTTGTTTTTGCTTCCTCATGAGTTCTTTTGTTTCTACTATGCACTTTTTAACTTTGCTCTTTCCCCCTCCTGCACTCCCAAAGGCTGCAATGAAGTTTGAATGTTTTTCTATTGCTATAGATAAATGCATATACATACACATATACACATACATAGATAAAACATCTATTTTCCCAACCTTTTCTATACCTGATCTTTGGTTTTAATGTTTCTCAATATCTCATTTCCTATCCCTCCTGCCTCCTCTACTTAACTTCTACCCCACTACCTTGCCCTCCTATTACTTGTCTACCCCCTTCCAAGGATCTCTCCCCTTTCCTCCCATTCCCATCAATATAAATATCTTCTAAACCCTCGTTTTACCTATTTCCTTGCTCTCCCTTGTAAAGATCCCTCCCTTGTCCTCTCCCCCCTCTCTATGCCCCTACATTTTATTCCTTCTGAATTTAGAAGATTTTTATATTCTTCTGAATATATATATATATTGTTCCCTCTTAAACACATTTCTGATGAAAGTAGGTTACCAGAACTAAAAGCCCTCCTCCCCCATCTAATTCCTCTGTATCAAGTCTTCCTCTTGCACCTCATTCGTATAAAATAATTACTATTGAGCTATTCCTAAATGGTTTTACTTTTAAAATTTATATCGTAGTTGGGTTTACTCCAGTCTTTGTTATGAGCTACCCAATTATTAATGAGTCTTAGTCTTATATATAAAGACTAAAAGGTAAACAGTCTGTCTTTATGAATTCCTTATGATCAGTCTTTGGTATATACCTTATATTTCTCTTGGCTCTTATATGTCAAATCTTCTATTAAGTTCAGAATTTTTGTGAATGAAATCGTAAACGTCTAACAGTTTATCAAATATCCATTATTTTTCATTCTGAATAATATTTAACTTAGCAGGGTATGATATTTTGGGCTGAAGCCCCAATTCTTTCACTCTTCAATATACTGTGTTCCAAGTCCTTTAATGTCTTTCCTATTGGGTCTTGTGTAATTCTAACTGTGGTTCCATCATATTTAAATTATTTTAATCTTGATGTTTTTAATATTTTATTCTTGAGCTGGGGGTTTTGAAATTTGACTGTGATATTCCTATGAGTTTTCTTCATGGGATCTCTTTTAAGTGGTGATTGATGGATTTTTCTCTATTTCTACTTTCCTCTCTAGTTCAAATACTTCAGGACAATTATCATTATTTACTTCTTGTATTACAGCATCAAAATTATTTTTTTGATCATAACTTTCAGTTAATACAATTATTTTCATATTTTCTCTTCTTGATCCACTCTCCAAATCTGTTGATTTTCTTATAAGATGTTTCACTTTATCTTTTTTTATTATTCATATTTTGTTTAATTATTTCTTAATCTCTTATAATTTCTCTGCATGAACAATCATATCATCTGGAAAAAATGAAAGCCTTAGAGGCAGAGTCAAGATGGTGGAGCAGAAATATCCACATACACTAGCTCTTCCCCCACAGTCCATAAAACACCTGTAAAGAAAGACTCTCAACAAATTCTAGAGCAGCAGAAGCTACAGAATAACAGAGTGGAGGAGATTCCAAGTCCAGAGTGACCTGAAAAGCCTATGGGAAACATGCATGGCACCAGACGTGGATCAGAGCCCAGCCTAGCGTTGGCCACATGGCACAGCTCCGAGGAGGACATGAGCAGATCTCAGGGGTGGAATTCTCAGTTGTAGGAGCAGTGGTTCCCAGATCTCTCAACCCATTGGCGCCAAAGGTCAGTGAGAGGGTTTTTTCAGCTGGCAGAGAAGGGAGAAGGGCTTTCTCATAGCTTTGGCCTCAGGCAGCAGCAGCAGAGGCTGCACAGGGCAATTGGCAGCAGCTCCCATAGCAGCCCCTACAGCAGCCTGCACCCATTGTTGGATCATAAAACCCCTGGAGGCACTGAGAAGTTGATTTTTACCTCAGCCCTGTGTAGAGAAACTCCTAGGAACATTGTGGCCAAATTCCAGAGTTCCCAGGTCAAGGAGAAAATATTGCAAGCAGCTAGAAAGAAACAATTCCCAGTATTGTGGAAATACAATCAGGATAACACAAGATCAAGCAGCTTCTAGGGATCGAAGGGCATGGAATAAGAGATTCCAGAAGTCAAAGGAACTAGGTCTAAAACCAAGAATCACCTACCCAGCAAAACTGAGTATAATACTTCAGGGGAAAATATGGTCTTTCAATGAAACTGAGGACTTCCAAGCATTCTTGATGAAAAGACCAGAGCTGAAAAGAAAATTTGACTTTCAAACACAAGAATCAAGAGAAGCTTGAAAAGGTAAACAGGAAAGAGAAATCATAAGGGACTTACTAAAGTTGAACTGTTTACATTCCTACATGGAAAGACAATATTTGTAACTCTTGAAACTTTTTTCAGTATCTGGGTAGTTGGTGGGATTACACACACACACACACAGAACAGGGTGAGTTGAATAGGATGGGGTCATATCTAAAAAAATGAAATTAAGGGGCAAGACAGAAGTATATTAGGAGGAGAAAAGGAGAAATAGAATGGGGCAAATTATTTCTCATAAAAGGAGCAAGAAAAAGACTTTTCAATGGAGGGAAAAATGGGGAGGTGAGAGAGACAACATGAAGCTTACTCTCATCACATTTGACTCAAGGAAGGAATAAAATGCACACTCATTTTGGTATGAAAGTCTATCTTAAAATACAGGGGGAGAAGGGGATAAGCAGGGTGGGGGGATGATGGAAGGGAGGGAAATGGGAGGAGGGAGCAATTAGAAGTCAACATT
>CM053773.1:62443191-62499623 GCA_028658325.1 Potorous gilbertii
GGATGGAAGGAAATATAGTTAGTCTTACACAACATGACTATTATGGAAGTCAATTGCAAAAGTACACATATATGGCCTATATTGAATTGCTTGCCTTCTCAATGGAGATGGGTGGAGAGGGAGGAAGGAAGAGAAATTGGAACTCAAAGTTTTAGGAACAACTGTTGAGTATTGTTCTTGCGTACAATTGGGAAATAAGAAATACAGGTAATGGGGTATAGAAATTTATCGTCCTACAGGACAAAAGTGAAGATGGGGATAAGGGAAGGGAGGAATGTTAGAAGGAAGGGCTGATTGATGATAAGGGTAATTAGAATGCTTGGTGTTTTGGGGTGGGGGGAGGAGAGAGATGGGGAGAAAATCTGAAACTCAAAATTTTGTGGAAATGAATGTTGAAAACTTAAATTTTTAAAAAATGGAAACCTTGTTTTCTCTTTGTCTATGCTTTAAATCTCTCATTGTATTAATCTAGTCCTTGTTATAGTTTTCTTATTAACTAATAAGTTAAATACTAGTGCTGATAATGAACATCTTAGTTTTACCATGATCTTAGTGGAAAGATTGCCAGACTTTTTGCATTATATAGACCAGGGCTTTTTAAACTTTTTGCACTCATGACACCTAAGAAATTTTTATGTGAACTCAGGCTTTATACATATAAAATAGATATACAAATCAAATATTTACTGATAATAAATCATAAAGAAATTTATTTTAAAACAATTTGGTATACACATAATTTTACCATTTATTAAAGATGCAAACAAATTTGCATACTAATGAGATGAACATGCTTGTTTATTTATACATAAAAAATTAAATTTTGGTGGAATGTCTGATACTGCAGGACATAGAGAATCTTCAATGTTTTTCAGAACTGATCAATACTTTCATTTTATAATGGTCAATTCTATGCTCAGAACCAAGGCTGTAGTGAAGTCTTGCAATGCCACACAGGCAAATACTTCCAAGAAACATCTCAGATTCATTATGCATTTGATTTTGAATTAATTTTTGGTGATTGCATGTTCTGACATATTTTACTTATGCCAAATTTTTTGCAACCCCCTACACTCAATTATAAGACCCCATAGCTAACAACCCATACTTTAAGAAGTGCTGAATTATAGACTATGATTCCTGGTTTTAGGAAGATAGTACTATTCAATATGGAAGCTAGGTAGTGCAGTGGGTACAGTGCCTGACCTAGAGTCAGGACAGCTCCTTTCTGAGTTCAAATCTGGCCTTCACACTGACCCTAGGCAAGTCACTTAACCCTGTTTGCTTCAGTTTCTCATCTATGAAATAAGCTAGAAAAGGAAATGGCAAACCACTCCAAAATCTTTCCCAAGAAAACCCTAGACAGAATAATGAAGAGTCAAATATGACTGAAACAAATGAACAATAGTAAGGGCTACTCAATATTTATTCTGATGATTTTTAATTTTAACCCAAACAAGTACTAAATTTTGTCAAAATGGTTTTTCAGCATCTCCGTACAATTGCCAGTTTTTTGAAAATCATTTTTGTTATTGATATATTCTCTTGTTTTTGTAGTTTTCTTTTTGCTTAATTCATCCATATTCCTAATTTAAATCAAATCTTGTCATAACGTACATCCCTGCTATCATTTCATTTCTGCCCTTTGTAGGTAAAATCTACAAAAAAGGTTGTCTACAACAGGTGCCTCCATTTTCTCTCCTCTCATTCTCTTATTAACCCCTTATAATATGTCTTTTTATCTCATCATTCAACCAAAGCTGTGCTCTCCAAAGTCAAAATTATCCTATTTGTCAAATCCAATGGTCTTTCTCAATCTTCATTCTCCTTGATCTCACTGAACATTTTGACACTGTTGTTACTCTCTTCTCCCTGATACTTTCTTCACTCTAAGTTTTCAGGGCACCATTCTCTCTGGTTTCCCTTCTATCTGACTGTCTCTCTGACTCCTTTGCTGGGTCCTCCTCCAGATCACACTCTCTAACCTTAGTGTTGCTCAGGGTTCTGTACTGTCCTGGGCTTTCTCTTCTTCCTCAATACTACTTCACCTGGTGATATCATCAGCTCCCATTGATTTAATTATCATCACTATACTGATGATTCTCAAAACAACCTTTCTTGCTGATCTCATCACTCAGCTGATCTCTGATCTCATGTTTCCAGCTGCTTTGCAGACACCTTGAACCAGCTGTCCAACATACATCTTAAACTCATTATGTCCAAAATGGAACTTACTATCTTTTCTCTTAAGCTCTTCCCACTCCTACCACTTGTAGAAGGAAACATAATCCTCCCATTCCCTCAGACTCACAACCTATAAGTCTTCTTGGATTTCTCACTATCTCTTGCCTCTTCCCCATGTCCAAGCTTTGCCAAGACTTGTCAATTTTACCTTTGCAATATCTCTCCAATATAACCCCATTTCTCCTCTGACCCTACCACCACTCTACTGCAGGCCCTTTTGACCTCATACTTTGGTTATTGCAATATCTTGCTGGTGGGTTGGCCTGCCTCAAGTCTCTCTCTACTTCAATACATTCTTCATTAGGCTATTAGAGTGATTTTCCTAAAGCACAGGTACAATGCTGTCATCACCCTACTTATTAAACTCCAGCGGCTTCCTATTGCCTCCAGGAGCAAATACAAAATGGTCTGTTTGGCATTCCAAGCCCTTCATAGCCTAGTCTTCTTCTACCTTTTCAGTCTTCTTCGATGTAGCAACAATGGCTGCTTTACCGTTCTATGAGTGAGACACTCTATCACTTAGCTCTGGGCATTTTCTCTGCCTGTCCCTTATACCTGGAACACTCTCCCTCCTCCGCTACAATTATGGATTTTGCTGGCTTTCTTTAAGTTCCCTCCAAAATACTACTTTGTCCAGAAAACCTTCCCTAACCTCTATTAATTCCAGTGCTTTTCCTCTTTTAATTATTTCCTTTTCAGCCTGCATATAGTTTGCTTTATATGTATTTATTTGTATACTATCTCTCCCATTAGAATATAAGGTACTTGAGGTCTGAGACTATCTTTTGCCTTTTTTGTGTCCTTATCTCTTAGCTCCAGCACAATTTTTAATATGTTTTTGTAGTCATTTTGCTAAAAATTTCAGTTAATATTTTTTTGAACTGCTACTCTTTAAGGGTAATAGTTTTGGTTTGTAGTTACTGAGTCCCTTCCTGGTTTAGGGATCAAAACTGTCAAAGACAGAGTTTAGTGGGATCCCTATTTTTGCAAACATTTAAATAATAGTTGGAGTAATTGTTCTTTGAATGTCTCATAGAATTTAGTTTTCAGTCCAGCTGGTCCTGAGTTTTTATTCTTCAGGAATTCATTTGTTTAATTTTTTTTTCTGAAATTACATAATTCCACTTATTTCTTATTTTGATATCTGAAAAATTTATATTTTTGCAAATAGTCTTCTATTTCATCTAAGTTTTCAGATTTTTTTGTTATATAATTCAACTAAGTTTTTGGTACTTTCTTCTATCTTATCCTTGATCACTGGGAATTTTCATTTTCATTTTTATGTAGTCATTTTTATCTCTTTAAATCAGGAAAGCTAATGGTTTCTTTGTTTATTCTTTTTTTCATCAAAATGCTACCCAAGTTTTACTTGTGAAATTAAATATTTTTAATTTTATTAAGCTTTGATTTTCAGAATTTCCCATTTGATGATCAGTTGAATTGTTTGTTTCTTTTATAGTTCATTTTTATAGTTCAATACTCAATTCATTGATCTGTTCTCACTTTGGTTGATGATTAGTGATAACAGTTTTCCTTTAAAAACTGCTTGAGGTGTATTCTAAAAGTTTTGTATGTTGTTCAATGTCATTTGACATGATGAAATTTCCTATTGCTTCCCTACTTTATGCTTGATCTACCAGTTATTTAGGATGAAATTGTTTAATCATCAATTAAATTTAAGCCTTTCTTGAGAAGACTTTTAATAAATATACCTTTATTTCACTGTGGTCAATAAAGCATGTGTATAATAATTTCATTTTTCTATATATAATTAACTAGCTTCTGTAGTCTAATATACAGTCTTTTCTGTAAAGGCAAAATTTTACTGCAGAAAAGTATGTATGTTATTTTGTATTCTCACTTAGGAATCTCCAGAGATCCCATAGTTAATTTCTAAAAATTTTATTCAAGTCCTTACCTTCTTTGTCATTCTTCTTTTTTGTTATATATGAATCAGTGTGATAGGGACACATTGATGACCCCCAAAACCATAGTTTTAGTGTATGCTTCTTTCTTTAATTAAATTTACCTTTAAATGTTTAGAAGCTATGTCATTTTTGGGGGGGTATGTATATATATGAAATTAACAAGTACACAAATTACTGATAACGATTTACTATCCATGCTGTCTTTAAACATAATTTAGTTTCCCTTTGTATCTCTTACTCTTTATCTCTTTTTATCCCTTTTAGGTCTATCTTTACTACTGTGTTCTCTGACATCATGATTGCTACCCATGCTTATCTGAAGTCATTTTTTATATGATAGTTTTCCTTCAATTCCTTATTTTAACTCTGTTCAATCTTTGTGACTGATGTGTACTTTTTAAAATACCGTTTCATTGGATTCTGCTTTTTGACTAATCCTTTCTGCTATCCTATTCCTTAGGAGTAAGTTCATCCCATTCACATTCATGATTATAACGTCATTATGCACTTCTTTGCAGCCTGTCTCTTTATGTTTTATCTTTGACTCTTCCCCATTTTTTTATAAAGGTAGCTAAAGAGGAGTGTGCTTAATACTAGAAATGTATAATCAACTCAGTCTGTTTTCCTCTGCTGTCCCTCTTCTATTCCTCTCATCTCTGCCCCATATCACAGGGCTTTCCTTTGAATTCTTCAAGACCAACCCTACAAAGATGGAGTTTGTTTTGATTATGATTAATTTCTCACCAATTCTATTCTCTCTTAAACTCACCTCTTCCTTCTCTTTTCCCCTGACTACTTCCCCATTAAGTTTAATGTATTTCCATTCAAAATTCATTGTTACATGTATAAGTGTACACATGTATGAGTGAGTTTAACCCTCTTTTTTCAGGTTCAGCTCAAAATGATGTTTATCCTGTCTTGTCTTTTCTCAAGGTATAACCACTTCTCATTTCACTGCATTCTAACTACATGAGATAGGTAACTTCCCTCTTCTTCTTCCATGTTTGTTCTTTCTTTCCTCTTTTTTCTTCTTTCTCTTAAGACCATAAAAACATCAAACTATTCTCCTATCTTTTTTCTTGTCTTATATAACTCCTTCTAGGATGCTTAAAGGCATTAGGGAAAAAAATATTTTTCTTCTCTTCCATTAGAATGCAAGCTATTTTCAAATCCTCAAATGCATATACCTCTACAATTTTCTTTTGACTCGAGTGTCTGCAGTTGAAAACTACTACTCAAGTCTAGTCATTTCACCAAAATGCTTTAAAGTCCTCCACTGCATTAAAGATCCATTATTTTGCTGGTAGATTTATACTAATTTTTCAAAGTAAGTTATTCTTGAGGCAAACCTTTTGGAACACCGTACCATAAAGTCCCTCTTTTCATAGAAGCAGTAGTTAACTCTTGAGTTAACATGACTATGATTCACTGGTATTTGAATTCTGACTGTAGCATATTTTTTTTTGACCTGGAAGAAATTAACTTACATTTATAACATTCCTGAGTTTTTATTTTGAGGTTTCTTTCAGGAGCTAATTGATGATTTTATTTTTTACTCTGTCCTTTAGTTTTAATAGATTTGGATAGTTTTCACTTAGAACTTCTTGTAATATAGTATATTCCAGATTTTATTAATTTATTTATTTTTGATTATGATTTTTGGGCAGTATAATGAATTCTAAGATAATCTCAACTGTTTCTCAGTTGTTTTTGATAATACATGCTTTATATTTTCCTCATTTCAAATCACTGCTTTAGTAATATTTTGATTTTATTTTAATATTTCTTGATGCCTCACTGAGTCATTGCTTTCTTTTTTGTCTCATTCTAATTTTTAGGAACTCTATTTCTTGGGTAAGATTAATCACTTTCTAATCTAAGTAAATAACTTCCCTTCCCATTTTTTTCCTCTGTAGATCTTCTTTCATTTACATTTTCATTTTTTTTTTTACCACTCTTTCTTTATTCCATCCAGATACTCATTTAATTCTTTATAGATCAGTCATTCTTTTCTCTGAGGTTCAATTTGGGCTTTTTGCACATTTACTCTCTTTCTCTGGATTTACCTCCTTTGGCTTTTCTTTTTCAATTCACAGTATTTCTTCATTGTACTTGATATTTTCTTCTACTTACTCATATCTCTGGTCTCAGTTTATGGATTGAGACTGTGCTTGAGTCAGATTTTACTCTCTCCTATATTTCTGGGTGAGGTGAGCAGTCGCTGCTTGGTCCTGAAAATTGCAGCTAAGATTAGGCCCCTCCTTCTGCAGATACTCATTCTGCTGGTGGTTCAACTTAGGATTTATCCTGAGCCCCTTCCTTCGTCTTTTCCTTCCACAAGGCTGCATCTAGGATTGATTCCATCCTTTGCTCCATCTCCTTCAAGACCTAAACCCGACACTGTGGATTGTACTGGTAGGAGGTCTCTTACATCACAGCTCAGTCATGGGATGCCTGTTTGCCATGTTACCTGAGTGCTGACCTGGTTTCTTTCTTCTGCTGTGGCTGAGGTAAATACTGCCTCCCACCATGTACCAGGGCAGCTCCATCTCCTACTGTTCCTCTAGGTTGCCTGCATGTTGGGTCTTCTGTCTATCCTGACTGTTCTCCATTAAAAAAAACCTCTCAAAATTTTTGGTAGTCTTCCTGTAAATTCTAGGCTAAAAAGAAAAGCTTACAGTAAGTTCTCTTTGGCTTATAATTCTACTTTCTGGACCTCCTCTAGGTTCTATCACACCACCATCTTGCTATATAACACTGATGTTAAATATACTGTACATAACAAACCTCCTTCCTAGGATAATTCCTTTTCCATTGTTTCTAAAAGAGATGGAAAATAGTTACTGATTACTCAAACCTATATGAATCCATTTTCTCCATCCCTCTCTCTTTCTTCAAGTTCATATAATTCTGATTGCTGTAGTTTTTTTTCTCTTTGGTTTCATATGTACACGTGCATGTATGTGTGTATGTTATATGTATATGTGTGTACATAAATACATATATATTAAACTATAACCATTTTCATGATTTTCCTTTGAATTTCTTCCAAATTTTAAATTGTCTAGATTTATAAAACCAGTGTCTAGAAACAGTTTTCATATCTAGGCTTTCATGATATAAAGTGAGAACTTCTTTTCAGTTCTTACCTTCTTTACTGTGCCATAATTATTGTGGTTCATAAAAAGTGAGCTCTTTTCAAACTTCCAAATCTCAGTTGGCAGAGACACAGCAAAACAATAACAGCACTTTTTAGCAATCACATTTCAAAAATATGGTAACTTTCACCAGATTTTCAAAAACTTATCAGGTTAGAAAACCACATTCAGTCCACACACTGCATTTACAAATCCCTCTAAGTCTGACCTTGTCATTTCATTCAACTATTCCCCAAATCCTTGTGAGCTTCAACTTTCAAGAAATGTGTTCAGAGTGGCTCCATAAATATGGAATGGAATCCCACAAAGTCAAACAAATACAGCAGCCAAGCTTGACGATGAAAAATCTCCAGTCTCCCACAGTGTTCTATGCATCAGTTTTGATTGGAGGAGTAAAAAGACACCCTTTCCCCTAAAGTCTTGTAACCTGGGCATTGGCATTGACTAGAGGAGACTAAAGAATGCTAAGGGAAAGACATTATGAAAAGGAACAAAGTGTTTTGAGGAAGTCAAGCAATGAAGACAATGAAATGTCTGTCAGTAACTGGCTGACAGAAAATGCCACAGGTAAGCAGGGAAGGATTTCTGGAGCAGATGTCAAGTTGACATTCAAAAATCCTAGGAAAACAAGACCATAGCTGAGATGGCACATGCACACCACTTTCTACTGATGTTCTCCAAATCCACACATACTGCAGGGACTTTTCTTTTTGGTGTAACAATTTTTGATCCTTACTACTTGAGTCAGAGTCAAGTTCCACTTCTGTCATTATTTGTGGCTTATACATTTTGATTTCAAAAAACTTACTGATAATTTTTGTTGCTAAGAAGTGAATTAACCTGAATAAGAAATGTCTTAAATTGTGAAATACCTAAATTATTTGGTATGGGAAAATACAAAAGTCACATAAAGCAAAAATTCTTAACAAGAAACAGCTAACAGACTATATAAAAAGTGAAAGAAAAAACTGAAAGTACTACATTTCTGTTAGGTCAAAGTCTTCATTTAGCCTAATGTGCTGATTCTCACTGGTTTGTTACTTAATGGCTTAGATGTACCATTCTGTTGCTCTGAAAGCTGATTTACACAGAGTTAGTCATTCTTTAGACCCTATAGCACAGTGCCATACCAAAAAATTTTCCCATAGATTCTCAGGAAATCAAAAAAATTGAGACAAAAAATAGATTTTTTTTTTTTTTGCTGCTGAACTATTTTATTTGACTACTGAACAAATTTATTAACATCAGTGCTGATTCACTGACTTATTAACTACATAATTTAACCACTGATATAGTTCTACTTCCCAATCATTTAAGAGTTTCCCCTCAGTAAGAGTTCTTATAATTTAAATTATATATTCAGATATAGTATGTGAACATGGAAAGTATGAATTTTAACTAATTCATTAAATCTGATACATTCCAACAGCTTTGTATGATGTGAAAGTAAAATATTATATCATAGAGCAGATGTACCCATACCTACCATATTGAAACTGGAAAATGTAAACTGTGCAGTGCTTTGGTAAAAGTACAAATAACCAAGCAAATTTCTATGAAACCAAAGCACAGATCATCCCTAGCTAGACACCCAAATAATTGAACTCAGTACTATGACTTTAGATAGAATTTGAAAATAATATCCCCTAATAAAAACACTCTATTTATTCAAACTTGTTAATCTTTTTGTCATCAGATGAAGCATCTCTTATGCAACTAAAAAAAGGGATGGCCAGTTAACCCAAAAAAAAAAAATCTGGGCTATTTCTCATTGGATGATTTAATTTTTTAACTTGTCTCAGTACAAAGCTAAGTAACACCATCCTATGTCTTTAAAGGAATTATCAACTGAATCAAATATTATTTGATAGTCTACTTGTGTACTTGGCTGTATACTCGGCGGTGGGGGACACTAGAACAGACTCATACAGAACTGCTACTCTCGTGGAGTTTTAAGTCTAATAATGGATGTGGCTTTGGGGTAGCTAGGTGGTGCAGTGGATAAAACATCAGATCAGGAGTCAGATAGACCTGAGTTCAAATTAGGCCTGAGACTCTTATTAGCTCTGTGAACCTGGGCAAGTTACTTAACCCTGTTTGTCTCAGTTTTTTCATCTGTAAAATGAGCTGGAGAAGGAAATGGCAAACTACTCTAGCATCTCTACCAAGAAAACCCCAAATGCGGTCACAGAAAAACAAAGGAATAACAAAAAATGGATATGGATGTATATAAGATATCTATGGACTATGACCTCACAGGTATAGGAATTCCATTTAGCAATGCAGATCATAATCAGTTTCTGAAAAGATAATCTTAGGGAGTTGCCTGAGGTAGCATATATTCTGTAGTTCAAGGTAGTTCTTAAAAGAGAGAACAGAAAAAAAATCTATTTTGATCTGGGCATTAGAGGATATATAAGAATTCTATGGGTAAAGCTGAAAAGGGAAGAGAATGTATTCCAGAAAGTCTGAACATCATCATGGAAGCAAGAACTTCTGGGATATGCTTAGGGATCAGTAAATAACTGAAGTTTTCCACAGCATAATCTACATAGCAAGGCACTTAAAAATGCTTGTCAAATTGACCAATAAAAAAGAATATCAGAAAAAATAGTTTGAAAGAAAAAACCAAATATGAACTGAGTAGATACAAATTTCCTCACAGTCAAAAGAAAAATAACGACTTGCATTGTCTGTGAGGGGATAATCTCAAATTCTTCCTTCTTGTCCTATGAAGATGACTTTGGGTTCTAGAAGGTCATGCCAACTGGTTAAGCTGGAAAGACTTTGAAAAAAGCCTGGCAAAGGACTGTGAATCTGGAGAAATTACCAGAAGGTTGTCCATCAGGTGATGAATCACTGCCCACAGTAGCCATCGTCCAGGCCTGCTTTGGAGCACACAGCATCTGCACTGTGGAAATCACTGATCTTCTGATGTAGCAAAGAAGTGTGAGCTGACCAGTCATGCTCTTGCAAACAGTGGCAGAATGGTAAACATAAGGAAGGAATCTCCAGGGGGGAGCAATGATTTTAGGGTGGGAAAGATGCTTCAAGTGGTGAGTGGGATGGCACAGTCATTCAGGAAAAGCTCATTACAAGGGGGTGGGGTGATAATGAGTCTTTTTAGAAGGAAGGAGAAGAGCATATTGTACTGACTCATCTCTCAAATACACATTAAACTAGGTGGACCAGAAAAAAGAAAAAATACAGCATTTTCATAGAGTGGTTTCCAGTAACTAATGATAGATTTGAGATACATTATTATTCAACGAATATTCGTCCAAGTAGTATTTTTGAAACTTTATCATTCAATAAATAACCTTTTGAGTCACATAAAACATGGATTTTACATTAAAGTCTATAATTATTATACAGGAGAAAAAGAAAAGTTAACCTTGTTCAACTCACTATGAAATCTTTTCAAAATAGTGGCTAGGAAAGGTTAGATTTGCTTCGCAAAAGTTCACTGACAAAATAGATGGGGATTAAACTTATTAAACTAATTCACAAGATGCAAACTTTAAATCTGATTGAATTTTTTTCCATAGGAGATAATATAATGCAATTTTATTTAAAAGCACTGGCCCAGGAATCATTAAAGATTTGGGCACTAATACTGTGATCATGTGCTAGCTCTTTAAATGTGTGGCATCTCAATTCCTCATATGTAAAATGTGTATAACAAAACTGTAGCACATTATTTAAAGGGTTATTGTGAAGTTCAAAAATATAACTTATAGAAAGCAATGGGGAAACCTTGAATCATGAAATGTCAGTTATCACCAACTAGTTTTCAAAACATTTTTTTTTAAATAATGCAAAAACCTTTGTCAAATCACACTATTGATAAAGACATATAAGAGCAGTTAGGTGGCACAGTGGATAGAGCACCAGGCCTGGAGTTGGGAAGACCTGAGTTTAAAATCAGGCCTCAGACATTTACTAGCTGTGTGACTCTGGGCAAGTCACTTCACCTTACTTGCCTCAGTTTCCTCATCTGTAAAATGAAAAGGAAATGGCAAACCCCTCCAGCACCTTTGCCAAGAAAACCCCCAAAGGGGTCACAAAACATGACTGAAAAGCCACTAAACAACAACAGAGATACTCAGAGATATAATGTGCCCTCCTCAAATAACTGAGCAGAGATTTGTTTAAGAACCTCCTTCGTATCTCAGTGTGGAAGGTCCTGTCAAATACCAAAATGCTGGTTCTCCACAGAGGCTGGGAAACAAAAATCAATCAGTTTGGAAATGAGCACTCTTAGGGTTTCCAAGTCACTCAGTTTCCCTTTAAAGTTCTTTCTTAAGGCATTAAAGTGTTCCCCTGGGTTTGCACAAACATGCCCCAAGATGCTTCCAGAACTCTCCTAATGAAGTTAAATAGTGCCATATGCCACACATACACAAGGTTAAACAGGTTTGGCTAGAGCTTCTGAATCTAGACTATAGCTATTCCCCACAGAGTCAGGCGCTGTATCCAAAAGTCCTAAGAACCTGACTCAGTCTAATCTGATGTGATTAGCTATTGGGCCAGAAGATGCTACTGGGGAAACAGAGCTAGAATGGCCAGGTGTTACCATCCACCTTATAAAAATGTTAACATCTGCAGGAAAAAAAAAAACCCAAAACACTTGTTCAGAAAATATTGGGCAATCTGCATTCTAATACTGGCCATGCCATGATTTTTTGTAATATGGAGCAAGTAAGCCACTTAAATGCGCTGTGCCTCAGTTTCCTCATCTGTAAATTTGGAGTGATTCTGCTCTATATACCTCACAGGATTATTAGGAAGATTCGAGGGAGTTAAAAGATCTTTACAAATCTGTTAAACACCATATAAATACTTTTACTTCAATCAGTCTGGGTAGTATCACTATCAATGTAACTCACAGCCCTTCTATACTTCAATAGTTTCATGAGTTACAGCCAGGAAAAAAAATGTGCACACACACATACATATATGTATATCCATATGTCTATACCTTTAAACGTATAGATATATATCTGCACATATGCATCTCTATATATGTATGCATATGTGGAGGGAAGGAAGGAAGGAAGGAAGGAAGGAAGGAAGGAAGGAAGGAAGGAAGGAAGAAGGAAAAGGAAGGAAGGAAGAAAGAAAGAAAAAGAAAGGAGGAAAAAAAAAGGGGGGAGAAAGGTATCCAATCTTGTGAAGTGGTCCTCCGATGAACAATGCTTCCCATCACCAGCCCATTTATAAAGACGTTTGCTGAATTCAATGATTCTCTCCTGAAATGGCCTGTGAAAACCTAAGGTTATCTACCTGTGAGGACCAGGCACCAGCAATGTACACTGTATTATATTATTATTATGAACACTACCAGTCCTGCTACTGTCAAGGGTGGGAAGAACCCCTGGGATAATTAATAATAGCTGACATACAGACGCATTTTAAGGTCTGTGAAACACTCTGGGTTCATTGTCTCCTTTGAGTCTCATAATAAGGAATGCTACAGGTATTGTTATTTCCATTTTACAGATGAGGAAACAAGGTCAATGATGTTAAGCTGGTTGCCCAGGGTCACACAGCTAGCAAGTGTTAGAGGCAGAATTTGAATCGAAGTATCCCTGAAGCTAGGGGGAAGGGTGGATAGAATGCCAGGCCTGCAGTCAGGAAGATCATCTTTGTATGTTCAATCTGGTCTTAGACACTTACCAGCTATGTGACTGTGGGCAAGTCACTCAACCTCTTTGCCTCAGTTTCCTCATCTGCAAAATGAGAAGGAAATGGCAATCCCCTCCCCCCAATATCTTTGCCAAGAAAATTCCAAATGGGGTCAGTTGGATGGGACAGAACAACAACCAAATTCCTGAAGCCAGGTTTAGCACTCTGTTCACTATGCCAAGCTACCTCCTTTTGGGATAGAGTAAAGCCATAGGCAGGATCACTAAAGTACAAAGCTTCACCAGAAAGAAGCCAATTAAAAAGTCCTTTTGAAATTGTAAATTAAATAATCTTCAGGGAATGCTGAAGAATGGAGGAAACCAAAGATGAGAATCAGGGAATGACGTTCACAAGGGTGCAAAGGCCCCGTGCATCTGCAGGTAAAGGTATGATACCCTATATGGACAGAGGGAGAAGAGAAAGGAAGGGGAGGAAGGAGGGAGGGAGGGAGGAAGGAAGGAAGGAAGGAAGGGAAGGAGGAGCTGTGTTGCCTGTGGGAAGCAATGAAGTTCTGCTGTCCACAGCCTTGGGTGATAAGGGTTGTGACCTAACATAGGCAGGTTAGAGGTCAGGGACTAAAGTGCAGGCTCAAGAAACTGTGTGAGGAAAAGGCCTATCAGAGAAGAGAACATGGAGTCAGTATCACAGGCGATCCAAAGTTCAGAAAACAGTATAAGAAACCCCATCTTTCTGAACGTGCTGTAGTCGTCCTGTAACCTTACTGGGGAGGCAACCCAGATGTAAAGATTTATAGAGGCTTCCCTGATTTCCAACAGGCATTATTCTTTATTTAAGGTGAGCATGTTTCTCACTGTTGGGGGCTTGTTAGACGGGCTCACTTGTAACATTGTCTAACTGGAAGTAGTCAGTTGGGTCCTCCGTGGACAGCTAGTACTACTCACAGGTTGTTTTTTGTCCCTCATTCTCCAGAAGGACCATGATGTAAGGAAGATAATACCGATGGGGTACGAGCCCAAGCCAAGACCTTTTACTGGGAGGGTTTTTGTCGCACTTGTCTGAAGTGCCCAGAAAGCCTGGCCCTGGGGGGCTCCTTGGATTCCCCTCATTTGATGTGGCATTCTCTTGAAGTCCATTTCTCCTAGCCCAGATGCTCCCTATCCCATTAAAATCCTATTATACACACTGTAGGCCACTGTTTAGCATCCTCTTCATATTCCTAGCTTTGATCCTATTACCAGCCACTGCTAAGTATTCTTTTGATGTTCCCTATTGGCCACTTACTTAGCATTCTCTTGACATTCCAGTCGCCCAGCCTAGATTGTGGATTGTCTGGACTATCAGCCACTCCCACTCCCATCAGGATCCTCCCTGAGCTGGATCTACATTGCAGGCTGACCTCCCCTCCAAGACCATCCCTGAGACCCCAGACTGCTTGGTGACACCTGGATTCTTCCCTCAGGATTTTTCTGTATTTAAGTTCCATCTTGCCTCCATGAAAGTATTCAGGTTTAATCCAGCACAGACTCTGTCTAGCTGAGATTCTATCTGGCCGGCATGTCAATATGAGCCTTACAGTCAGGCTTCTTAAGAGTCAACCCAGTATGGCGCATCTTTAATAAGCTTTTTTTCTTGGGCTTTAAGAAGACTTGTGTCAATTCATTTGAGCAAGACCCAGAATGTCAGTATTTTAGGGTCTCCAAGCACCAAACCTCAACAATACCATGACCTGCATGATACCTGACATTTTCCAGATAGAAAAATAAAATTTTTATAATGGAAATTTAATTATAATACAGTTTTTGTCATTTGTCATTCCCCAGTCCAGTCATAATTACAACCAAGTCAGGCAGAATATCTTTTGTCATTTAATGGCCAGTTTATACATTAGATTATTCTCTTAAACTGAGCATCATAAGACTGTAATAAAAGGAATTACTGAGAGAATTCTGAGAAGATGGTGAAGTCAGAAAACTTTTGGCTCTCTAAATTGCCTCCACCAAAAAAAAAGACAGACCATTACCTCAGAGCAGCAGAAATAAACACAGGGTATAGCAGTGGTCCTCCTAAGACAACCTGAAAAGACCCCAGGAAATCAGGCCTGGGGGTCAGGGGGTGGGGATGAGGTTCAACGTGGCCTGAGTGAAACGCCAGCACCTCCAGGTCAACTCTGCAGAATCAACAAATAATAAGCCCTGGGGGTACGGCGGGAGTTGGGTTGAGAAGCTGCCTCAGCCTTAGAAACTTTCATTTTGCAGACTATAGAGTCTGACAGCTGAACAGGAGAAGATTGAAGGACCTTCCACTGCATACAGATATCAATTACAGCTGCGCTATGGCTTCGGGGAAAAGGAGCTAGTACATATATGGTAAGTGCAGTAGTGAGGGGTGGGGACCCTGCTGGCTGTGGGCACCTGCAAAAAAAGAGTCCCTGGTCTCAGTTTGAAAGCTACAGTTTGCAGCAACCAAGATCATTTGCATCATTGTGTCTGATGACCCTAACTGTGACTTAGGGGTGAAGAGGGGAGTCAAAGTTTGGGTCTTGAGACAGACCTCAGAAAATAACAGTAAGAAGGACTTGGAACATCATTCTTCATTCCTTGGAACTACAACTTGATAGTCCTAATAGCTACTAAGAACCAAAAAAATAAAAATGAGTAAGCAAAGGACAAAGAACCCAACCGCAGATACTATGGGGATAGAGAAGATCTGGGTTCATATTCAGAGAAAGATAGATAATGAAGCTAAAAAAAACCACTTCTTTTTCAGCAAGAAATGTCAAATGGTCCCGAGCACAAAGAGCTCTTGAAAAAACTTTAAAAAGGACTTTAAAAAATAAAATAGAGGTTGAGAAAAAATTTTTTAAAAAATAAGAGAAGTTCAAGAAAATCAAGAAAATTATAAAAAGGAAGTCAATTAACTTAAAACAAAGAATCAAAATCTCAAGGAAAAAAATAATTCCTTGAAAACTAGAATTGGGCAAGGGGAAGTTAATGACATTCTAAAACACCAAGAGATCATAAAGCAAAATCAAAAGAATGGAAAAAAAATAGAAGAGAAAGTCAAACATCTCATCAGAAAAGCAACTGATCTGGAAAACAGATCAAGGAGAAAAAAAATGTAAGAATAGTTGGCCTACCTGAAAGTTATGATAAAAAAAAGCATCTTGATACAATATAAGAAATTTTCAAGAAAAATTGACCTGAAGTTCTAGAACAAGAAAGCAAAGCAGAAAGAGAAAAAAATCCACTGATCACCACCTGAAAGATACCAGGAAGAAAACTTACAGGAACATCAAGACAATTTCAAAGCTCCAAGGTTAAGAAGAAAATATTAGAAGCAGCAAGAAAAAAACAATTAAAGTAGCATGGAGTACAATTAGATATGACCTAGTAGACAGAATGTTGGAGGACCATAGGTCTTAGAATACTACATTCCATAGAGCAAAACAGCTGGGGTTACATTCAAGGGTAATTTACCCAGGAAAGTTAAATATAATCCTGAATGAAGATTTAAAAAAAGGAAATCTACTGAACTGAAAGACATTCAGGTTTTTGTGACAAAACTCCCATAACTTAAGGAAAAATTTGACATGTAACATCTACGAGAAACACAAGGAGATGATAGTCACTGGACTCTGACTGGTTCCGAAGGAGAAAGTGAAGCTGGTGACTTTGCACAGCCCTCAATCACTCAAATAAAATTCAAATGCAAGTCAAGTCATCATCTCCCTGATGTCATGGCCCTTTTCAAAAACAAAGGACAAAGCACAGCACAGCAAGGTAAACATTAAAGACCAATTATAAGGGACTCAATAAGGTCAACTTGTTTCCTTTGTATATGTAAAAATGTTAGCAGTACTCTCATGATGGTCATCATTATTTGGATAGTTTGAACAAAAGACTTGGGCTGAGCTGAATATGATGGGGTGATTCTAAAAAAACTTAAAAAAGAAAAACTACCTCCTGCAAATGAGGCATCAAAGGAAGAAAAATGATACAGAAGCTGGTGGGGGTAGAGCATGTAGTGCTAGAACCTTACTATCACTGGGAATGGATTAAAGAGGGCAATTTTAAATATTTATACAATATATGTGTATATATATGTATACACATGTATCTCTTCTAAATTCAGAAAGAAAAAGAGGAAGAGGGAATAGGGTGCTGGGAGAGGATAAGGGAGGGACTTTTAGAGAGGTGGGTAGGTTAAGAAATAGGAGGATGAGGTAGTGAGGAGAAGTAAAGCAGAGGAGTGAAGAGATATAGGGTAAATAGGTGAGAAGGATAGTGAGGCAAAACAGGAAGGAGGAAAATACAAAACAAGGAATTGCCGCTTAGAATGTGAATGGTACGAATTTGCTCACGAAACAGAAATGGCAGCAAACTAAAAATCTGAATTCAACTATTGCTTTCAAGAAACATAAAAAATGAGAGGTACATACCAAGATTTAAAAAGTGGAGGACTAGAATTTATTATGTAAAAAAAGCAGGGATCGTCATCATGAACTCAAAGTTAAAACAGATTTAACCAAATGTAAAAAAAATATAGAAACTACATTATGTGTCAGTAATATTATTCAATATTGTTTAAGACCATTTAAAATACCTAAGAAGTATAAAATATCTGAGCAGATACCTGTCAAAACAGATACAGGAAGTATATGAATATAAATATGAAGCACTTTTTATACAAATAAACTCAGATCCAAATAAATGAAGTAATATTTATTGTTCATGGGGAGGTAAAGCCAATATAATTTTTTTAAAAGATAATTTTACCTAATTAATCCATTTATTCAATGTCATCCAAATTAAATTACTAAAAATTATTTTACTGAGTTGGAAAGAATAATAGCAAAGTTCATTTGGAAGAGTGCAAGGTCAGGAAGTTCAAAGAAACCAGAAAAAAAAAGACATAAAGGAAGTAGATTCAGCAGTATAAGAACTTAAACTATACTATAGGGGAGACCACTGTTGAAGTATAAAAAGGATAATTTCAATTATTTTAATTTAAAATTTTCTTGTATAAAAAAACCTATTTAGCTAAGAACAGAAGGAATGCAGAAAATTGGGGGGAAAACTTTCAAAATCTCTCAGATAGGATGTCATTAGGTTGGAATAACTGCTGTGGTATAGGAAACAATGAGTTGGTTGACTGAGAAAAACATGGAAAGATTTGGACCTATGACAGGTAGAAATAAGCATAGTACAGTCTTCCATACTTGTGTATGAATGAATATGTGTATAAATGTGCATATTTATAGATACCTATATATATGTGTGTGTGTGTGTGTGTGTGTGTGCATATGTATATATATATATATGTATACATACATACATATATAGATATATCTAGATAGATAGATAGATATAGATGCTTAATTGTAGTCTTTTGGGGAGGAGGGAAAAAATAAAGTAAACTGCACAACATAGAACAAAAGAAAACCAACAGAAATAAAGAAAAGATGGGCTGCTTTGAAAACAATGTGTAATATTTATTGTATAGGCTTTCTTGAAGGAAAAATTTATTATTTATATTGTATCCTCTCTTATGGTCTTCTGTGTACATGGAGATTTTTTTTTCTTTTGCATTTGTTTAAAATCTTTTTAAAATTACAAAAAAAAAAAAGAATTACTGAATAGATATTATGTTGGGCTGGGTATCGGGGGAAAAGCCCTCTGTCAAACTTCCAAGGTCCTCCTAAAGGGCCTTGGAAATGACCAACAATTCATTTGCTTTCAAAATACAATAACACATGTGTATGTATGTATGTTTGTGTGTGTGTGTGTATAAAACAACTGTTTGAAGCACCTCAAAATTAATTACAGTAATTGCATACAATTGAGGTGAAGTTGCTTTAAATATATTTTTACTGCACAGCATACAAAGCTAACTGTCCTAAGCAGTATAAAGAATACCCAATTTGTTATACGAAATATCATTCTTTATTAATCATGAATACAAACTTTTCAGAAATTATACTGTAACCATCAAATTATATATAATGGCCTAAATTAAGAGGTGTCTTACCTAAAGAATTATCAAGGTAAACATGCATAATATAAAAAGGAGAGACTATATACAATATTTTTTTCTTTTACAATAATACCAGATGCTGCAGAAGTGTAAATGTTGGTTGTAAAACTGTGGTTAAAGACAGAGCCACATCTATAAAGGGAAAATATATTACTATTCAACTATTAGGAATGGTTTTGCCTGAATAGTTATATTACTCATTCTACATGAGTAATCTCATGGATGGAAGATCAGCAGCCCTGGAATCAAGGAATTCCATTATCTTTTTTGTTTTAATAACAGGTGTAACCATATTTTGCTATGAAATTTTCTTGTATTTGTAGTTTTAATTTCATTTTACATGCATTATTCATTTTTAAAGCTTTCTATTCACTTTCAATTCATTCTAATAGGTAATATAATTACCAGTTCTTCATATTATTAAAATTAATTTTCAAAAAATTTAATACAAACAAAAGAAATATGGTTAGCTTCTAAGGCTATAAATGTGACAGCATTTTTATAATCTGTTGTTAAAAATCTGAAAATTTTTTCTCTCATACTTTTCCTATTTCTCTGTACTTCAAATTAGTAGTTAAGACCATAAGATTTATCTTTGTGGAATGAACAACCAATGATAAGAAGAATGAGAGTTAATATTTATCTAGTGCTTTCAAGTTTTCAAAACACCTTAATATCCCATTTGACCCCCATAAGCACCTTATGGGGGATGGAGCCAAGAGGGCAGAGAAGAAAGACACATATACTCTAGCACGTCCCCCACAGCCCCGAACACATCTGTAAAAAGTGACTCTCAACAAATGCTAAAGCAGTAGAAGCCAGAGCACAGCAGATTGAAAGAGGTTTCTGACCAAAGGTAACCCGCAAGGCTGACAGGAAAGGTCTATCTCACGGGATGCTGAGCAGAGCAGAGCTCAGCCCTGGCCATGCAGCACTGGGAGAAACAGGACCTGGACAGACCTCCGGGGCAGAATTCCCAGCAGGGGGGGTCTCAGATCCCTCAACCTACAAGTGACAAAGAAAGCTTCAAAGGTCAGCGTGGGAGAGCTTTCCCAGCTATGAGAGAGGGGCATGGGGTTCCCTCAGCACTGGCCCCAGCGGGCAGCAGCAGCAGCAGGCAGTGGGCTGGGAAGCAGCCTGGGTCTACTGCCCAGGCAGCTCAGCTTAAAGCCCCTGGAGGAGTTGAGCAGCTAATCTGAATCTCAGCCTTGAGCATGGTACTGGGGATAGGAGGAGCACAAGGACCCTCCTCTTGACAAAGGATGCAGAAGTCAAGTAACTGGCTGGGAAAAATGACCAAAAAAGGGGGAAAAAAAATAAGACCATAGAAGGTTACTTTCTTGATGAACAGGTATCTCCTTCCATTCTTTTGGATGAGGAAGAATAATGCTTATTATCAGAGGAAGTCAAGGCTTCTGCCTCCTGTATCTCCAAAACAAATATGAAATGGGTTCAGGCAATAAAAGAGCTTGAAAAGCAAGACAGTAGCTTGCTAAAGGAGAACCCAAAAAATGCTAAGGAAAATAACACCTTTAAAAAGAGGCTAACTCATTTGGAAAAATAGGTCCAAAAAGCCAATGAGGAGAAGGAGGCTTTAAAATGCAGGATTAGCCAAATGGAAAAGGAGGTTCAAAAGCTCACTGAACAGAATAGTACATTAAAAGAGAGAATCGAGTTCAGGGAAGCCAATGACTATGAGATAAACCAAGAAGTTAGAAAACAAAACCAAAAATTTGAAAAAATAGAAAATAATATGAAACATCTCATTGGAAAAACAACTGACCTGGAAAATAGATCCAGGAGAGACAATTTAAAAATTATGGGACTACCTGAAAGCCATAATCAAAAAAAAAAAGCCTGGACATTATCTTTCATGAAATTATCAAGGAAAACTTCCCTGATATTCTAGAACCCAAGGGCAAAATAAATATTGAAAGAATTCACGGATCACCTCCTGAAAAGAGAAACTCCTAGGAACATTGTGGCCAAATTCCAGAGTTCCCAGGCCAAGGAGAAAATTTTGCAAGTGGCTAAAAATAACACAGGATCTGGCACTTCTACATTAAGGGATTGAAGGGTTTGGAATAGGACATTCCAGAAGTCAAAGGAACTGGGTTTAAAACCAAGAATCACCTACCTAGTAAAACTGAGTATAATACTTCAGAGGAATAAATGGTCATTCAATGATACAGAGGACTTTCAAGCACTCATGATGAAAAGATCAGAACTGAAGAGAAAATCTGACTTTCAAACACAAGAATCAAGAGAAGTATGAAAAGGTAAACAGGAAAGAGAAATCACAAAAGACTTTCTAAAGCTGAACTGTTTATATTCCTACATGGAAAGATAATATTTGTAACTCTTGAGACTTTTCTCAGTATTTGGGTAGGTGGAGGGATTACACACACACACACACACACAAACACACACACATATAGACAGAGCATAGTGGTGAGTTGAATAGGAAGGGATATCTAAATAAAACAAAATTAAGGGGTGAGAGAGGACTATATTGGGAGAAGAAAGGGAGAAATGGAATGGGGGTAAATTATCTCATAAAAGAGTCAAGAAAAAGCTTTTTCAATGGAGGAGAAAAGGGAGAAGAGGAGAGGAAAAAATGAAGCTTATTCTCATCACATTTGGCTTAAGGAGGGAATAACATGCTCACTAAATTTGGTATGAAAATCTGTCTTACACTTCAGGAAAGTAAGGGAAGAGGGGACAAGTGGGGTGAGGGGGATGATAGAAGGGAGGGCAAATGGGAGAAGGGAGTAACTAGAAGTAAACACCTTTAGGAAAGGACATGGTGAAATGAAAGAATTAAAAAAAGGAGGGGACACGGTAGGATAGAGGGCAATATAGTTAGTATTAGACATGATTATTATGGAAGTCTTTTGCAAAACGACACATATCTAGCCTATATTGAATTGCTTGCCTTCTCAGTGGGGATGGGTAGGCAGCGAGGAAGAGAGAGAAGCTGGAATTCAAAGTATTAGAAATGAATGTTGAGAATTATTATTGCATGTAAGTGGGAAATAAGAAACACACATAATGGGGTGTAGAAATTTATCTTGCCCTACAAGAAAAGAGAAAAGATGGGGATGAGGAAAGGGCAGGATGTCACAGAAGGGAGGGTACATTCAGGAAAGGGGTAATCAGAATTATGTATTATGGGGTGGGGGGGGGAGAGATGGGGAGAAAAATTGGAAGTCAAAATTTTGTGGAAAGGAATGTAGAAATCTAAAAATAAATAAATAAATACAATTTTAAAAAAATACCTTATGAGGAATGCAGTATTATCGGCCCCTTTTACAAATGAGGAAACTCAGGGTAAGAAAGGTTAAGTGACCTGCCCAGCGTGCCACTAATAGTAAGTATCTAAGGTTTTTCTATGTCATATTCTCCATCTACTGTTAACTAGTGGCCACAATCTGCAAAAGCTATGCAAGGTATTAAGCCTCAAAATAGTCTGCAATGCTAAGCTCAATATACTTAACCAAATAAGAGATAGAGAAAATCACAGAAGATTAAGGGGAAAAAAATTTTGTTACATAAAACTTACAAGCTTTCTCTTAAGCAAAATCAAATCAACTGCCATAAGAGAAACTACTGAATTTGACAAAAAAAGATATGTCAATTATGCCTAAACAAAGGCTGATATATAATAAGATGAGTGCATATATATGTGTATATATGTATAAATATGCATGTGTGTATGTGTGCATTCATACACACGTATATGTGTGTGTATGTAAATGACACAAAGGATGTCTCAAATGTCCTAGTGTAGTTTTTAAAACTAAGACTTTTGGGACATTCTGTATATAAAACCAAATAGTCAAAGGATTCCAACAGTTTGTAAAGAAACTGTACACCAACAACAACAATGTGAAAAATATGCTGTCACTAATAAGACAGAAATACAAATTAAAACAATTCTGCTCTTTCACCTCGTTCAAAAAGACTAAAAAATATGACAAAGTATACAGTCAATATGGAAGGAATTGTAGAAAGACAGGCAAATTAATATACTATTAATGGAACTGTGAATTGGTACAACTGTTCTAGAAAACAATTTGGAATTATGTGAGGAAAAGAATCACTAAGCCATTTGTATCTTTTGAGGTAATGATCCTACTACAGGACACATGCTCAAAGGGGGGTCAAAGACAATAAGGAAACACCTACATCACATATATAAAAAAAATATTCATAGCAGCACTGTCTATAGTAGCAAAAACTAGAGAAGCAGCATCACACAGCAGACAGAGATCCAGCCTTGAAACCAAGAATAATTAAAGTCCTACCTTTGCCATACTGGCTATGTGATATGTAACTGTGTTACACGGGCATAGGACGTTTTCTAGGAAGATCTCTAGTAAAATAAGTTTCCGTAGGAAGAGGGATACCAATTAAACTACAAATCCAATTCCTATCCCTAAACAAACCTGCAAATGTAATGGGGGTTAGGCTCACCAAATTGTGGCATCTGAATTAAAGGGAGTATTATTGAGCTATAAGGAATGACTCACATCGGGCATGCACAGAAATCCAAGCATCTTTCTATCTGATTTTCTTTTGCACTCTTTCTCTTCTCCTCAAACAGAAACCATGCTGATCAGGTTCACTGAGATCATGTCCCATTCTTCCTCAGGAAAATTACTCTACTAAGGCATCCTGATAGGTGGATAACTAAAAATACCTCATCTAATCCATTACATCCAAATGGCTCCAGATCACATTTCACAAGCTGTTCAAGCCTGTCGCCAGAAAATTGGACTCAATTGGGAATCTTGTCATCTGTCCTATGGCTGTATACTTCCAACAACTCCCATCTTGTTTTCCAATGCTTGCTATCTGCCCTATTAGAATTTAACTTCCTTGAGAGCAAGGGTGTATCCCACCTTTCTAGCTGTATTTGTCATACCTCCTACTGTGTCCCATTGTTTTTTCTTCTTTCTTTCATTAATGGGAAGATTATATAAACTGGTGCAGAATAAAGGAAGCATAACCAAGGGGACATGATAATACACAGAGACTTCAGTCATACAAACGAAAACAACCAAACTCTAATTATCATAACTCATCTTGGTGCTTGAAAAGAAGATGTGAAAGCTATTCCCTTCTCTTCCTGGAAGGGTGAGGGTTTTCTGGTGTTTTTTCCTACAAGATACTGTCCAGTGAGAATATGGGAATAATAGGGAATAACTGGGACAGAAAAAACAGAAAGGATTAATAAAAGAAAGCACCAATAGGTACATTAAAAATGTACATCTCAGAACTTTCTCCCTTCACACTACTGTTTGGAAATCTGCTGAAATGAAGATACTTCTGGGAACGGGTAACAGCTTATGCTGTTAACAGCCATTTATTTTACGGTGAATGACAGAAGATTTTGATGTGTGGGGAGGGACAGCTGAAGTGAATGTAAGAATACCAGATTTCAGGGGTGATAGGAGAGAGAACCTACAGGGGACAAAAGAATCATGTAGCTTAATAAAATCTATAATTCACTTAATTTACAATTTTGCCTCTAACCAGCTAAATCATTTTGTCACAAACAAAAATCACCTACCATTTAAAAACTATAAGGATATTGGAGAAATCTCAATCCTTTATTAATAGTAGTGACTGATATTGATATGGTTGTATATCACTGCCTTGCTGGAGTCTCACAAAGATCTTGTGAGGTATATTCCTCATGTATTATCATTCCCATTTTATAGAGAAGGTTGTTTCTACCTCATCCATCAGACTGGAAAAGATGACCAAATACAGAAACAGTCAACATGGGAGGAATTATAGAAAGACAGGCAAATTAATAAACTATCAATGGAATTATGAATTGGTTCAACTGACTTGCCTATAATTATAAAATTCCAGCCATGTGTAATTCACAGATTTGAACCCAGATATTTTTCCTGAATCCAAGGTCAGCACTCTCCTCTACCATAATTTGTCTCTTAAATTCATGTTCTTACAACTGAATTATTTTTCTTTTCCCTTTTACAGGTAAACCTAAGTGTGTGCCCTCTAGATCAGCACTATCACAAAAAAATTTGCTGGAAGCTAAAAAATCTCATCCTCTTCAAGGGAACTTTTTTCAGAATTCCTTGCCAAGGAGTAGAAATGACTGGTTTGAATTTCATTTCTATTTAGTCCTCCTGGTGCAGATGCTAATGAAGTGTGAAATGGTCGCAATTTAAGCAGCTGGAGAGGGAGAGAAGTAAAGGACTTGGAAAATCAGCACCTGAAAGCTCCATTTATCCATCCATCCATCCCTCTATCTATCCATCTATATATCTATCTATCTACCTATTTGTGAGAAACAGAGGCACAGACATGGAGGATCATTGTTATCCTTTTGGATATGTCGAGGATGTGACAACACACTTCTCACTGGGAAGACCCATAAAACCATTAGTTTCCTCATCTGTAAAATGAAGGGAGGCAAACAAAATGAGATCCAAGTTTTCTTTTAGTTATAAATTTGTGATCCAACAAAACAGACATTTGAACTTAATTGCTGACCATAATCACAAAATAATGGTTTTCACCTAATGTTTACAGCCGCTCTCTGTATGAATTATATATATACACGCAAACACACACACACACAAATAGATATAGGACTTTCTATGTACATAGACATATATGTATGCCTTTACATGTACATTTACATATTTAGAAATATTTGATATTTCTATTAATTTTATACTTTAAACTAATTCATTCTATAAATAAATATTAATTTGAGGCTAGAGTGACAAAAGTGTGATCATGTTTCTAGTTACATCTTGTAGTAAGTATATCACTTTATTTCTACATTGAGTTCTATCCAGAACACACTCAAGAGGAAGAAATGAACTTACAAAACTTTTAAAAAGCTAAAAGAGATGTTACAAAGTTGATATACTAATATATAGGCACTTCACAGGAGAGTACCTCAGGTCTTCACTTATTCTAAATGCTACAATTAGGTTTAAGAAACTCTTTGGGTCAGTATCTATTCAAAAGTACTGGGACATATGGAGTGTTCAGGATAGTCTTTTATATCTATGCCTACATTTGGCACAGATGAATTTTTAGACAGATAGATAGATGATAGATAGATAGATAGACAGATAGCCAGACAGATAGAATGAATTATTCATGTGCTGATTTTCCTGATCCTTTACATCTCTCCCTCTCCAGTTGCTTACTGAACCCTTTTTAGGGTTGCTCATCCATCGTTGGTGTCTACCTTCACCCAACTCTCACCTGTGACTCCAGGAAGGGTAGCATGAACATCTTCCACACTGTAGTAAAACCAAATTAGCAGACAAGTGAAACCAGACTGATAGATCTCAAACCTGTGCATGAGTTAGAGGGATGTCCACCCCAAGCATGTAAAGACTTTCCCCAGCAGAATGGGCAGATGAGAACAATTTGTTCCCACGGCCATGAGGAGGCTGAAGCTGGCACTGTGGAATGCTTACAATTTGGTCAAGCATTGCAGATAACGAATGTCATCCACTGCACCCTGGACAAGTCACTTAACTCTATTTATCTCAGTGTCCTCATCTGTAAAATGGTCTGGAGAAGGAAATGGCAAACCACTGCAGTATCTCTTCCAAGAAAACCCCAAACGGAGTCACAAAGAGTTGGACATGACAAATAAACAACTAAACAATCATAATTAGCTCATTTTAAGTTTGGGGCAATATAACGACATCTCAGGTTCATGTAGTTCTCTGTTATGATGCTTTAGGGAGTTTATTCAATAAAAAGTTAGGAGTACGATCAAAATTGCACTGAACTCCCAGTTATGAAAATTCCTGGCATTAAGCAGAAGTCTGGCTCTCTGACTTTAGTTTTTTATCAGTCTCTAACTCTTGGCATCTTTGTAGAATTAGCAAAATTCAGGTCACCAGAAAAATCTGAGCAAATCAACAGGAAAGTATGCTGTAATGTTGTTAACACAGACACTGGGGGAAAGGGCTGACTTTTTCTGGGAAGTTCCCTCAGTCCTTGAGGAAAAGGTACAACTTATGAAAGTATCAGTCAAGTCTTCTGCTGCAAGATGCTTGTAAGGTCCATGGACCTTCTTCACCCTAGCCTTAAGCTTTCTTTCCCTTTCTCCTTCCAATGATTGCTCTTGGGTTTCTGGTTCTTTCTGGTTCAGTTCTGTATGACCTAGTTCCTTCCTCTCCATTATCAGACGGTCAAAATCTTTTTCTGATTCTTAACTCATGCAGGAACTTTCACACAGTCTCTTCAGAACATACCCAAGCCACACACCCAATCAAAGAAGAATTCTCATTGCACCTAATTTTGATTTGTGGATTTAATCAAGAAGTGTTCCTACTTTAATCTGCAACCCATGGACTCTCACTCACCCTTCCACTAAGAAATGAACATGAGGATGAAGTAGATTCCAGGCATGAAGGACAAACATCTCAAAGGAATAGAGAGAAGAGAAGAAAAGAGCAGGGAGAAGCAAGAAGGCCAATTTGATAAGAAAATGTACAATAAGGTTGGGAATAGTAAGTGGGGGCCAGGTTGTGAAGGACTTTAAAAACCAAATAGAGGAGTTTATACTTTATCCTTTAGGTATAAATTTGAATCTCAGGATTCCTTTATGATCAAAAATTATTGAGGACCTCAAAAAACTTTTGTTTACATGGATTATATCGCATTAGAAATGAAAATTGATAAAATTTAGAATATTTATTAACTCATTTAAAACCCATTACAAGTATTTTATGAAGAAAAAAATGTTTTTCTAAAAGAAAATCATGAGAAGAGTGACATTGTTTTACATATTTTTGCCCATCTCTTTAATGTCTGATTTAACAGAAGACAACTAAATTCTCATTGTTGCAGTATGTTCTTTTAGTTGAAGTAAAGAAAATTTGTCCTCACATACATAAGTGGTTAGAGAAGGAAGAAGTGTTTTAATAGGTAAACAAATTCTTTGTAGTAATATGAAAACAATTTTAACCTCTCAGACTCCCTGAAAGCACTTCTGGGATGTGCACACCAGACTTTGAGAAGCACTGCTTTTAGGCAATGTTGCAAGTCATTTCAGTCATGCCCCATTCTTCATGACCCCACTTGGGATATTCTTGGCAAAGGTATAGAGTGGTTTGTAGTTTTCTTCTCCAGTTCATTTTACAGATCTGGAACTAAGGCAAACACGGTTGAGGGACTTGCCCAGCGTCATAGAGCTAGTAATTATCTAAGGTTGGATTTGAACTCAGGAAGAGAAGTCTTCCTGATTCCAGGTCCTGCACTGTGCCACCTACCTACCCCTATTTTAGGCAATAGGGAGGTAATTATTGAACTATGGAATAATAATCAGACTGACTGTGAGTAGGACGGATTGGACATGAGTCATGAAGAGGCTAATTAGGAGGCTACTACAAGAATACAGAAAAGAGGTATTAAGGTCATGATCTAGGATGGTGATTCCATAATTAAACAGAAAGGGAGGTCACCCAAGAAATTTTTGTGAAAGTGGAAACCAAGATTTTACCTCTACTGTTCATTCAAAACTACGAATGTTACGGGCAGATATCAAATAAAATACATCAGCAAAAAATTAACACTGTTAATTTATTCTTCTCCCTTCATTGTCACAGGGCTTATTCTATTGACCATTATTACAGTATGTCATATTTTATTTTTAAAAATCCACAAAAAAACAATTACCAGGTCATTACTATGTATTTTGAACAGGAACTTAAAAATAGCTCTTACAGAATTGCCAAAGTGTTATTAAGCAAGAAGTAGAAAGCACATGCTGCTTTTGGCAATTATCTTTGGTTTCAGACACTGATGGAAACCACTGAAAGATTGCTGATGGTATAAATGACATTCTGTGGATATAATCCACTACTAATTTGGACATGAATGTTAATTAGGCTACTTTGAATTAGTGCAGAGGCAAATTGAGAAGCAGTAAAAGGTGAGGATGGCCTGTTCAAGTGTGTGAAAATAGAAACAGGACCTATGATTTCAGTGACGTGGGGAACTCCCAGATAAGGAAACCTTCTCTACTCATTAAGGAAAAACACATTCCTTACAACTTAAAATTCTTAGAAAATTACCTAGAGAACTCAGAGTTTAAGTGCCTTGAGTAGGGTCACACAGCTACTAGGTGTTTGAATTAGGCCTCCCTGGACCAAAGGTCTGCTCTCTACCCATCGCGCTACATTTCATAATGTAATGCTCAGTATTTACATATGAGGTCTAATAGGAGTAATAAAGTTTATGCCCTTTAAGCAATTATATCTGCAAAAGAATTTTATTATTTTGATGCGTTCCAAATTCATTAAAAATATGTTGCCCTTTGGCAGATCTTTTTGAGAATTAGGAAACTGTCCATTTTTTCTCTTGGAAATAAACTTAAATTAAAAGTAAATTATGTCCCACTCAATTAGTTCTTTGGTTTTTATTAGTTCTAAATAACAGGCACTCTTAGTTATGATCTCACTTCCCTAGAGTGCTTTTATTTCAACAGTGTATGTCCAATTACACAGGGCTAACAAACTGCAGCTTTTGACTGTTGGAAAAATAACTATCAACCATTTTTCATGGAAAGGAGAGTTCTGATAGTATATATACATATATATATACATATATATATGTATATATATATATATATATATATATATATATATATATAATATGTATATATAGTCTTTTTAAAATGGTAAATATCCAGGCTTTCCATTGAAAAAAAAATCTGAGTATTCAGGTCCACTTCCTTTTCCCCACAGAACATTTAAAGAGAAAGCATCATACTGTGACTTTTAGTATAACTCAAGACAGAGATACATGCCACCACCCATCTAATGTGATTTGGCATTCAAAAAATCGAAGAGTCTTAAGCATTGAAGAGAACTTACTAAGTTCATCTTCTTACCTAAACCACACAAAATATTAAGGGGAACATTAAAATGGGTTACCCTGAGAGTCACCTCATTTGGCTAATTAGAAAGAATTATAAATTCAAATTAATTCAGTTAATTTGAAAATAATTCAAAACCTGTGTTGATGAAAGTTTGAATAACATGACATACTTTGCTCAAAATTTTTTTTAAAAAATGGCTTCCTAGCCAATGGTATTTTACCTGGGACATTAAGCTTCAACTTAGATTCCCAAATAACCATGTCCATATGCAGGAAATCCAACTCCAAGTGTGTATAAATTATTCCAATTATGTTAGCCTGAGTCATGCCACGTTAAGGAAAATAGATGGGTATAGGAGATAGAGAAATTATAACATACCATACATCAAAAACTCAAACTGTTGGAATTATCAGAAACTACAGCTTTGCCTTTTTTTTTAATGTAAGCTCAAATACACAGGTGAAATCTGAAATTTGCAAACAACAATATTAATAGCTAGCTTTTACCTAGTGCTTGCTCTGTCCCAGGCACTGTGCTCAACACTTTACAAATATAATCTCCTTTTATCTTCACAATAACCCTGGGAAGTGGGTGCTATTATTAACCCCCTTTTTGAGATGAGGAAACTGAGACAAACAGAGCTTAACTGACTAACATGGCTAGGAAATGTCTCAGGCTGGATGTCTTTCTGACTCCAGGTTCAGCACTCTCTCCATCCTGTCATCTAGCTGCCCCTAATAAATAAATAAATACTAAATAAAAATAATACTAAAAGATACTTATATTTTAACCAGTCCATTCCCTGATATGTCACTATTAGCTCCAGATAATTTGGAGAATAATTATGATATCTGCAAGATTACGATGCCTCTTTAAATCATAGTAACAGTTCTATTTTTTTTCTCTTATTTGTCTTACCTTTGGCCCCCGTCAGCAGACACCTGTCTAGGGAAAGTTCCGAAAAGGCTCAAATTGTCACTAAAGTCATCCATTTTAAAACTTTAAAAACCTATTAATTCACGGAAACCTAAAGACATTGCTTCATCTCCCAAGTATTTCATCAAGGTCCTGAGGGAGCATCTATGCAAAACACAATTATCACAGTAATTAAAAAGTTATAATGGCTCTTTTCTTAAAAGACTGATGATATTAATTCTAAGAAAGGTATCATGTCACACTTTCCCATTGTTACTGCTGTCATTAGTTTGTCAGCCTTTTTTCTCTTAACTCTTAGGGCCAGATACCTAGAAGTAAAATCACATAGCATCTTAAAATTCCATTGTGAAATCCAATGCAACACTGCTGACCTCATTTTCTCATCAAGCTACCACTTATTTAATGGCTTAGATGACATTGGCTGAATATATTTACAAAGAGAGGATACCAGTCTAATGAGAGTTTTGGTTGCCCATGCCCAGAACATCTAACACGGAAGAGACTCTGATTCTGGGAGAAGACTGCCTCCATTCTCCTACACCCCAGATGAGAGCAGCCATTTGTCACTGGTTGAGTAGATACAACAGGGACACACTCTCTCTCTTCTGCTGCATCCACAAAGGATGAGAGACCAACTTTACCTATAGTTTAGGCACTATGACCTGAACTAGTAAAGGGGGAAGGGCTCTCTTTCCTTGCTCTCCCTTTTTATTCTATGGCCCCAAGAAACAGGCTTGTGGTTGGCTTTTTGTTTGTTGAATAGTTTTCATTTGTCTGGGGACCAGGATTCCAGGCCAGATGAGTTCAACTGGTGCCAAGGATTTAAATGCAAGGGAGAGGGGGGAAGGGTGTTACTGAATTCAAGTTTGGGACTGTGCTAAGGAACTGAGATAAGCTGTGAACGTAATGCCCTCTCCCACCTCTGGAGACTGGTTTGGGGTGGGGTGTGCAATTTGAAGCAAATATCCCTTTGCAAAAGCTAATCACTGTCAAAAGGTTAAATGGAACTGAGTTTTAAGGATGGCTGCCCTACAATTGGGACAACGCCATTTTTAGGGCTGGAACAACTAAGGTGGTTGCTACATGAGTAAAGAGAAGGTAAAGCATGTTGTAGCTACAGAAAAAACAAGATTTAACAGCCAGTTGGATATGTGGAATAATGGAGAATGAGAAGCCAAGGATGATGCCGAGGTTATGAACCCAGGAGATTTCTACAAGTTGTATAACTTGCCTAATGATTACTTTAGCAGTGTGTGTATATGTGTCTGTGTATGTATATACATATGTGTCTGCATGTCTGTGTGTACATACATACATACAAGTATGTATGTGTGTAACATATAAATAAGTAAATACACTATTTACTTAAACATGTGAACATGATCTATACATACTTCAATTTATAATGAGGGTTCATGATAAAAAAATCTTATGATGGAGTACATGATCAAAAAAGTCTGGGAATCATTGGACTAGACAACCTGGTTATAAACAACCAAATTGAGTTTCAAGAAATCTTAAAGAAAAACTGCTTAAATATCTTAGAATCAGGTGGTAAAAGAAAAATTGAAAGAATCCACCCATTACCTCCTTGAAGAGGTCCCAAAATGAAAACTCCCAAGAATATTAAGCCAAATTCCAGAGCTCTCAGGTAAAAGAGAAAATACTGAAAGTAGACAAAAAGAAACTATGGAGATATAGTCACGATCCCACCAGATTTAGCACCTCCCACTTTGAAGGAGTGGAAGTTTGGGAAATGACATCTTAGAAGGCAAAGGAGTTTGGATAACATTCAAGGACAACTTAGCCAGCAAAACTCAGCATAATCCTTCAGGGTAAAAATAGAAAGATACTTAATGAGATACAGTATTCTCCAGCATTCCTGATGAAAAGACTAGAAATGTACAGAAATTCTGATCTTCAAATACAAGAGTCAAGAGACTCATAAGAATGTAAACCTAAAAGTGAATTCATAAGGACCTCAACAAGTTAAACTGTATACATTCCTGTATACAGGAGATGATACATGCAACTCCTAAGAACTTTTGCATTATTAGGTCAGTTAGAAGGAGTCTACACCTACAGAGGGCACAGATATGAGTTGACTACGCTGGAATGACCTCCAAAAATAAAGGAAGGGATGAGAAAGAGGGATGTACTGGGAGAGGGAGGAAGGGAAAGGAAGAATGAAAAAAATTTTCTCACATAAAAGAGGTGAACAAGGAAGTGTTTTTACAAAAGAGGGGAAAATGAGGGGGCAGGCAATATTTGAACTCACTTTCAAGTGAACCGGTTTAAAGGGAGAATACATACATACACACATATATACACATACACATACATACATACATGAGATAAGAGTGGGGCAGATTTTGGGAGGCAGTGGTTAGAAGCAGTATAGACCTTTGAGGAGGGAAAGGGCAAAATGAGAGAGAGAACGATAAACAGAAGAAAATAGGATGGAGGGAAAAACAGAAATATTAAAAGCATCCTTTTTTAGAGCATATGCAATAGAAATTGCATTCAATAAAAGGCTATGGGAGTACAGGCTAGAAATTAATTGGAAACAAAATAATCTCATCCTAAAGAATGAGTATATTAAATAACAAATAACAGAAAAATTAATAATTTCATTAAAGATAATGACAAGATGACATACCAAAATCAATAAATTAAGCCCTAATTTATACCTTTCACCAATTTCTGAAATGTGAATGTTCACACCAAAATTTTTAACAATTCATTCTTAAACTGTTTTAAAGCTGGCTGTAGCATACTCCTGATTAAAATACATTTTTCTTGAGTCCCCTGAACACAATTTTGAATCAGTCTCTTGATTAACAATATTTCCTCTCAAAGTCTTCAAATTTCTAACAGAAAATTATCCATTAAGTATTGAAATAATTTACATTTAAAAGAAATTATAGTAACTATAACAGGAATACATTATCCAACCTTCAATGGTATTCAAACACAAATTTTGGCACATTCCCTAAAGCCAGAAACAGGATTTAAAAAAAAAGAAGAATTTTAAGTGAATAATGGAAATGATTTGTTTTCTTTTCACAGCTACAAATTGGCAAAATAAAATAAATTCTACTAAAATGAATCCTTGCCTTGCTTTCTCCCATGTCTGGAATGTTCTCCCTCCTCATTTCTGCCTACTAGTTTCTCTGGCTTCCTACTGCAAGTCTCAACTAACGTTCTGTGTGTGTTCATCCTTCATTGCCAAAGAAGACCATTGCATTTGACTTGGTTTTGAGTGAGGGATGGCTGTGCAGGTCACCAGCCTCACTTCTCCTCCACAGCCATCTGAAGTCAGTAACCAGATATTCATCAGGATGACTGGAGATGACCCAGGATGAGGCAGTTGGGGCTAAGTGACTTACCCAAGGTCACACAGCTAGTGAGTGTCAGGTGTCTGAGGTGAGATTTGAACTCAGGTCCTCCTGCTGACCCCTGCACTGGTGCTCTATCTACTACCTACTGCCCTACATGCAGGAAGTCTTTCTCAGTCCCCCTTAATTCTGGTGACCTCCCTCTCCTAATTATTTCCTGATTTCCCTACATATGGCTTGTTCGAAAATATTTGTTTGCTTGTAATGCTCCTCATTAGATTTTTAGCTTCTTGAGGACAGGGACTGTCTTTTGTCTCTTTTTGTACCCCCAGGTGTTTAGCACAATACCTAACACACAGAAGGTGCTTAATAAATGTCACTTGAGAATACAAAAGAATCAATCCCCAACACTGAATTTAATTCTGACCAACATGGAACACTGGTTTGAAAATTTTGTAAACATGGCAACAAAGTAAGTATGTTATCTTACAGTATATAACAGTCCATGAAGGAATTCTAGGTATTCTAAGATCAATATCTTTAGGAAATCAAATGTCAAGAATTTCAGGGAAAAACAGCCAGTATCATTCCATGACTAAAGACACTAAAACATATAACAGCCCAAGAAGAAATACAGACTCTACAGTAAAATAAGAGATTTGAGTAACATAATCACTAATTATCTCAGTGAAAAGAAATAATGCATCTCAGGAGATAAAGAAAGTGTATTGAAGAATTCACTAGACTTTAAAGAGACATGTAATTACAAAATGGAGAATATATGTGAAGAAAAAATGGAAAAAAGAACAGATTCACAAAAATAAAATCAAGAAGGTTGTTTCAGAAGAAGTCAGACTCTTAAAAAAAGTTAACTGCAAAAATAAAGGGTTTTAAAATCTGTCATTGGAGCAAGAAGAATAAAAGAGGAGGCTCATTTCTTAAGGTTGTAAAATGTTAACCATTTAAAATAAAAATAACAAGACTCAACTGTTATTTTGTTTCTTTTAGTCTCTCTTCAGGGATAATACTTTTGAATTACTTTTTTTTTCAATTCAATATTTTTTTCTTCCCCACCACCAAGAGGGAAGAGAAAGAAAGGAAAAACAAAACTCTTGCACCAAATATTCATAATCAAGCAAAATAAAATTCCCATATTGGCCAAATCTCAAAATGTATAATTGATTCTATATACTTAGTTCATCACCTGTCTGACTGGGAGTGAGCAACTCTATTCATCATTGGTCTTTGGAGATGATAAAAAAGGAAAAATGGCAAATCCTGAAGTGGACACATTGATGCACTGTTGGAATGAGAAAAATTTTCAAACTGAGAAAGTTCAAATAAATGGTTAAGAAAGAACTGAAGTCAATAATATAAGAAGAAGTGATAAAAGAGTACTTAATTGCTTGAGATTAGTTCAAGTTTTTAGACATAATAGATAAATCTCATCCCAGGATACTAAGAGACCTTGAACATGTGACCACAGAAGCACTGTTTGTAATCTTTCATGGTGCACAGAATTTAGTAAAGACTCATGATCCTGTTTTCTAAAAAAAAGAAAAAGGCATATTTTAGGAACTGGGAACATATCTTGATACATATCTATGAAAAGAGAAAAAAAGTTTTCCATCATCCTCTCAACTCTTCAAGCCATGGTTTTGAGAGGAAGTCTAATAAGTGATTGGATGTGATGGCAAGTCTATGCAACCAATTTTTCTTTCATTATACATATTTTTAAATTTCAAGAGGAGGCACTGCCACGTATTTATTTTAACAAGTCTGTATACATGGATAGAGTTTGTGTCTGTGGTTCCCTCATGGACTAAACACAAAGATACCCCACATATGGATAAGCTGATGTCCATTTGTTTTCTTTTCAGTTTTTACTGGATATTTTTTACTTTTACATCATCTTCTTTTTGTAACATATCCCAGTCCCCTTCCAAAGAGCCAACGCTTGTGATAAACAATGAGGAAGAAAAAGACAGCTCAGCCAAACTAAGCAACACACGAACCCAATACAATATTGGAGGCATTGTTCTTTTGTATACAAATGGTCTCATACTTCTCCACTATAAGAAGGGAGGGGGCTATATTTTGTCTTATTCTTTCTTTGGGACCAAGTTTGGTTATTAAAATTTGACTGTATGTATTTTCAAACATTTATTGTTATTATTCTTTCCGGTTAGTTTTTTCTAGTCACTGTGTATTATTTCCCTGCTATATATGTTTTTTCCTGGTAAGTTTGTGCCAGTTCATGTGTGTCTTTCTATTTGTTTGCATTTTTTTACGTTCATTGTTTCTTATAGAACAGTTATATTCCATTACATTCCTACACTAAAGTTTGTTGAGCTATTCCCCAATAAATAGGCATCCAACTTGTCTCCAGATTCACATCACTACAAAATATGCTACTTTAATATTTCGGTATATATGAGATGTTTTCTATATTGACCTTTTTGAGATATATCTAGCTGAGATAATACTGCCAAAATCTGTGTTGGTTTTGATTCTTCTCTAAAGTGACCTAATGATTGTCCTCATTTGGCTTATTTCCCTATTTCTCCATGACCATTTTATCAGTTACAATACCTTTATTTTTTCATCCTCAATACCTTCATGAATCACAATGATAAATGCTTTAGAAGATAAAGACTTTTTCCTATAAATACTATCAATCATTAAAAAAACATGCAATGTGAAATGCTATTATTTGTATGATTGGACTGACTGGCATCAAACATGTTGTCTTAACACATATACACTGCCTAAAACTAAAGATCAATTCAAAATTAAACTTTCACTCTCTATTAATTTCTTGATTCATTTAAAAACAAACTGTTGAGCTATTATAAAGAATGTTTGTTTTTTCTTTTTAAAAGCTGCATTCTCACCAGTTACATTTCAATACAGAAAAATGTTATAAAATTCTTTGTGAATGTTTGTCAGACATTTGCAAAGTCCTTACATCGGAGATAAGATCAGAGATACAAAACTAAGAGCAGAGAGGGGAGAAATCAAAGAAAAGGATGACAGTGCATGTAAAACCATCAAACTGTCCATGAATACAGGAGGTTATTGATACAACACATTACTAGACTATAGCAGGAGGTATAACTTTTAAATCAAGGAAGGTGCTTAGGGTTGCATTTTGCAGGGCTATTATTATGCTAGAGAGCATATGAGAAAGGCAACCAGGATATTGAAAGGTATCGTGACCATATCATATGAGAACCATCTGAAGCAACAGCTGACATTTACCAAAGAGAAGACAATGGTAGAACATGATGGCTGCTTCAAGTATTTGAAAAGCTGTCATGCATAAGAGAGATTTGTTTCATTCTTCATAATCACAGACGATAAATTTAAAAGTAATGAGTAGAAGTTGGAGCATGAATTGTTTAAAGAAAAAAAGCTTCTTTTTGATTAGAGCAATCTAAAAGTAGAATGAATTGATTTTCAATCAAGGCTGAATTACTGCTTGTTGGGCATGTTGGAGATCGCATTCTGGTTCTTCTATGGTTGGAATTAAAATGGCACCTGAGGTCCCTGCTAAGACTAACATTCTGTGATCATATCCTAACTTCTCCATCATTTACTAAAATGCTGAATGTCAGCTACTATTTTCAAATATAGGTTACCATAAAATATCTCTAAATATATCATAAAACTCCTCAAAAATCATAAAACTAAATAAATACTATAAATCACTTTGGGTTTTTCAAAAACACACAGCACAGAATTTTCAGGAGATAGGTTTAGTTATAAAATCAAAAGCAACTGATCGGCTTCCACTATTTCCTCTGAAAGTTCAGGAATCACTATATATCACACTGGGACACCATGACTAAGGTAGGAAGAGAGAGAAAAGGTTTTGTAAACTCCATTTCAGTTAAGGATCATTTGAAAGTGGACAAGTCACAAATACATTATTCCCTCTCTAAGTTAAGTATATGTAATGATAAATGGCCAAGGGTAGAGAGGAGTGTATCATGGTAGAATAGGTTGGATGACTACTAAAACAGTTTAGTCACAGAACTTAATGTTATCCATTCACAAAAAATAAAAGATATAGGTACATTTCCCCATGGATTCATACCATTTATCCTAGCAATATTAAAGAGATCTTTGTGAATTTTATGCCTTACAAGTACTTGGAGGATCTATTCTCCAAATTCAGAAGGGAAACAATATCAGCTACAAATTGTAATACTTTTTAAAAAGGGTTTTTCTTTTTCCTCTCCTAACACTCATGATAAAAATGTCTTCTGGAAAAATACACAATAGAAATTGTGTTTTGAAATGATTTTCTGACAAATTCTGGAGAAGACATGGAAAAAATGGAACATATTTTTGGAAATTGGAACAAAAATTGGAATGCACTGTTGGTAGAGTTGTGAACTAATCTAACCATTCTGGAGAACAATTTGTAACTGTGCCCAAAAGGCTATAAAAATGTGTGTTCCCATTGATCCAGCAACACCACTTCTAGGTCTGTATCCAAAAGAGATTATACAAAAGGGGAAAGGACTCATATGTACAAAAATATTTATAGGAGCTCCTTTTGTGGTGGCAAAGAAAAAGAAAAATGAGGGGGTGCCCATTTGCTGAGAAATGGCTGAACAAGTTGTGGTATAGGAATGTAATGGAATACTATTGTGCTATAAGAAATGATGAGCAGGCAGACTTTAGAAAAACTGAAAAGACTTATATGAATTGATGCTAAGAGAGTAGAATCAGGAGAACAATGTACACATTAACAGCCACATTATATGATGACTAACTTTGATGCACTTATCCCTTCTTAGCAATGAGAAGATCTATGACAACTCCAAAAGACCCATGATGGAAAACACTCTCCACATCTAGGAAAAGAATTATAGAGTCCGAATGCTGATTGAAGCATATTATCTGTGTTCTCTCTTCTTTGTGTGTTTCCTCTTCTCATGGTTTCTCCCATTGGTTCTAATTTTTCTTTACAAGATGTACAATATAAAATAGGCTTAATCCAAATGTCTACGTAAAGCTTATATCAAATTACACTTCACCTTGGAGTAGCTGCAAGTACACTGACACATCCAGGATGACCTGCTAGCATAGGTTCTTAGATCTGCTTTTCTAAAAGGAAAACAACTTTTGAAGAGTCAACAATTTTTTTTAATCACACTCACCAACAGACAAAATACGAGCAGAGAAATCAAGGCCAACAGACAGGGCTTCCAACTGTCTCACCATAAGCAATATAAACATCACAGATCAGCAGATTCAAATGTCTGACCACTACACACATACATAGTTACCAGAGAGACAAGCACCAACATCTAAGTTTTCAAAGCTGGAGGACTCCTTCATGGCTAGCTAGAGTCTCATCTGACACAGGAACCTTCTTCCAAAGAGTAAGCTCCCAAAGCAAAATCTCACCTCAGAGTATATATACACTTTTCAGAGCCAGAGGGCACCAAGACCCTCATGACCTAGTGCCTCATCAGCAATTAAGAATGGGCCTTCCTACAAAATAAGCCTCCCCTAATGAAGCAACTCTCATTAAGGTTACAGAGAGAAGGAGAGAAAATCTGGAACACAAAATTTTATGGAAATGAATGTTGAAAACTAAAAATAAATAAATTTAAGAAAAATTATTTTCCTTATTATTATTTTAATAAAGGATCTATAAGTGAATTAAAAATATTCCAGTAATCACAAGGGATTATTTAAACTTTTCTATTTAAAAGCATCTAACATCCTTTGTTTCTGAAACTAATAGGGCCTGTGTGGCTGCATCTCACAAAAAATGACATTTAAATGACATTTAAAATAAACATTTATTTTACCAAAGTAAACCCCACAGATTTCTAACGAAAATGTCAAAATCATGTTGCAATGTCCTGATATTATATCATACCTCTTCTTTGTACAGCAAAGTATTATCTTCATAGCAATGTTCTTATAACTCATGCCTGTTTCTGTGTGTAGATTTTTTGGTTGTTTTAATACAAATACAAGTCCATTTTTTTTCCTCTTTCACCTGATATTTTGAGTTCTGAGATGGATAAAATTCAGTGAAGCATAGTAATCTATATCTTCACAGCTGAAGACATGAGATCTTTACACAGTCCACAAATCACTCTGTCTGTTTGACAAATAGGTCCAATGCCAATAGCAAGTGGCCCCTCCATAAAATACTCATCAATAATGGTGAGGCTATCCATAATGGTTAAAAGGTTATCCATTCCTTCATAGTCCTATAGGGACTTTCTTTTTGGGAGGAAGGGGAAGAACTTTAACTGTAAATGTCACATCAACGGAACAAAAAAATTTGACCTCCTGTTCTTTCTGAGGATATGGTGATAAAAAAGTAGATAGTTATTTCTACAAAGCTGGGGAGATGGTCTACTCTATGAAACCTGCCTTATACTATATGCTAAACACCATATACAACACATTGAGACACTAAGATTCATCGTCACTGTCCACAAAAGGTAATTAGAGACCTAAGCCACAGTTCCAACCAGTGGAGGGAAGAATAAAACATGTAACAGAAACCTAGTCCACACAACACAAGGGAAGGAAGTCAAAGGAAAGTTCTCACTATCATTTTGGTAACTCACCAGCACACTTTGTCCTTGTTCTTAGTGCTGGTCCAGGGGATCCAGTTCCTCCTTCTCCTGGTCTGGTGAGCAATACACTAATCTCATATTCAGTATCAGGATCCAGGTGCCCAATTTTATAACTCGGTGAATCTACAGGCTGCCTGTCATTCCAGCTTCCACTTGCTGTGCAGTACTCTACCTCACGCCCAATAATGGGTCCATCTCCATTGATGGAGTTGGCATTCAACTGTATCCACAAGTAAGTTGCTCCCACAGATGCAAGCTGAGGTGGGGCAATGGGAACAGGTGGTTCTGAAACATCAAACGAGAAAGGCATTTTACAACCAAAAAGAAATCTCTACTTTCAAAAAAGGTACTTAAGACTTAAAACAATTTTCTTAAATATTTTAAGACAATTTCAAAATGAACTTATAAAGACTACTCAAGTTAACTTTAAAAAGTTTTTAATCATTTTTGAAATCTGAGGATTTTATAGTTTCTTACAAAAAATATCAACTATTGTTCTCACCAATCTATTTATGAAGCTTAACAATTCTACCTAGATCCTTATCCAGAAAACAAAACCCAGGCTGCTTTTCTCACACTAGGTAAGTGGCAAATGCGGTTTGAAAGAAACCTTCCTAATTGGAGGTGATATTTTATTTTCATAAGTCTACTTCCCTTCAAGTTATCATCATTTGAAAACACCTTTGAAAATATCAAGAAAATGCTTGACCTCTTTCTAGTTACATGGAACTTCCTCATATCTCTACTATCACAATAAAACTATTTTAACATATAGCAGAAATTAGTTAATTGTTTCTAAATGGTTCCCATGACCTCTACTTTTTTGTTTAAAATATATTTTGTTTTCCCCAATCACATGTTACAACAATTATTTAACATATGGTTTTTTAAATTTTGAATTCTAAATTCTATCCCTCTCTCCTTCCCCCTTTTTCTCTCCCTGACACAGTAGGCAATCAGATATAGATTATATATGTGTGATCGTGTAAGACTTTTCCACAATAGTCATTATATACAAGAGGACCCCCCCCAAAAAAAAGAATGGAATAAAGTAAATAATAGCATGCTAAAGTTTATATTCAAACAATATCAGTTCTTTCTCTGGAGGCAGATAGTATGCTCCATGATTAGTCTTGGATCATCATTACATCATTGAGAATAGCTAAGTCATTTACAATTCTTCATTCTAATTCATACTGCAGTTATTGTGCTCAATGTTCTCCTGATTCTGTTCACTTTGTATCAGTTCATACAAATCCAGATTCTTCTCAATTATCCTGCTTGTCATTTCTTATAGCACAATAATATTTCATCAAATCATATACCACAGTTTGTTTAAGGATTCCCCAAATGATGGACATCTCTTCCACTTCCAATTCTTAGGCACCAAAAAAAAGGTGCTATAAATATTTTTGTAGAAATAGATTCTTTTCCCTTTGTTTTTCAAAAATATCTTCAGGATCTAGACCTAGCAAGTGTGTGTTCATCTTTGATTGCCAAAGAAAACCATGCCATCAAAGAAATAATGACATGACTTGCACTTGACTTTGTTTTGAGTGAGGGAGGGCTGTGCAGGTCACCAGTCTCACTTCTCCTCAGTGACCAGATATTCATCAGGATGATTGGAGATGACCCAGGATGAGTCAATTGGGGTTGTGACTTGCCCAAGGTCATACAGCTAGTGAGTGTCAAGTGTCTGAGGTGAGATTTGACTCCTCCTGCAGGTGCTCCTGACTCCTGCACTGGTGCTCTATCTACTGCACTATCTAACTGCCCTTAGACCTAGCAAGTATCACTGGATCAAAGAATATGCATGGTTTTATAGCCCTTCGTGCACAGTTCCAAACTGCTCTCCAGAATGTCTGGTCAGTTCACAGCTATACCAACAGCACATTAGTGCCCCAATTTTTCCACATCCTCTCCAACATCCATCATTTTATTTTTTTGTTTTGTTTTGTCATATCAGTCAATATGATTTGTGTTCATCCTTCATGGCATGACTTGTACTTGACTTTGTTTTGAGTGAAGGAGGGCTGTGTAGGTCACCAGCCTCACTTTTCCTCCAGAGCCATCTGAATCCAGTGAGCAGATATTCATCAGGATGACTGGAGATGACCCAGGAGGCACTGGGAGACCTTGGACCCCTTAGGCCAAGGTCTTTGCAGGTACTCAGGCAGAGGAAACATCCATTCATTCAATAGAACTGTTTAAGAAGTAGCCTGGGCATGGCCCCTTTAATGAGGCCAAGGAAAAGAAAAACATCAGACTTGGAGGGAAACAGCAACAGTTACTATTGATAATTACTCTAAAGCTAGAAGGGTCCAGAAGAGCGCTTAGGCAGGGGCCCATTGGAGAGGAGAGGAGGAGAGGGGAGGGCAGAAGAAGGGGTGGTGAAAGGAGAGGAGTCAGTAAGACCCGTCAACTGGGCATCTTTTGACCATCCACATTTACCTTCCTTTGGAGAAGACAAGGAAGGGGAAGGGAAGGCAGACAGGAGAGGAGGAGTTGAGTTACCCATCTAGCTGGGTCTAGTTCAGCCAGCTGTGTCTAGTCACTGGATTGTGAGTTAATCTGATAGGTGTGAGGTGGTAGCTCAAAGTTGTTTCAATTTGCATTTCTCTAATCAGTTGTAATTTAGAGCATTTTTTCATCTGAATATGGGCAGCTTTGATTTCTTTGTCTAAAAACTGCATAATCATATCCTTTGACCCCTTATGATTCCTGTACTTAAAGACGTAGGATTGTAGAGTCTGTATCTGCATAGAAAACTTCACTGACTTTGCTAGTGGAAGAGGTAATGAGACTGATTAACAACAATAATACCCCATCTCTTATATTTTGACAGAACTTATAACACAAAATATTTCTGCAGAAATCATCCGATCTGATTATTCTGACAACTTTCTAAGCCTTTCTAAGGGAATGTACAAACCTATGTTCTCCTGGTTGAAGCTTGAATAAATTAATAACATTCTTCACATTATATGAATGCCTTCTGTGTGAGTTTAAAAGTCTTTTTTCCCCTAAATAATTATCTGCAAAGTAGAAGTTAGTTTCCCCAGTACACCTGTCAGCTGCTACCTGAATGGTTGTCCAAACCCAAAGAAATCCCTCCTCAGAGGCTGGAACCTATGGAGTTAATAATATCCTAAAATAAACTAGGATAGGTAATAGCTATGAGAATTTCTACTACTAATATAAATTTCTACTACTAATAGTGTCAGAAAAAATATATATACAATCAGGTGATGATTCAAGTGGACCCCTTAAGTAATTTAGGGTTTTGGTCAATTTCTACTTAGCTGCATCTCACCTCCCTCCTTTCCGGTGCCATCTCCCATAAATCCCCAGAGATCAAGCTGAAAAGCAGGAAATGCTACATTCTAGCACATTAAGGAAACAGTAAAAAAAAACATTTTCCATTGTTTTGTTTTATTGGGGAGGCAGGAGATGCATCAGTGTGACATTTTTAATGTTGAGGGAAAACTTCATTAGATATCAAAGTCAAAATATGGCCCTATAAATGCTGGCTTCACCTTCTGAAGATTAGGAAGCTACTGTAAGACTGTCAATATTAAAATTTCCACAGTTTAAAAACTAAAGCTTTGCAGAGAAACTTCCTATCTTTAAACAGTTTCAACTGAACTAAAAATGAGTTAGCATCAATTTATATCATTAGTCTGTTTCTTGAACCAAGACATGAAATGGAACTTTTATAGAGCATCCTAAGGCATTTATGTAGCCATGCTGAAAGAACAGTTAATTACTTTCAAGTTGCAAAGACTAGCAAGGCCTGCTGAAATACCATTCAAAATGCAACTCTAGCATAAGGTCATAAGGGTTAGTGATTACACTGATTCCCTTTATACCTTACAAGTATCTAAAATAGAGGACTTTATTGCTTCATTGTCCCAGAAGGAATATTCTCTTTTAGTCTTCCATTGAGGTAAGTTCCAAATAGGTTACATCAGATGTGAGATCTGAATGAAGACTGGATATATCAGTTGAGTATACAAAGAAACCTATGATCTGAGAGGATAGAATCAGTACAAAAATAAAGGAGGTATTTACACTGAGCTAATTCTTTCAAAATTCTGAATAAATACAAATCTCAAATTACTAAGATAAAATGATAAATACTAAGGAAAAGAATTCATTAATCAAAATGCAAGTACAAATTGAATTCTTTCTTCAAACATAGACAATTATAAAAAGATATTTTTCCCCTCCAGTGTGTGATATATTCACATATTCACTATACTAGGACTTTTTATTTTTTTTTATCAGACCCTTGATTTAATCCAAATATACAGCATCCAGTGTGGATTGGCACATTTTTGCAATTTATAAAGTCTTAAGAAGTTATCTGGGGTACTCAGACATTAAGTGACTTATCCAGGCTCACACAGACATAACATGTCAGAAATGAAACTTGAAACCAAGTTCTCCTAAACAAAAGCCTGCACTATACTCTCTGTCACTTTTCCTCTCATAGAGGTATTATGAAAGTTAAATTAAGAATTTTGATTATGGAATTCTTTATTAAGACTTGGACCAAAGATTTGGGAGACTTAGAATCTTTCTCTGTCCCAGCTACCCAATGGTTAAAAGCCCTTGAGACTCAGTCCTAATTTCTCATTTGCAAAATGCTTGGAGGGAAGGGCAAACAAAATGCACACTATTTAAGGTTCACCCTAAACTAAAATTCTATAATATTTAAAAATATTTTCACATTACCAGAGTGTCCCAAAAAAGTAATTGGCTCTCTCCCTGAAATGTTTAGCATTCAAGATGTGTGCTGTTTTTCAGTTATTTCAGGTGTATCCAACTCTCTGTCATCCCATTTGGGGTTTTCTTGGCAAACATACTGGAGGGGTTTGCCATTTCCTTCTCCAGTTCATTTTACCGATGAGGAGATGGAGGCAAACAGGATGAAGTAACTTGCCCAGAGTCACACAACTATCTGAGGCCAGATCTGAACTCATGAAGATAAAGTCTTCCTAACTGCAAGCCCAGTCAGTGCTCTATCCAATATACCACCAACCTACCCAGCATTGAAGACAGTACCTAACTAATCTGGTAGAAGCTAGCACATTCATGATGAGTATAAATCAGACCTTTATTCCATCAAAAACAAGCTGTCCTTGCCATTGCATTATTCCCTAAGCTATCTGTACTCCTCTTGGCTCATGCCACCATTGGTCGTCTTTTTCACCTGGTGAACCCCCAATATGCTTTATTTATTCCTTGAAAGAGATTTGATAGTCATGTGTACCTTTAAAGTGATAATATCTCCTATGCAAAAAAAAATAAACTAACAAAAATATTAATTTTATGCATTTAGAGACAAAAAAAATGGAGGTCCACATGAGTAATTCATATAGCCAATTACATAAAACAAAGCAGTGCTCAAGTCAAGAAGAAAAAGTTAAACTCTTCTGTCCCGAAACTCTCATTTTTGGGGGGAGCTAGGTGGCACAATGGAAAGAGCGCTGGTCTTAAAGTCAATAGGATCTGAGTTCAAATCTGAACTCACACACTTACTGGGCAAGACGCTTCATCCCAACTGTCTCTAAAACAAACAAGCTCTTGCCTTCCTATATCACACCATCCTGTTAGACTATGTTTATGTAAGTGATATAGTAGAAATAATGTTATACTTAGAGTCAGGAGACTTGAGTTCAGATTATGACTCTAAAACTTTCTGCCTACCTATGGCTATGGGAAAGTCATTTAGTTTGTCTCAGTCTCACCTTCATCATACATAAATTGAAAGTAATACTATCTATACTACTTCACACATGGTTGTAAGGAAAATGTTGCCTTATATTTGGAGTCAAAGGACCTGGGTTTAATGCCTACTTCTGTTATGCCCTGTGGGACTTTGCACAATCAATCAAGTATTTATTTATTATCTACTATATGACAGCTAATGTGGCAAGTGTGAGAAATACAATGATTGTTGTCGTTTAATTTTTTTCATCATGTCCAACTCTTCATGACCCATTGTGGGGTTTTCTTGGTAAAGATACTGGAGTGGTTTGTCATTTCCTTCTCCAGTTTTATAGATGAGGAAACCAAAGCAAACAGGGCTAAGTGTCTTGCCCAAGGTCACGCAGCCTGTAAGCATCTGAGATCATATTTGAACTCAAGTCTTTCTGACTCTAGGCCCACTGCTCTACACTGAGCCACCTAACTGGGAGATATGAGGACAGAAGCAAAATGGCCCCTGTCTTCAAGAAGCCTATGTTCTAAGGGAGGAGACAACATATACGTATGAAGGTATACACAAAGCACCTACAAGGCACTCTTGTAGCCAAGTCCTTTTTAACCTCTTTGGGCCCCCATTTTCAACTGTAAAATGAGACTACTGGGTTGATGGCCTCCAAGGGGTCTTCCAGCTTCAATCTATGCTCTTTTGAACCTAATGAAACATATAAATTGGAGCTCATTAATTGTGTGTCAATTGCTGGCCTGAGGATGCTTATTCCATCTTTTTCAGAAAATCACCAAATTTCAGATCTGGAAGAGGCCCTCAGAGGCCATCTGGTCCATCCTATACTCATTTAATATCATAGCTGACATCTAGAATCTATTTGAAAACCTCCAACAAGGTGGAATCCACTATTCATTTCACTTCTGTACAAGTTTGATGGTTAGGATTTGAATTTGATTGCTCATGTGAGAGAAGAATAAAACCTCAGTGATACAGATGTTGTGATGAAGGAGGGGAAATGCTAATCATGACAGCTCTCAAGGGCCTTCAATCCTAGTTGGTAAAGGGTTAGAAAGAGCCCCCAAAAAATGATCTATGGAAAAATACTTAAATATCATAGCTAAGGACAAAGATATTGGTTCCAATCCTTTCAAACTTATTCTGAAGAACAGCCAGGTAGGCTACAGCAGAAATGAATCTTTGGAAGATCTGCTATATAAAGTACCTACTTACTCTAGGTCCTCCTTCTCTAACCATTCTAATCTAATTGGGGCCATTGAACTTGAGAAAGAGAAAGAGAGACCTAAAGAGACAGACAGAGAGAGACAGAGACAGAGACAGAGAAAGACACAGAGAGAGACAGATAGAAACCATTCGAAAGCCCTCATTCAGGGAAAAAAAACAAGAAAAGAAAATGTTATTATTTTAGCATCAATATTTTCTTTGAATGAAAATGGATTGTGGGGTCCTAATTGGGGAAAAGCCAAAATACACAGTAAGAAGTGAAAAGTCTTTGAAAGGTAGAAGCCCGACCATGGTGACCTGCTAAAATATCACAACTTAGATTCTGAATCACAAGTGAGATTATTTAGATACCGTGACTGATGAAAGCCATGACATGGACACTGTAACCAGTGCAAGTCCAGTACATGACTAGTATGCAACCTTGTATTTGGGCATTTACTTCTCAACATTGGCTTAATGCCCAAGCTTGGAAATAAGGTCATTACAAAGCAAAACTCCAAATATCTACCAGTCTACAGTGAAGCATGCTATGGTTCCTCCTCCTTTTGTCTGATTTCTGTAATTACCACAGGGATTTGTGGGGGTCTTTGTGAGGTGTCCAGCAGCCACCTCAGATTGCCCTTGTTTTATAAGTATTCATTATGATTTATTAAACTCCTATAAACAATTAGGAGTCTCTTGGCCCCTTCCTTTGGTATCAAACTCACCCCACAGCTGGGGGGAGGTACAGGTTTACTTACTTCAGGAAAGTAGCTTAGCTTACTTCAGGAAAAAAGGATAAAAGACTCTGAAAGATTATTATAAAATTTGTTTTTCCTTCCCACTTCCTATAATTCCTATTTCAGAAGTAAGAGCAAGAGCTTGATCACAGCAAGATCGTGATCTAAGTGGCTCACTCACAGCTTATTAAAGGATTGATTCATCTTTATCAGAATCACCCCACCCCATGGTGTTGTTCAGTTGCTTAAGTTGTATCTGACTCTTCATGATCCCATTTAGGGTTTCTCAGCAAACATACTGGAGTGCTTTGTCATTTTCTTCTCCATCTCATTTTACAGAGGAGGAAACTGAGGCAAACAGGGTTGAATGACTTCCCCAGGGTCACACAGCTAGCAAGTGTCTGTGATCACATCTGAACTCATGTCTTCTTGTCCTTCCAGTCCTTAACTCTATCCACTGGGCCAGCTGCCCTCACCTAAGCCCATAGATGAGAAAAAATACAAACTTTATAAATGTGCATAAAAAGATTAGGGAGGTATATAGCAGATATACACATATCTCATGTTTTAAGAAAATATATTCATGGGTTATGGCTAATGTTCAGCAATAGAATAATTTCCAAAATTAAATGTCTATCATTATAATTTAATGAATTTAAATTGCATCTGCACCTATTAAGTGCCATTATTAAATGACCATAAAAATATTCAACAAACACATCTGGAGCATGGCCCATAAAGTACTGTGTGAAGCACTGAAGGACATACAAAGATAAATTCCTCAGAGAGCTTATAATCTATCAGTTCAATCATTTCAAATGCTGGCTATAAGCAAAAAGAAAAAAATTCTTCATGTCCTATCTTCATCGATTATTGGTCTATATATTTATAATTCAGATTTCAAACTCCATGTGACCATTTGAAGGCTTTGTATTTTAGCCCTGCAACCAGACCAACAGGTGTTAAGGTCATTTATTACATTAGAATATTACTGAATGTTTTCTGTCCCTCAGCTACTTAATATTAATGCACACATACAAAGAGAAATTGGAGTTAGTAAAAACATACATTTGGAGTAGATGACAAATTTACAATGGTTCAGTTTCACATTCTTTTCATAGAAACCAACAGATAATTAGGGACCTCTGGAGAATTTCTTGATGCCAAAAATGCATAACAAACAAAAAAGTGCATGATAACCAGGGCCATTACAGGAGTTGAAAGACTTTTTATCATCCCTTTTTCTACTAAAGCTCCCTAGAAGTTTTGCTTGCTTTATGCTACAGAAATGATTTTACAGCTTCAGAAGCATGAACATGCCCGATCATGTGGGTACAGTGCCACATATGCTCCCCACACTTGGGCACCATCATGCATGGTTTTTGAACACATGTTCTCTGTCTGTATCTACTTTCCTACTCGTGGCGAAAGTAGCAGAGGTGAAAGTGCAGGAATTCATGCTATATTTTGAAGCAGACACTAACGTGGACCTAAAGTATAACTCAAACCTAGAATAGTATTAAGGCAAGGTATGTATATTACATATATGTGTATATACATATATATGTATACATATATGTATTTATGTGTGTGACATATGGACATCCATATATTCATATACATATATCCATATTTATGGATGTGCAAGTGCATATGTATAGACACATGTATTTCTGTTACTAAAAATATATTTCTATTGCTAGTCAACCAAAGGGTGTATCAGATCAAAGAAAAAAAATGGAGCCTGTAGTGGGAGGAGTTAACTTCCTGTTGGAAGAGGTCATCTACAGCAGAGCTGAGAGGAAATTAGTCAGAGTCTAGTCAGGGCTAGGAAGGAAGCAGGCAGCTGGCTAGTGTGAGTGAAGGAACTTGTTTGTGATTGTGTGTAAGGGAGCTGGTTTGTGGGAAGCCTCACAGGGAGGCTTGGGGATGGTGTAGTCATCTGCATTGTCACTGTATATAGATTTTTGTTACTATGATGGATTTGGCTTTCTGGGGTCTGAATAAACATTTGGTTCTGTCTTCCATGTGGAGAGTCTCTTGTATTTTGTGATTCAGAACTGCACCAGGATATTCATGACCACTGTGGGCACTATGAATATCACATTGGTGCTACATATGTGTATACATAAGCAATGAAGAAAATCAAGTTATCTCTTTGGTTTCCTAGAGAGGAATACAAATGAGTTCCCATAAGCCATGCGAAACAATGAGATAGAACACCAACAGTTTACATAGTCTTTTCTGGATCAGGAAAAGATTTCCTTACTGAAGGACATTAGAAACTTGTGAAATAACCCTTGGCCAGCTCAAGAAAAATAATCTCTTTCCTCCTTTCATTTCCATGTCTACTTGGTCAATAATGACTTAACTTTCCTGTCATGCAAAATAAAACCATAGATGGTTACTGAAACATAATGAATTTTAACACCGTTTTATCAATATTGTTTGCATGATGTGACTGGGCATTTTTATATGAACATTGCTTGGTTTTATTAACCACCCTCCTGTCATAAACACTCCTGTCTGGTGAATATTTGCATTTTAAGTGGTTTTCTATCAGTAAATAATGTTCATTCCTTAAATAAATTTATAGGTTGTAATCACTGCATATGGACTTGGCAGAAGCATTTGCCAAGAGCACATTCATTCCCACTGTAAACAAGCAAGAAAACATAAATAAAATATAGCTTTCAAAACATAACCCATGTGCAAAATATGCATTTAAAATGCAATTTGTCAACATGGACTTTTATAGACTTGGTTTTCAGAAGAAGCAGGTAAGTCTGTGCTTTAAAAATGTAATGAATTAACAAGTCTACAATGTGTATTTATTTCAGTATAGGAGTCTAGAAGACTGAAAAAAAATCCAATACCTTTAACTACCAATTCTGCATAGTTTGATATCCCCACACCTCCTTCAGTGCGTATCATACAACGATAGTTCCCAGCATCTTGCTTTGTTGTATTCACAACATTAAAGGAGGCAGTAAATCGACGAGGACTTGTCACTTTGATTTCCTTTAGAGGTGCATCCTTTACGTCAATGCCCTACACAGGGATGGGGAATGACAAGGGGAGGGGAGAAAGAGAAAGAAAGTTATATTTTAAGGTGAAAAAATACAAAACATTTAAGAGTAACCTCATATCCAAACTTCAAAAATACCCAATGAAATAGTACAGATGTTACTCTCATACAAACCTCAGTTAAAGCATTCGTTATCTAGAGGCAACTGTTCAGGGAGAACAGCTGGTAAGGGTTCTGAAATTCTGCCATCCTAAACACTTTGGAGCTTGAGTGATACTGATTTAAGAGTGTGGGCATTTGTCTGTTGATTTTTTCTTTCTTTTTTTTTAATCCAGAATATTAATTTGGTTAAATTATTTCTACTCAAAATTAAAAAAAAAGATACTAGGCAAATTTCTTTCCCATTCCTGTCCTCCCTCCCACCTCTTTCTTTTGCATAAAGAAATTAAATTGCAAAATCTCTTTCCCTTCTTTAAGGAACTAACAAATAGCTTTTTCAGTGCACTTTGGCTTTTTTAAATGTTTGCATAGTTAATCAAGTAAGCTATACTCTACTCTATTATTGCCCTCACTTTGCATATGAATACAGAATCACATAAATCTTCACACGGATTAAAATCACAGAATGAATCATAACAGGGTTAAAATATACCATAAGCAGAGCAACTACCACGGAGGTCCAGATGCTGGGCCAATACACACCAAATAAAGGGTCAAGGATTCATGAAGTAAAGGTATGAACTTGAGGGATAAGTTTCAAGTGTGATGTACAGGACCAAGAACATAGCAATATTTTATTTAATATCTTATTTAACTTTTATACATTCTCTTTATGTATAAAAAAACACTGTACATACAAAAGAAGCTCATTTTTTCTCTACAAGTCTCTTGTTCATTGTTGTATATTGAAATGTTTGCATTTATTGATGAGTATGTTCATAATGCAAAAAAATTTAAAGAAATACAACAGTGATGATGTACGTAGTATATACTCAATAAATATATTTTAAACAATGATTGCTTGATAGTAATCTCTGAGACATAAAGAAGGGATTCTGTTAGGAAACTAAGATAAGGTTTAAAAAGCAGTATACTATAACCTTGTAAATGGTATGTCTATTCATTATTTGGTGAATAATTGACCAGCTAGGGCAGCTATTGGGCAGCTAGGTTAGTGCAGTGCATACAGCTCTGGGCCTGGAGTTAGGAAAACGTGAGTTCAGATTTGGCTTCAGAGATTTACTAGCTGTGTTACCTTGAGCAAATCACTTAACCCTGTTTGCCTCAGTTTCTTCATCTGTAAAATCAATTGGAGAAGGAAATGGCAATCCACCTAAGTACCTTTGTTAAGAAAACCCCAAACGGAGCCAAGAAGAAACAGAAATGCCTGAACCACAACCAAACTGACCAAAGTCCAAAGCCTGCCCTTCTTTCCAACTTCTATTTTTATTGATGATATTACAATCTTTCCAGGCACCTGAACTCAACACTTTGATATCACCATTTAACTCTTGCCCTCTAACTCTACTGATTTGACTTTGGCACAATTTCTTAGCCTTATCTTCGGTAAATTATCTCCTAAACTTCAAAGATCATCCTAACTGCCTCCATTCTCATCCCTGAAAGAGACAGATTAGATGAAGATGAAATATAAGACAGAAGCACCTGTTATACACTAAATACTCTATCCTACTACTCAGGACACCTTATACCTTGAAATATATTTTTGCTTTTTTTCAATGTTAGAAATCTGCATTGTTCACTAACAAATCCTAATAACAAAATAGATTTTAGTTGTGTAATTAGAACATTTGGCTGTTAACAAAATGAAATTAACTTTATAATGTTATTTGTAAGCATGAAAAGAGGCAAATAATAGACGTGTAAAGCAGTCTTCTACACAATGCATGATGCCAAAGGCAATGTGAATCTGGACATTAATGTCAAAATACTAGGCTAATAAAATATTAGTGAATGATTAGTTTTATCTCTGCATAATTATAAATTGAGTTCATTCTTACTCCTTTAAATAGTGACTATGAGCCAAAAGAATTTCAAGTTTAAGGAAAAATCAAGAGTATGGAATTTTATATGTGGCAATTATATTATTTACTATAGTCACTGAATAAAGAAACCAATCAACTGGCATTAATTAAGCACCTATATCATACCAGAAACTGTGCTAAATGTTGGGGATACAAAGAAAGATGGTGGTAAGGAGACAGGGACTTAAATCTCACAGTCACATGCAAATAACTGCACAACAAACAAGATCTACACATGATAAACTGATGGTAATCTCACAAGGAAGGTGTTAGGATTAAAGAGGACAGACCAAGTTTCTGGCAGAAAGAGGGACTTTAAGATGTGAAGGAAGCAGGGAATCTAGGAGGTAGAGAAGAAGAAGAATTATTTATTCCCAGTCATGGGAGACACCAGTGAAAGTGCTCAGTGTCAGAAAGTAGAGCATCCCTTGTGTGGAAGGAGCAAGGAAAACTGGATCAAATGGTATATGCAAGAGATCCAGGATGGCCTAGAGGGAGGAGAGACTTGAGGTAGGGCAGACCGATGAGGCATTTGCAATAATCCAGTCATGAGGTGACAAGGGCCCAAACTGCTTTAAGGGCATGTCAGTATCAGAGGAAAGAAGGCAATACATAAGAGGTGATTTGAAGGTGAAAAATGGAAGCTCTAACCAGGACTATTGTGAGCATGGGTGACTAGGAGGCTGACAATATCCTCCATAGTAGTAAGGAAGTTAGGTAAAGGGGAGGATTTGGAGGGAAAGATAATGAGTTCTGTTTTGGACATGTTAAGTTTAAAACATAGGACATCCATTTTGAGATGTCTAATAGGCAACTGGAGAGAGAACCTGGAGGTTGGGAGAGCAGTTGGAGCTATTAGAAAAATAGATGAGAGTCTTCAACAGAGAGATAACCAAATCAAAAACTAGGCAAAAACTGGCCCTCTTGATGGCTGGTTTGGAGTTCTCATACTCTGAACCATCAGAAGTTCTGTAGGAAATGATTTGTCCAACTTCAGACACAAGTATGTTTCTCTCCATGCAAGGACATCAATTTATTTCAAAGTTCATCGTTTTTCTTGGAGGGCCAATAAATATTCACTTGAAATTATTTTGAGAAAGCTGTATTTTAAAGTTGTACTTGTTTCATGCTTTCAAAAAAAAAAACAAATCTGTAAAAATAATGCTAAATTTTAAAATGGTTTCATGTCACACTTTGAACCTAAAAGATAAATGGCCACAACAAGCAACTCTGTTCAAGAGTCAGTCAAAAAGTATTTATTAAATAGTTACTATGACAGGTATTGTCAGAAGTATATCCCATAGTCTTCTGGCTGAAATAGTTCAATTATCTTTAACGGAGATGACATGAAGTGAAAACAAATTAACAAAGCAAAATATTTATCCTGGCTAATTTCAAATAAATGACTACATGTGAACTTCACATAAAATCTGAAAAAAATCCAGTGTCTTCCCTTATACATTCTTTCCTATAACTCCTAAGTGTTACTGTGAAAGTCAAAGATGACTCCTAGCTGTATCCTCTTCCCTCTGTGAAGGGAGCAGCAACAGAATTTTCCCACTGCCTCTAGACATCTCTTCATAAGGACAGGCTTAGAATGTGCATTTCTATTCTGGTCCCTGCTGTCTTCTCTGGTCTACAGGTGTCTTTTTCTTTCTGAAGAATAACAGGAAAGGGAAATTTCACACCAAAAGGACCCACACAACAGACTCTTTAAATGTCAACAATAGCCTTTCTTAGGTCCATAAGCAATAGCCCCAGATTAACCTGGAATTATCTCTGTGTTCCTAATAAGTTGGAAAGTTATTAATAAGTACAAAACAGACTACCATAGTACATCAACCCCCACATGGCATCTAGCCACCAAGCTGAAAAGGGGAACTTTGCTGTTTAGTCATGTCCAATTTTTTGAGACCCCATTGGGGTTTTCTTGGCAAAGATGCTAGAACAGGTTTGCCGGGGGGAGGAACCAAGATGGCGGAGTAGAAAGACACATATATGCTAGCTCCTAATTGACAGCCCATAAAATACCTGTAAAGAAGAAGTCCCAACAAATTCTGGAGCAACAGAAGATGCACAACAACGGAGTGGAGGAGATTTCTGTTCCAGAGAGCCCTGAAAAACTGACACCAAAGGTCCATTGCACAAGGACCCTGCCTTGGCCGTGCAGCATCAAGGGGACAAGATATGAGCAGGCTTCAGGGACGGAATCTCCAGCAGCCACGCAGGTGCACCACCCACAGGTGCAAAGGTCAGTGAGAGAGCCTATTTGGCTGGCTGAGAAGGGAGTGGGGTATTTCCATAACTCAGGCCCCCTCAGGAGACAGAAGCAGAGGGAGCAGTATATAGGGGCTCCAAAAGCAGGCAGGAGCTCAGATCCATTGTTGAAGGTCTCCACATAAACCCCCGAGGAAATTGAGCCATGTGTGGTGGCCCTGCCCCCACCTGAGTACCTGAACCTAATCTCACACTGAATAGCAGCCCCACCCCCACTGAAAGCTCTGAGGCTGGGAAGCAGCATTTGAATCTCAGCCCCCAACCACTAGCTGGGTGGATCTGGAGGCGAGGCAGGGGTGGAGAAGAATCTCAGAAGTCAAATAACTGGCTGGGTATATGCACAGAAAAGGGAAAAAAAATAAGGCCATAGAAGGTTACTTTCTTGTCACCAACAGATATGAACAGATATCTCCTCCCTTCCTTTCTGATGAGGAAGAACAATGCTTACCATCAAGGAAAGACATAGAAGTCAAGGCTTCTGTATCCCAAACATCCAAAATGAATATTCAATGGGCTCAGACCATTGAAGAACTCAAAAAAAATGATTTTGAAAATCAAGTTAGAGGGGTGGAGGAAAAACTGGGAAGAGAAATGAGAGAGAT
>CM053773.1:62500123-62597117 GCA_028658325.1 Potorous gilbertii
AAAAGAGAAGATGGGGTATGGGAAGGGAGGGATGATAGAAGAGAGGGCAGATTGGTGATGTGGGCAATTAGAATGTCCAGTGTATTGGGGAGGGGGGAGGGGACAAATGGGGAGAAAATTTTGGAACCCACAATCTTGTGAAAATGAATGTAAAACGCTAAATAAATTTATTTAAATAAAAAAAATAAAATAAAAAAAAACACACACATATGTATATGTGTATATATATGTATATATACATATATATACACACACACACACACACACATACATACGTGCATACACATATATATCCTTTGGAAATAATGGGTATAATGAATCAGATTGATACAGTCACTATAATTTTACAGCTCATGTCACTCCCCCAATTGTTTTTTATGTAAATTCTCCAAATGTGTGTGTATAGTGTGAGTCATGGCTACCTTTTAAAGAAAAGGAATTAGAAAAATTGCAGAGGCAATTTGTGGTGTTAGTATTTGCCCCTAGTTAGCATATTTAAAATGCTTATTTGTGTAGCTGTCCATTGGATTTTCAAGAACATGCTTTTAGGCTAGTTTAGAGATGAGTGACACAGAGAATGGAATGGCTTGAGTTAATATCACTCGCCGTTTACACAGCTCAGAGCAGGAAAATATGCCACTGTCTATGTAGGAGAAGAGTGACATGAATGGGAAGACACAACACCAGGAAAAGGACAGAAGCATGAAACACTAATTGCCATCGATCTCACAGAGCTTAAATGAGACATGGGGAGAAGTGTCAGGGAGCCAAGTTGCCATCCTACAGAAGTAAACTGACAGCGTGAGATGACCTGAATAGAATCACATAAAACTGAGGTGCGTTTCTTTCTTTTATGAGAAAGTGGAATGTTTCTGTTAATATAGGTTGGTTTAGATTGGTTATTTCTTTTTTCTGGATAGTTTTTTTTTCTTTCCCTTCAGCATCTCTATGAAGAAAAAAATTTCATGACTGCTACTCATTGACAAAATTCCTACTTTGATCGATTATGCTGCTTTTTCACGTAATAATACTCTGATGTATTTTTCAAATGCAGATTTGCTGAAAGCACATTGAAAGCATGTGTTACTGGACATCATGTTAGATGCACAAAACCAAGAGTCAGAGTGTGGTTTTATGAACTTAATTGGGAGAAATGTTGTTATTTTATAAGGTAGATACAATCGTATTGTGATTAACAAATTATCTGTAAATTAAAGTTCTTTATTGGGAGGAAGTTGGAATTTAAAAACAAAATCTTCACAGTTTCTCTTTGTTTCAGTCCATAGAAGGTCAGTTGGGATGACTGTTGTGTTATCCTTTGTCTATAACCCTTCATTAATCAGAATAAGGTATTAATGGCTATTTTGTATATGAAAGAAATTCTAGCACAAAAATTGATTAATTTGATCACACAGTAAGTTTCTGGTAGAAATAACTAGATGCAGATTTTAAGACTCACTTAGGCTACTGTTTTTCTGTTTTACCGTGCCAAAAAAAGTTATAACTAATCACATAAAGGCATTTAACTACATAAATGTTTGCAATGAACACATGACCTATATGCAATTATATATGTGTACATAAAGACATATATTTGTGTTTGTGTATATATTTATATATGTGTGTATATACATATATATGTATAATTTTTATGATGTAAAATGTCCTGAAGAAAAGGGAGAATTAGGGAAGTTGGATTGTTGCACAAATTCTTTAATTTTGTTGGGACTCAGTTTCCTCATAAGTAAAATGAAAGAGTTGCTCTAGATAACCTCTAAGAACCCTTTCACTTCTAACTTTCTAATATTAGTTGACTCCAAGAGACCTTGAGGCATTAGGAGACAAATGTACTTTACAAAAGGAAGATTATGTTTCATATTTGAAACTTTAAATGAAATATCATAGCATATTATATAAATTCATTATTGCAGATATTAAATGTGAGCAAACAAGCTAAATTCATAGACTGTGTTCCTAAATTTGGCAGAATCTTTGCTCCTTTCTGAGCTTGAATAGAACAATTTTGATACTTGAAATTTTAACATTTAGTGAAAAAATAAATTTGAGCAATGTTTATGCATATTTCTATATGAATTTTTTTGGTTTCTTTTGTATCTATGCACATGCATTTTAAAATTGAATTGTGGAAGGGATTTTATTCATTTGAATAATCACAGAAGACTGTTTACTTGTTTATGAGAACCAGACAATGCTTTTTTTGTTTGTTGGGAACTCATAGTCCACATCACTTTTTAAATTATAATTTGAAATGTGTAACTCTGGATAAGTCACTTACCCCTGTTTGTCTCAGTTTGTTCATCTGTAAAATGACCTGGAGAAGGATATGGCAAACTACTTCAGTATCCAAGAAAACCGAAGTGGAGTCAGGAAGTACATGACTGAAAAAAACTAAAGATCAGTAAAATGCCTATCCTTTAGGGATATTCTGAAGCAAAATGAGTCTTTTTGTAGAAATCATCTACGAAATACCAATCAACTATTTATTCTTTCATTGCTTGGGAAATCAGGAGGGTGCCATTGCAGAGAAATTTTTGTCCACATAGTGATATACTAAGGTTTCTGCCCCACTATCAACCAATATAACCTCTCATCCTCCTACATAGCTTCAAAGTTACAGAGTATTATATGGGTGCAGTAGGAGGTTGACAGTTCAGTGTAGTACGATACAAAATAAATCTTGGAGAAATCAATAAACAATGTCTGACAAGATCAACTATAGGAAAATTATGGGCTGGCAAAGTAGGGTAGTGAAAGGTTTGATCTTGTAGCTTAAAATTTAGAAGGGAAAAAGGCCTTTCATTTCAAAAATAAAAGTCTTCACATATTGTTTTAAGAACAGATAATTAAAGAACAAAGAAATTATTACCCATCCCAGTTCTTGACTGTCTTGGATCAGAAATGTTAAATAAGTAACTGTGTTATTTCTCTGTATTTTTAGTGATTTTAGGGTTTAATAATGTGTTTGGGTGACATACAGAAAAATGAAATGTTCTCTCCTATTTCATTTATTTTATCCTTTTTGTCTTTAACTTTTCCAAAATGCTAGAAGAGGGTATAATCATTAGAGATTTTTCCCTTTCCCTGAATCTTCTTCTTATAGGAGAGGTAAATTAATTGTTCCATCATCGTTATTTCATTATCATGCTCACAGCTTTTGGAATGCTTACCCTGTCCTATGAACTATAGATGCAAAATTCTTGTCTTCAAAGAGATGATAATCTAATTATCAACTGAGGAGATGGGATATACAATCCAAGATCTCATAAATTAATTGCTAAATGAGTGATTTGGAAATGAAATACTATGAAAATTTAGAGGAGGAAGAGATTGTTTTTAGGATGGAGAGGTTAGAGGAAGTTTCATGGAATATTTGAAATTGCCAGAATAGCTGTGTATTGGAGAACATTTGTGTGTTTGGCAGCTTGGTGGTACAGTGGATGGAGCTCCAGCCCTGGAGTCAGGAGGACCTGGGTCCAAATGTGACCTCAGAAACTTATGTTATGTGACCCTGGGCAAGTCACTTAATCCTGTTTGCCTTAGTTCCTGGCGAAGGAAATGACAAACCACTTTAGTATCTTTGCCAAGAAAGCCCCAAATGGAGTCATGGAGAGTTGGACATGACCTGAAACACCTCAGCAACAAACTTGGAGAGCAGGATGTCAGTGAAAATAGAGTCTTGATAAATTGAGATGAGTAGAGGCAATATTTTAGGTACCAGGACATCTTGATTGATGTGGCAGTGTCATGGGGATAATTAACAGATCAATTTAATTGAATTAAGATTTTGTTTGCATCTTTGCAACCCCGACACTTAGCACAGTGCTGTGAACATAGTAAGTGCGGAAAAATTGCTTGTGGGATTGAATTTAATTGAAAATAGTTTGAAATTTAAAGTATTTTAATATGCAATATTATTTTGCCCTACAATTCAAAGATCTAGTTGAAGAAGTATATTCAAAAACTGGAGTCACAGTCAATGCACATGGGAGTCTGAGTCTTGTTTTCTTAATCTTGGACAAGTCATTTTTCTCTTGGGCTGTTTCCTCATGGAAGAGAGTTGTACATAATGATCTTTGCCAATACTGACGTTATATGATGTTATGATCCAAGAAGATTAAAGGAACAAAAGTGGAGTATACTTGCCCCTTTTTTTAGGGGTGTGCCAGTCACACCCTGATACTTAGACAAGCTTATGAGAAGGTCCATTATAATAATCCTCCAAAGGAGAAATACTTAGCACTCAGGAAGCTTCCCCTGACTCACCCAGCGGTAGAACTCTCCGAACAAGTGTTTAGTATTTATACCATTCTTTTGACAATTAAACATATAGTATCTCCTGACTCTGCTATGGTCTAGAGATGTTATTTAAAACTTGTTCTCTTTCAGCTTCTGTATTTTTATAGTTTGTTTCCCCAGCTGGACTATATGTTCCTAAAGGATGAGTCATATCGTCTTACCTTTATAACTTGTAGACAAATGCTATTTATTGGATTCTATAAAGTTCTCAGGGTAAAGGTTTTCTAATTTATTCCAGATTTTTTTTGGATACAGACAAATGTCCAAAATTGTAAAGTTAGTTGTCTAATGTTTTGTTGTTATTGTTTTACCCAGGGTGATAGAAGATTTTCCAACTATGTATTAAATCTCTTCTTCATTATCCAAATATCACTAACAAGTTTGAGTAGAATGTAGAAGATATGGCTGTCAGGGAACCAAAATGATTGTTAAATTACCATACCAAATCTCATACAGCTGATTGAGTCTTGCCTTCCTTCAAAGGAATCCTATCGGAAGACAGTATATATTTATGTGAGTGATGCACATTTTATAAATTCCTCTTTTGAAGTTGTCTCCTAAATGTTATGCCTCATTCTTTTAAATGTCATTCAGGATGGAAAATCATCCTTTTAAGCTGTATTTGTTGAATTCCTTTTGAGTATTATAAACTGAGTGTATGGGAATGTTGTGTCAGAGAAGGTACAGGAATCAGACTGAGGTAATTAGGAAGGTTTTGTGGAAGAAGTAATATTGGAAGTTTGGTAGACTGAAATTAGGCAGAAATGAGACATAAGGTGTATTCTAAGCCACAGGACTGTCATGAACAAAGCTGTGATTGGTGAAGTTTAAAGCTCTTTCAGTATGACATTAATTTTCAAAATTGACTGGAGATTCCAAGTTGGGGAGCAGTAGGAGTTAAGATTGGAAAGATAAGTTGCTCTGAACAAGGGATATTATTATTTTTTTAAATTTTGACTTAAAAACTGTTGTTGGTGTTTTTCAGTCATTTCAGTTGTGTCTGATTCTTCATGATTCCAATTATTTTTTGTTTTTGTTTTTTCTGTAAAGATGCTGGAATATTTTGACATTTCCTTCTCTAGCTCATTTTACAGATGAGGAAACTGCCGCAAATCAGTTTAAGAGACTTGTCTAGGGTTACACAGCTAGTAAGTAAGTGTCTGAGGTGGGATTTGAACATAGGAAGATGAGTCTTCCTGACTCCAGGTCTGGCACTCTATCTCCTGGGCCACCTAGCTGCCCACAAAACCTATTAGCCAAGTCTGTGACTGTTGTTCAAAAGGACTACTGCCAGCTAAATGTGATAGGCCCAGAACTATGAGCCTTCCCAACCAGCTGGCAGAGGTTGGTATATTCCTTTAGTGCAGAGAGGTTGAGCCAGTAACTGGTCCTCAGTGTTGCTTGAAGCGGATTAAAATGTAGGTGAAAAAATATACAATAAGATAAATAAAAATACATTACAACATAGATAATATTAATTTGTGGTTTTCTAACAATATACAGGCTGTAGGAATCCATTTCCATTTGAGTTTGCTACCACTGCTTTAGAAGGCTAAGCTAACTAACTCTGGAATCAATATGGAGAGCTTCCCAGAAGTGGGAAAGCATTGACAAACCAACACAAGGTAGAAACAGAGCAGGTACAAACTAGTTAGTAGTGGGAGTGAGGGAGTGGGTACTTTATATACAGCATGGATGAGGGAAGAAAGCTTTTTTTTTTTTTTGTAAAGCATTGTTAATTGCAGGTTGGGATGTGTTGAAACCTATGTTCTGATCTCTTCCCCTCTGATTCTAGAAGTCACTCACCCAAAGATCCCACCTCTGTAACTACTGTTAATTACTCAGGTGACATGTGTGATTCCTAAATACTCAGCTCACTGAGTATAAATATAGGGTATAACATGCTATGTTTATAGTATAACCAGTCAACTTATTTTATATTAATTTGGTGTCAGAAAAAACGTTCATACAAGAAATAAATGTGACAAAAAGATTAATATATATATAATATATATATATGTATGTGTATATATGTATTATTATGTATATTGGTGTATATATACATGTGTGTTCAGGAGGACGTTGGACATCACTAAGTTCATCCCCATTGATCAAGAATAACAATAAGTTATTTGCCCAAGTCAGCAATAGAACTTAGAATCTTATATTAACTTTCACATTCCACCATCTTTCCCTTCCAATTTTCTTTTTCTCCTGAGTTTAAGAGGGCAATATGTTTCCTTTTGCATAATTCTCTTCTTTCAACACTCTTTCCCCAGTAGACAGCAAGTGTTAAAATAATAGATTTTAATGACTTTTCTGTCCTTCTCTAAGTTTGGGTACAATTTCATGTTCCTAGGAGGTATTTGAAAATGATGATTTTTCAGCCACTTTTTCAACTCCTGTAAAAATGACTGAATGGAACCCTGTACTCCTCCTCTCTCCCCCCAAAAAAGTTTTAGAAATCACACAGGTACTAAGCTGTCCATAAACGTGAATGTAATTCTTGATGCTTGGTACAACAGAAGAAACTTAATCACAGTTAGATGTATATTATCATTATAAATAGAGATCTATCATGATTAGCAGATAGAGAGCTGACTTCAAGGCCAAGAGGGCCTGGTCAGGGGTGGGGAACCTGTGACCTCAAGGTCACATGTAGCTCTATAGGTCCTCAAGAGTGACCCTTTGACCAAATCCAGTCAAGAATCAAGTTTGGATTCAGTCAGAGGGCCATACTTGAGGATCCAGAGGGCCACATGTAACCTTGAGGCTGCAGGTTCCCCACCCCTGGCCTGGGTCAATCCATACTCTTCCATATTACTACCCTGGGCAAGTCACTTAAACCCTCAGTTCTCTAAGAGTGTAAGTTTCTTGAGTGGGGTTGGGGAATAATTAGTAGGAAGGATAAATTAAAAACAACAACCACAAAAAACAACAAAGGGGGAGGAAAAATAAAATGATGGAAGGGCAAACAAGCTTTTAGAAAGCTTCAGGTGAGATTTAGACTGAACTAAGCCAATTCACCCTGAGAGCAAACTGGAAGGAGGTCATTAAACAGAGGAAAAGGAGCACTTTTTTCAATATTTTTTGTTGCAGTCTACTCTCATATAGATAGTAGTAGCTCTGTTACTTTTGGGAGAATCTCAGTTCTCCCAATGGTGAATGAAGTAAATATGACACTTCAGAAGAAGTCAAAGAGAGACTGGAATAGGCAAAATACATATAGAAGAAATTTATGCTAAAGATTAAAAAAAGCTTAAGGACACTTGGGGATCTAATTTTGAAGATCCTTCAAAGAGTAGAAGATATCCTCAAAATGCAATAATCACAGAAATTATTATCAAGAAAAGAAAGTAAGATGACACCTTCAACCACCTACCCATATGTCTACGTTCCTTTCTCAATAAAAGTCATTGCTGTAATGATGTGGGTTCACATGGTCCCTTAATGCATATAGAAGAAGGGAACAGGTAGGCTTTTGAAGGTAATTTTCTACAATTTTTAAAAGAGTCACAAAATTAAGTAAGATATATAAAATAAAATAGCCTTCTTTGTTTATTGTTTATTCATTGATTCTAGTTGACCTTAGGAAGCAAAATTCAGCCTTAAAGTTTCTCCTCCAAGATGTTTCCTTTGTAAATGTCAATATGCATGAATGAATGAAAAACATTTATTCAACATCTCCTGTGTGCCAGGAACTGTGTAAGGCAACATATAGATTTGGAAGTACCTGTAGATATAATTTTTCTCAGTAGTCTTCTGATTACCCTTACCAATTGAAACATCAAACAAGGAGACATATATTTGTCAAAAATGCTCATCACTGCCTTGAAAAGTATCTTCCACAAAATTCAAGTGAAAGTGAGATTCCACATATAATATTCTCTGAATTCTCCCATTTTGGGATGGTATGGTATTACTGAATTTTCAAATGCTTTGAGGCTGGTCAGTGAGACTCAGTACCACTCAAAAGAAATGACCAGAGCAATTCACATAAGAAATGCTGAGTGATTAAACTATTATTGCCATGATTGTGGCCATCAAGTACATGGACTGAATTAGTCTGTCTGTCTGTGATAGATAGATAATAAGCTGAGCCCAGAATAAAGTTAGATGAGGAAATCAGACCAGATTGAAATTGGAAAAGTATGTAGTACTTTCTGTGATCTGAAACTGATACTTGTCACAAAACATATTTTTTTTTAACACCAGTATTCTTGAGGTGTGATTCAATATAGCTATGGAACATCACAGAAGAATTAAAATTACAGGTGCTCCAAGGAGTTAATGTAAAGATACACAGTGGTTGTGAGGAAACTATGGCACACTGTCTCTTCAAGATACCTAAACGGCATTAAGAAGGAAAATCTATATGTCTATATATGCATATATATAAACATAAACCTACATATAGAAAACCAAGTATATGTGTATATATTCATACATGTGTGTGTAAATATATATATATATATATACATATACATATATATTATTCAATGATTGAAATATATACCCATATGGAGCTCTCTCTATCCATATGAAGATATAATGTTTCCAGTCATATGCATGTATCTGAAAAAGATATCTAGTCATGTTCTAAGAATAAGGGATAGCAAATGTGTAACCCAGATTTTTCATTGGGATCAACCAAAATATTAAAGTGCCTAGAGAAAGGTGGCTGCTGTGTTGGTTGGATCATTTATGGTGACTGCATAGGATATGAATAAAATGAGAAGACATTGAAAGGCATAATATGATCATAAATTTGAGACAGGAAGGAACCTTAAGTGTTCCCATAATCAGAATCCTTTCTTTTACAGGTAAGAAAACTGAGACCACTCAGGTAGTGAATTAGAATATCCAGCAAAAAAAAAATTGTTCGGTTTCATTAATTTTCAGTGGGATTCAAATGAAGAGTATTTATTAGCATTAGGGAAAGGTAAGTTCTGCAGGAGACAGCAAGCTTCTTTTATGATCAACTTCTCTAAGGCAGTGCTGTTTGTTCGTGGAAATATGAAAGCTTGTTAAACTGGTCATATATTCTCTTTTAACAAGATTGATGAGACTTCTCATATGTGAAAGTTGTGATGCAGTTTCAAATGAGCTTTGAAAAGGTCTTACAGTAGGAATTGCATAAATGAATACCCACGCATGAGGATTATACCTCTTAACAATGAAATTCTAAGTATTTTAGAAGAAAGTTATAAACATTTTTAGAGCAAAGAGCTTTTTAAAAATTCATTAATGAAAACTATATCTAAACACACTCCAACAAAAATGTATTGGGAGAAAACATGCCTGATATTAATGTTGGAATGGTAAATTTTAAAGCTTAATACATCTTTAGTCCCTAAAATCCTCTGCCTCTCTGATTGGAGAATATGATGATGAACTAATCCCCAAACCTCTTTTTAAGAAGGGAGCCTGAGTCAACCACCTCTTCATTTTCTACCTAACTATACTTCTTTGGTCTTTTTTTTTTTAACACACCCAGATCTAGACATACTGTGCCCCCCACCCCTACCTTCCTTATGTGTATTATCTTCTTTCACTATTAGATTATAATCTCTTGAAGATAAGAACTGTCTTTCTTTTTCTTATTTATATCCTTAGTGTTTAGCATAGTGCCTAACAAAAAAGTAGGTGCTTAATAAATGTGTATGAACTGATTCTTGATTCTTCCTATTTTCAAAAGAGGCAATAAAAAAATCAAGCTTTGCAAAAAGTAAATACTTAAAAGTTGACATTTGGATTTATCATTGATTTATTTAGAAAGAAATTGATTTTAAATGACTGCTAAAACCTATGATTTAGTTATTTATGGTAGTTAAGCACTTCTTTGGACAAAAATTATATTATTCATATTTTGACATTTCTAATATTGGTGCTTTTTCTGATTTTCAGAATGTTGACATTCTGATGGGTTAGTGGACTATCTAGATGAACATTTAAAAAATTTAAAGAAAGTAAACATTTGTATACTGACAAGTTAAAAAGTGCAAGTGTTACAAGATAATTAGAACTGTTAGGATAATTGTCTCTTATCGATACATTATGCCTCAGTTGTTTACTGCTAAATGAAATGTAAAATCATGTATCAAAGTGAGAAATTATGTATGAGCTAGATCTAAGTACAAGAGAAATTGTTTTGTTTGAAAACTGTAGAAAGAAAACTGTGGGCTTTTGCCATATATTTGCATACAGTCAAGTCTGATGGTTAGTCCAGAAACTGAATATTCAGAAAGAGGTCTGTACTTAGTGTCAGAAATCTTTGGTGAAAAACAACTTTTATTCTTTCCTAGTGAGATATTGCTGTAAATTCAGAGGAAATTTGGCAATTACCGATATTTCCTCTTATGCTCTGATACCAGTTGATGCCTATGAGAAAAGGGCTTTGCTCATCTCTGTCCTTCACTTTTCATCTCCAAGAGCGTTGTGTTAGTTCATCTGCTGAACTCATTCTGATAAGCTCATTGAACTGCAGAAATTGTCTCCTTTCCATAAATCCATCCTTGCTCATGTTGTTTCAACTATCCATTACTGACTAACTAAACCATATTATGAAAGGACATGAAATTTGTACATGACAAGAGGAGCAGTGGAACATAGCTCTTTCAGGACTGACCCCAATCACTGCCTTAATAGAATGGTCCAACCCAAACAGAAAGCACATTCAAAAGAAAATGAAAAATTGTTCTCTATAGACTCTATGGTTATGTTTGCTTTCTATTTCATTTTATTTTAAAGAGAAGATTATGCTTCTCACACTTTGGCTATGGATCAGATGAAGTTTACTTCCCTTCTAGTTTGCTGTCTTAAACTTGAACCTTAAACTTGCAGTTTCCAGCCAAATTTCAAATACAGCCAAGAAAAGAAATCCCTTACAACATTTTGAATAGCATCCTGGAGCTAAATCCAGAGAGGCTATCAAGTGAGCTTGACCAACTAGCTGATTTTTTTCTATAGACTTTGTCTTATTTATTGTCATGGTTTTATTGTTAATTTAGTACAAAAATCTTCTCAAGATTTCAGAAGTAGGTGTAGCCAGCCTACCTCAGTTTCAGGAGATGACCCTTAGCTATATGAATCCAAGTTCTAAATGTTGCCAAGGTCTGAAAGGGAATTTTAACTGTCTATTCTCAAGATAAATGTGGAACTCAGAGGTTATCTTTAAAAGAAAAAACAACGATTTGAAAAGACTACCTCAAAATTAGTAATTCATCTGAAGCAGAATGTTTTAACCTACTGTAGATGCACCATCTGGTCTCTAGAAATGTAATATTCATTTCTAAAAACATACTTATGCATATAGACATCATTTCAGCTGCTCACATGTTGAAGAAAAAAGGAAACATGAACAATTTTAGGGAATAAATTCCACCTCTCTCACACCTATTGAGCTAGCTAGAGCTTCAGAGGGCAGTACTGGAAACTAAGACATACTTCTGTCACACCAGTGCCCCTACGTTCTGAAGTTGTCTCACCAGTAATGCTGAAGATATGGATTAGTGTTCACCTCCCCATCTCTCTCCAAGTATACTCCTTATATTTTTGCTGTTTTTCTCCACTTTTTATATTCTATCAAATGTTATGGAATTGAACACACACATACTATCAAAAAATAGAGATATGTGATGAGTAACAAGTAGATAGACTTTCTGGGAAATTTCTAGCTCAATACAAACACATATAGATTTACAGTTAGAAGAAAATAAATTATGCAAAGTGATATATAGTTTTTGACTCTACTTCATAAAATACTGCCTTATTTGGGGAAGCACTATAGAAATTATGCTGGATTTGGGATCAGAAAACCTTAATTCGGTTATGAGGTCTACCATTTACTACTCATGTGACCTTAAGCAAATCACTTAACTCAATCTCATTTGATCCTTGTAACACTGCAAGGTATATATTATCATCCCCATTTTACAGATGAATAAAATCAGGCTAAAGGATGTTAAGTGATTTGCCCAGGACCATACAACATGTAAATATCTGAAACAGAATTTAAATTCAGATCTTTCTGAGTCCAAGCCCATCACTCTGTTCACTGCTTCATCTAGTTGCTTCATGATATGGTTGCAGCCAGGAGGAGGGAGATGTTTTAATACCACACACAAAATAGTGAATATCTGTCAGAGTTGTCTCCCTGTCACTTTCTTTTTTAAAACTTAGGTTGGTGTATGATTAATAATCATTAGTAAAGGAGATTTTGATCTTCAAAAGCAAGTATCACTCATACTAACTGCCTACAGACTTTATTGTGAATTCTTCTTCTTGTTCTCTGTGTGGGTGAATTTGCCCTTAAATCTAGCATCACGCTCGTTATTTAAATCTGTGCTAATATGCTTCCTAAGGAAAATGTATATTTTTGTTATATATCATTTATATGTACATGTTTATATATGTATGTATATGCATGCATACATACATAAAATTGAATTACTTCTGTGTTCTAAGTCTCTAGGATTTTTCTTAACAAAAATAAGAGACTTAAGTTCTCCTAATCCACTACTTCCTACATTTAACTATAAATTTCTCTTTATTCAGAAGTTCTTATCCAAGTTCCCTGAAGTTGTCTTAAAAGATACTTTGATAGCTATATTCCAGTGTAATTGTTTTCTTTTGCAGTCCTACATATTTTATTTCATGCATTTAAAAACAATATTCTGAAAAGTAACCCTTGGGCTCCATCACATTTCCATTGGGGTCTGTGACACAAATAGGATGGAGCACCTTTGTTCTTAGTGAATGATTCTGTGGAATGTAAGTGTGATGGGGGGAGGGGGAAGAAAGGGAGAGCCTGTGAACAGAATTTACAAATCCAAATGAAATTTATTGGAAAATATTCTTTACAATAGAATTTATTGTCTTTCTCCCCTCAAACCTATTCCTCTTCTAAACTTTCCTAACACTATTACAGGTACTATCATCCTTCCAATCATGCAGACACAATCTTGGTGACTTCCAGAATGCCATACTCTGTCTGATCCTGCATATCCAGTCACAAATGATCTTCTTTCTAACTTGGTAACATCTTTTGTATACATCTTCTTTTCTTTGACACTATCATCACCCTACCTCACTCTCTCGTCACCTTGCACCAGACTGTTTCCATGGCCTACTTGTTGGTCTCGGTGCCTTGTGTCTCCATACTCCACTCTATGCATGACTAAACTTAGCAAATTGATCTTCCTACAAAGCCTAAATCTGACCATATCATACTCCTATTCAGTAAACTCCAGTGGCTCCCTGTTGCATCTAGGATCTAATATAAGATCCTCTGTTTGGCTTTTTAAAGTCCTTCACAACTGGCTCCCCTTCTGCCTTTCTAGTTTCTTACATCTTATTCCCTTCCAAGACCCAGTGACCCCAGCATCCTCACTGTTTCTCACATACTACGCTCCATCTTCCTACTCCAAGTGTTTACACTGGCTGTTACTCCTTCCTGATCTTCTCTTCTGCTTCCCTGGCCTCATTCAAGACTCAGCTAAATTTTTTGCTTCTGCAGAAGCCCTTTGCAGTCTTTCTTTTCTTAATCTTGGTGTTTCCATCAGAGGTTACCCCCAAAATTATCCTGTTTATATATCTTGGTTATACATTGGGTTTAAAAAAATTATGTTTAATTTGTGGAATAAAACAAGAATTTCCAGAACAATATATTAAGAATTAATCTGCAGGTGTATTATGTGCAACTTGTTATTCCTTTTAAATATATGATAAAGTTATCATGTAAATTTCTTTTATTTCCACTTCTTCCCTTCTCTCCTGCCCTAGCAATGTCTAACATTAGACACAAAAAAGTGTGTATATGCACACACACATATGTAAAATTATTCTGTATATACTTCTCCTTAGTTCTTTCTCTAGACACAGATAGCATCTTTCTTCATATGTCCTTTATCCTTATAATTAATTTGGGTATTTATAATAGATAAAATGACTTATTCATTTAAAGTTGCTCTTAAAACAATATTGCAGTTACTGTATACAGTGTTCTCTTGGTTCTTCTCATTTCACTCTTCATTATTTCATGCAAGTCTTCCCACATTTTTCTAAGATCATTGAGCCCATCATTTCTTATAACACAATAGTATTTCATTACATCACATACCAATATTTATTCAACCATTCTCCAATTAATGAGCAGTTTTTTTGTTTTGTTTTTTTAGTATTTTCTCCTCTAGTAGACTGGGAGCTCCTTGAGAGCAAGGATTTTTTATTTAAACTTTTCTTTGTACCTACATTGCCTAGCACAATGTCCGGCACAGGGGAGAAGCTTAATAAATGTTCATTGCCTCACTGACTGCCAACTAAAGACTTAGACAGAGACATGCACACACACATACATACAGACACGCACACCTATATACATGGAATACTCAAAACTAAATCTTCAGAGAGGCAGCAATGGTGATGACTAGTCAGCTTTCTTCTTGAGCACAGCTATCTCTGACCTATCTGGGTGGAGTTTTTCTACTTTTCCTTGTTTCCCAGTAGTTCTAAATCAGTAATTGGAGGAGAAGCATGGTATTATTTTTTAGCTTCTCTCCCAAATCTGTGCTTTGGGTTCATTTAGCATTGTAACTAGTTATATGAGATGGAAAAGGGAGGCTTTCCAGAGAACTGAAATGCGCATTTCCCCTGTATCTACTCAAGGTCCTTCATTAACAAGAACATGTGAAAATGTTAGTTGTGATCCCAGGTGTTATGGTGTCCTAGAATCTAGGTCCAGGTGTATACTTATTTATGAAGTAGTTTTTGGAGACAGGAGGAAATTTTTGCTGTTTTAGCGATATAAGGAAAAATTTAAAAGGAAACAATCAAAACTTTCTAGGTCATAGTAATATAGGATTATAGGTCCAAAGGAAAAGGGAGGAATTGGAGGCCTTCAAGTACAACCATGTAGAATAATAATTTAATAATTTTAAAAATAGTCCTAGCTCCACTGTGCCAGAGGATTTCTCTTTCTTTTGGTTGGTTGACCATTGCCAGTAGAATGGCCCCTTTGTTTGAGGGGCTTACAGCTCTCCCTTGGAATTCAACACATGAATGCCAGCCTAGATGGGTGGGTCAGTGGAGTGAAGTCTGTGAAGGAGAAAAACCCCAACACTGCATAACAAGAATAAGAAAAGAGTTACTCACATACACATACACACACATATCCATGTTAGTATCCATGTGCATGTAAAAAGATTTCTTTTTTTGTGTGTGTAATGTCCTTGTCCCTATGTATGTGGACAGTTCTTTTCTTCTTGAGCATTTGCTGAAGTTACTTTCTCTAAAATGATTTGCTATTGTTTTGTATTTATTTTCTAGACCATTATCCTAAAACAGTAACAACAACTATGTCTGTCGTAAGCCATTGAGAAGAATTTAGTTAGGTGTGATAGATTTGTGTTGGGTGGCTTGAATGATTCTCTAATTTCTTTTTCCATTTATACTCCATTTTCTTTTGTGAAGTCCTGAATCTGAGTATTAGCTTTGACTCTATCATGTGACTTTGACCAAGTCAGTTAGCCATACTGGGCCTCAATTTCCTCATCTGTAAAATGAAGGAGTTGGAGTAGCTGACATTTGTTGCCCCTTCCATTTTTAGATCTCTGATCCTTGGATTAATAACATTAGGAAATATAACAGATTGGCTGAACTACAAATGAAATTGTGTTTAATTTAATCATATTAAAGATTTCAGCTATAACTTATTGTCACCCTTTGTAAATGAGACACTTGCTGTTCTAGTTGGGCTGTATTTTGCAATTGAAGGGAGCATCTTTAAAAAAAAAAGGGTAACTGACAATTTTAGCAAAGAAGAAAACTTACTCTCCTGTTGTTTATCCCTTTCCCCCTCCATTGTCACAGAACATTAAGCTTTTCCTCTAGGCAAAAATAGACATCTGCTACTTATGAAGAAGAGATGAAACTTTTTTATCATCAAAATGACATCATTGTTTTTAAGGATTCTTCAGGAAGGCAAAAATAATTCACACAGTAGTGGTTTATCTCTCTGCTTCTTAAACACAATAAAATATTCTGCTGGTATCTTCTTGGGAAAATCTATTTTACTTTATCACCTAATGTTTCCTTCATCCTACCCAACAGTTTAGAAGAAGTTTTATAATTGGCTAAAGAAGCTTATGTCCTATAGATTACCATGTAGAGTTGTTTGCACATATACATCCATCCATTTAGACTATTCTGCTAAAAATGAATGGGAATTCAGAATAGTAGAAAATTGGGTTTGCTAAAGATTAGTTGTTTTCCCTTCTTCATAAATTCTAATGGCAAGGGCATTAGAATATGTAATGGTAGTCATGATTTCCCATTTTATACTTTTGTCAGTTTCCTCTTCTATAGTGAAAGTAATGGAAATACTTACAATCTATGTTTTGAGATAAAAAATGAACCCAAGAGATTGATAGCATAGTACAAAGGAAAATACACTGGATTTTGAGCCAGAGGAATTGAGTTCAAATCTCAATGATTTTAACCACTGCCCTTGTGATCCTGGGCACATCCTTTAATATCTCTTGCCCTAGTTCCAAATTTGTTAATTAAGGGAGTTTGGCAAAGGTGATCTCTAAGGTCTCTTCTCCCTCTGTTGCTGTGATTCTGTAAATGGTGGCTCATGGCTTATGCTTTCTCGATAGGAATGTATTATGTCAAAACAGACTTAAGAGTGACTTGGAAAGAGGTTGTATTTTGAAGTGCTTCAACATGGATCCATGATAGAAACATATTTATACCAATCTGTACACATACATGAACTTTGATTTTAAAGCCTTCTGGAGGATTTCCCATGAGCTCCTCCCTCCCATCATAGTGAATTTGGATGTTTAACACTTCCTGTCAGAAGAGACTGACTCAGTTTCTCTTGTTGTAATTATAGCTCATTTCTGTTCTGATATTTGTTCCCTAGCCTAGCATCTGTGCAGTCACACACTATACTTGGGGAAAGATCATGGTTAAATTATTTTTAACTGTCTCTGAACCCATTATGGTTTTTCCTTATCAACTGTGGTCAATTCTGCAAACATTTATTTAGTGTCATTTATGTGAAGAATACTAGATTTAGGCACTAGGAGAGAGAGAGAGAGAGAGAGAGAGAGAGAGAGAGAGAGAGAGAGAGAGAGACAGAGAGACAGAGACAGAGAGACAGAGACAGAGAGAGACAGACACTCATCTGTCTCCTCTAACCATCAGTAGACTCACTGCTGACATAATACTCTCGTGAGAAAAATGCTGCACAGCCCTTATTGGAATCATCCTGTGGAAATATTTGACGTCATACTTGCCCAAAATAACATGTATAGGTCCAGAGATATGTTCAACCATCATCTCGTCCAATTTCAGTGTTGTTGTTGTTCAGTCATGTTCAGTTCTCTTGGCAAAGATACTGAAGTAATTTGCCATTTCTTTCTTCAGTAGATTAAGATAAATGGTGGTTAAGTGACTTGCCCAGTCACACAGATAGGGTCTGAGGTCAGATTTGAATTTATGCCTTCCTTATTCCAAATCCAGAGCTCTATTCTCTGAGATATCTAGCTGCCCCTTCCAAAATCAGTACATTTCTTATAGGAACCAGATTAAAATGTAGTTGGAAATTATTTAACAAAAATAAAATACAGTTGAATTTGTATAATATTAGTATCTGTTTTTCTAAGTCAGTCTATAGCCTACAGTGGGGATCATTCAATATGGTTTAATGATCCCTATTTCTATTTGAGTTTGACACTGCTGTTCAATAGGAAGTCCTTTCACTTATCTCCCTGTAGATTGGTAGGAAGTCACCTATTTTTTATCCAATGCTGTCAGTTGTTAGAGCTTTAGGCTGATCATCCTACTCCTGTGTTGGATGTATTGGCTAGTACGAAACCTGTGCTTTGTACAGCTTGAATGGATAAATGATGAGCTCCGAAGATGATACAAACATGCAAGTACAGTACAACCTCCCCAATTTAGAGTAATTGAGGGAAAGGTAATAGTGAGAAGTCTACATTACAGATTTTGTTTTGAGATTATATTTTGACCTTGAAATAGTGGCCAAAAAAATTTTTGTTGCCAAGGAGAGGTCCTGTAGACCTGCTTTAATGACTACGTAGACACAAAGGAATCATTAGTAATTACAACATTATTTGTTTAAGTGGCTGCTGCTATTGAAATTACTTTAAATTAAACAACCTTCCTAGAAGGTTAGAAATAATTATTTTCTTAATAAGTCCTTTTTTATAGACAGAATTTATCAAAAATGACCTCATCCATGCCTCTGCTAAATTTTCATGAATTCTCAGTTTTGACCAAATTAAGTATTGCATGTTTCTCTGTATGTATTTTATAGCTAAGAAGGATAGAGGAAAGCTTAATTTCCTCCTCATCATCATAGTCAGGTACAGGTTTTTAACTTATAACACACTGAATCAAGGATTCTTGCATCCATCCTGTGAAGGTTCAGATTTACTGTGGGAGAAATCTTTGATTCAGGAAGGAAACTAGATTGCTTCTTATTTGTCATGAACACTTAGCAAGGTGAAAACTCTTTTTAAAAAGATTTATGTACCTGGGAGATTTTTTAAAGGTATTATTAAAAATGGAATGTTCTCCATGAAGGTGAAACTTTTTTTTAACCCTATTTGGGTGTCCTTGCTTAATCACCTGACTTATTCCTTACCTCCTTGGTACCTACTCCGTATCCATAACCCCATTTTAGTATATCCATATTGCATAACATATCATCCCTATAGTTTTTTCCACTGTCACTGGATCAGGGTTTGGGTCTTAAGTGTTACTGGAAAGAAAAACACCTGCCGTTTTGCAAAATAAGCATCCATTTTATATATTTTGATTCTGCACAAAAGATATAAGGAGAGAACTTGGACACACTATACTTAACCCAGCATACTTAACAAAGAATACAAAGTTCAGACTATAAAGTATAGAACTAACTTTTAGAAGACGTCTAGGTCTCTTGAATCTTCGTGACACCTTCATCAAATCCCTCTGGCTTTATTGAGTTTATTTTCTCTGTGGGGATGGAGCAGAGTTGAGGAACTTCTTTTTTTTTGTTAGAGGATTAAAAGTCAATCCAAGGATTTCCTTTCCATCAAGCCAAGGATTATTTTTAGGGAGAAATACATACATACATACATACATGTATCTGTGCATGTGCTTGTGCTCCTGTGTGTGTGCGCATGCATGTGTTTATGTAGTCAGTTGTTAAATTAACTAACACTCACAAAGTGCCTGTCATGTTCCTGGTACTAAGCAACGGGAATGTAAAGGGGCAAAAGACAGTTCCTGACCTCAAGGTCCTTACAATCTAATCAAAAGAAAGTGACTATATATTTACTGTAATGCATTTAAAGAAATATTTTTTAATGTTGCATTCCTTGGACTTCACTAGTTTTAAGAAAATTATAAAATAAAAACTATCTGATAACGTTCTTAGCTCTTTTGTTGGAGCTCAGTTTTTTAGTTGGTTTTGTTTTATTTTAGGCTTCCTTTGTTCTTCCAAGCTAGCAAATGTAATTCCATAAAAACGCCCCAAAATTTCAGAATCATTGTATTCAATTGTGAGCTGATGTCCACTGTGTTATTCCATTTCTGGATAATTTGTTTAGACCAAGGATCAACAAATTATGGACAATAGGTCACCATCGATTTTATATGAGAGTAAGCTAAGAATGTTTTTTGTTTTTAAATAAAATTTTATTCACAAATGTTAAAGCTATTCTTAGCTCACTAGCATACAGGTTACTAACCTCCATTTTAGGCAAATATGTGAAAAGGTCATAATGAAAATGTCACAAAAAAATTTTTAGAGCATTTACGGCTATATAATTCTTGTAAACATGCACACCGTCAAGACAAAAGCAGTCAGTCATATCCCATCCTGTGGCCTTCCAAAGGAAAAAAAAGTTGAAAAGCTCTTATAGATATAGAATCTTATAGTACTACCCATATATTTTTATTTCTTTATGATCAAATCCATGTATAGAATTGAGACAAGGACAATAATTGTAAATTGGCTACTGGAGACCCTGAGTGAAAAATTGAATGGAAAAGTATTTAATACCATGTGCCATTAATTGTACTAAATGCTAAGGATGAAAATAGGAATTTATATAGTCCCTGTTTCCAAGCAGCTCATTTTCTAATGAGGGATGATAACATCTATTAAAGAACAGAGATCAAAGCAGCAGGGAATGGGGTAAGCTCTGGTGTAGCAATAGCAAGGCAGAAGGTCCCAAATCAGTGAGAGTTGGGAAAGGGTGGGGGGGCCCAAGGGTCTGAGTAGCTACTCTTGGTTACCTCAAAAGATAAGAGTATGGGGGAAAGGATGGTCAGCATACCTGGTGAGGATGTTCATCCTTTCCACCCATCATCCACCTACCTGGTGGGCCCTGGACAATGGTTATTGGGATAGGAGAGTAGAAAGACTCTCTGAGAATTACTTCTTTTGGGTTCTATTGATACGTAGGTGGCAACAGGGGAAAGGGAGGCCCCCTAAAGCCCCTGCTCATACTGGGCCCTGCCATGAATCATCATCATCATCCTCATCATACTTTAACAAATATCTGACCTCATCAGTGTAGGTAATTCCTCTACAGGTACACAGTCCCATTAATGTTTTCTCATCCTTTGTGGTGATTGCCTAAGTTTTCCAGGATAAATTCTCCATAGAGAAATAATAACATGGTAACAGGAATAAATGTCACAACACATTTATATGGTACTTTTCTCACAACCATATAAGAGTCATTCTGCCACTGCTTTGTGGAGGAGTCCCAACAAAGAGACAACACGTTGTTATGGAGAGAGAGAGCCAACCAGCCTTGGATCAGAAAGACCTAGCTTCAAGACCCACCTCTTACATGCCAGTCACTTAACCCCTCTGTGCACTAGATAGTTCTAGTTAGACTATAAATTGCAGAACAGTTTCTAATCTGCTTTGGTAGAGGAGTTTCTTCATTTGACTTTTCCCTTCACCAGAGATAGCTTTGACACTATCTCTCCTCTCCGTTAATAAATAAAAAGTTAGGATGCTTTTTCTTATTCGAGATCAAGATTTGCTTCCTTATAATTTCCATCCATATATCCAACCCTCTGCATCCACATAAAACAGGATAATGCTTCAAATGTTTGAAGAGAGCTATGACATTCGGTCCTTCTGAATTCAGTATCTATTTTCCTTACTCAAAGCAATTTTAGCCACAATTTGTGATTATCTCTGACTCTGGAAATTTGGCTCAGTGTGAGGATTACCTGAAGCTTACTACCTCTGAGACCTGGGACAAGTCCTTAAACCACTGCCTGACTCAGTTTCTTCATCTTTAAAAGGTAGGCTACTTGACAGTTTCTAAGTTCCATCAAAGTTGCAGATCTCTTAACCTGTTAAAATTTGACCTTTTGCCAATACATGGGTTTTTACTGTGACTATTGCTTTACCATCTTTTTTATTTTAAAAAGAAAATTATATGCACAAATGGAAAATAGCTTGCTTTACCTTTGTCATAATTTTTCCTACTCAGATAGCATATTTAACCTTACAGCATTCAGCGGGTCATGATGCTGGTTCCATCTTTTATTTTTAGTTTCTCAACTTATGGATATGTTCCCTGACACTGTGACCTCTGGCTCCTAGATTTTTGTACCCCGAGAACTGGCAGAGAGCCAAGAATTCTTAGCTCTGTGGGAGTTCTATACCTAAGTCCTGTTGTTGGGATCCGGGGTTTCTTCCATGTAGATAATCTGTCACTCTGTGTCTAATTATATATTTTCATGAACTGCCCTCAAAAGAATTAAAAAAAATCACCTAATGGCCAAATCTCAATTGATAGTTCTTTTAGCTATTAATAGAATAGTTGTGATTTGAGCATTGAATTAAGGCTTGAAATAGATGAATTTTATACAACCAATTCCCAAAGAAATTCTTTTTAATAAAAAATGCCTTAAATTTGCTTATATTAATTGAAGATCTTTTGAATATCCATCAGTATATTTGTGTATTTAAAAATAATGCCCATGAAAATAGAAGTATTCAATTTTTAATTACCAGAATTTAATAGGACTGCCATTTCTTTATTAGACAAAGAAAGCTTACTTGTTTCATCAAAACACTAGGTAGAAAACACTGTCAGAATTAATTAAGTCTTGATCAGAATTTCAGATCCTGAATGACAGAAAATGGCTCAATGTTTTTATTATCAAAATATAAATAAGTTAGATGACAAAAAATGTATTTTGTGTTCTGGTCACTGTCCAATTTTTATATGCATAGATGAAGCAATAATGAAATCTCTTATATTCTAGAATGAGAAATTTATCCCTTAAGTAAATGGAAGTCCTTGCAATTTTGGCATATGTGAGTTATTAGGTTTTTACGTTCTTCTGGGATATATTTTATATGGAAATATGCACACTTGTGAGATAATAACCTTCATAAGTCATCTGAAACTCCCATTTATACAGATTGTGCACATTTGTTGCTAATACATTTCACAGGCAAATATATGTGTGCTTGTGCGCACATGCATAAAATACCTGTTTATTTCTTAGGTGCAAAATATGACTCTCCCTTAGCACAGAAGCAATAAGGAATTTCACTATTTATGGGGAAAGGTTTATTTTTTTTTTCCTTTGAAAAAGGAAAATAACCCAAAGTTAGGATAAAGGTCTTAACAGGTCAATAAAAACTTGTACAATTTTCAAATAAACTAAGATGTGAGCACTAAGGTTGACCTTGGGCAAAAGTGTGAAGTAGTCTTCAGGACTTTCTCCTAGTTCCCAAACTCCCTCTGATCAGTCAGACAGTAAACTTCTATTAAGCACCTACTGTTTGCCAGTTCAATATACATTTATTAAGTACAAACTGTGTGTCTGGTACTGTGCTAAGTGCTACAGGATACACATAAATAAAGAAATTTATAATCTGATAGAGGAAGGCAGCCCACAGAATGAAGCTGGATAGGGTGGGAGTCTCCAGGAATATCCAGCAAGCGCATCATCTTCTGGGGCAGAGCTGCATATGGAAAGTGGAGAATTAGAATTTCCTTGAGGGCTGGGACAGGCTTTTGTCTCTTTGTACCTCTGGCATGATTGATTCTTGAGCTGTGAAGTCCAAAATCCATGTCACTATATTAAAGGGAACCTTTGTGAAGAGTTCAGTGCTCTGCCCTCTAGCCCTTCAGTCTGGGAGCAGAGGAAGTTGAGTGTGTGGGGCAAGTGTTGAATATCCAAACATCTCCATAAGGAAATTTTAGATTAGCTTATCCTGGGTGGGTCATCTTGTTGCACCAAGTTGAAACCCAACAGACTTGCTGATGGAAAGTGGAGAAGGAGCTGTGTGCCAGGCATGAGGATCCAAGCAAAGGCACAAGATAGTCCCAGCCCAGTAGGAACTCATCACTAAATGGATGAGAAAACAAGCTATAGACAAAATAGATAGGGAACATGATTTGTCCTTTTCATGCTACTTGTCACTGCTCTGCCTTTTCTCTATCTATATCTACTTTCCTGAATATCTTGGTAAAGATGTTTGACTCTGATCTTTTAAGGATGAATTATAGAGAGGTAGATTTATTGACTTGTCCAGACCGTGGGGTTGAAAGGAGTGAGGGAAAGAGAAAAACTTCATAATTTCCCAAGAAAATTGGTGACAATAGGAGAGATTAGGAAGACAACCTTTTAGGAGAAGGAGGTTTGGAGTTCCTCTTCGGAAGCTATTTCCAGCCCCAAGGATGTTTATTCACAAACGGAAGGGGATGGGGGAAGCTGAGCCCCAAAGAGCTCCATTCATTCCTGGCATGTTAGGATTCCTATAGGGATCTTATCTACAAATAGGATAAAATCCAAATACCTTAACTTTACAATCCCTTTACAATCCATCTTTCACTTACTTACATAGCATTAATCAAATGCAGCACATTTATATACACCATACACATTTACACAAATATACACACACACATGCACAAATACACACAGAGCTTTTCTCCCCCCCTCCCATATATCAAGGTATCCTATTTTTCCTCCCTCATTCAAATCCTACTGATTATCTAAGGACTGTCTTGTGTCCACTTTTTTCTATGGAGCCTTAACTAATGTTTCTAACTCCTATAGAGTTCTTTCTTCTTAATCAGAAGAGAGTAGGAATGAATTTAGGATTAGGGGGCATGAAAGGGGATAGCAAAGCATAAAACTATTGCACTCTCAAGTGTCTTGTCAGTCTTATTCACCAAATAAAAGGTTAGCTGCTTCATTGGGTGCAGCGTTTAGAAATTATTATATTTAACGTGTGTCCTCCCCAAATTTAAAGTATACAAGGGTCATTTCAAAGAATAACAAACACATAGACGCACTGAAAATTAAAGGTGGCAGGTAACCTTATTCAGGCACTAGTCCCTCATTTCAGAGATAAGGAAACTGAGGCTTAGTGACGAAGTGACTTGTCTCAGGTCACACAGACAGTCAATGGCGGAGCCAAGATTCTGACCAATATCTTCAGACTTTTAATCTAGTGGTGACTATTATACTATGCTTTCTTAAATGTGGATGTTTGCAAATACTCCAGTCACTGTTAAGACATATTTTTAAAGTTCTACAAAATGAGCTACATACCAAGAAAAGCTTTTTTTCCCTTTCTTTTAAAAAATCTTTATTAAAAGAAATGACTCTCTAGATGGGTTTGGGGGAAGAATATCATAGAAAATGTAGGTGATATAAAAACAAAATGTAACAATGGAATAATTAAAAATATAATTATCTACTATCTCTTCTGTGTTGATCACTTATCACTGAGATGACCCTCAAAAAAACAAAAGAGGAAAACCATGGATCCATAAATTTGGGGTTGGAAGAGAGTATCGAGGTCATCATAGTTCAGCCCCACCCTTTTAAAGGTGAGATATGACCCAAGGTCACCCAGATAATAAGCAGCAAAGTTAGGATTTAAACCAAGATCAGTGTTCTCGAGTTCAAATAGAAATGGGGCCGTTAAGAGGATGTCTAATGTAATGTTATCTATATTTTATTGCACTTTTGCTTCTTTTGCTAAATATTTCTCAGCTCCATTTTAATCTGTTTGTGGCCACCCTGGAGGAGTGTCATGGGTCACGTATGGTAGGCTATGTGTTTAACACCTCTTCACTAGAGACAGTGTCGTATCTAAGCATCAGAAATAGTGGGCTAAACCCTTTGACCAGCACGGAGTAGAAAAGTATCTCATGAAGAGAATGGAGTGAGACTGGAAGTTGTCTAATCAGGGTAATAAATCATAATAAATCCAAAGTAATGCGTCATGTACTACATGACTCAGGAGACTACAAAGAAACTGGGTGACATATTCTTCCCTCAGCATTAGACTAAAGTACCCATACACTGCCTAATTTCATCAATCACAGCTCTTAAATTCTCGCATTTTCATTTTTCTTTTTCTGGAGACTCCCTTACACACATTGTGTTAATGATTACACACATTGTCTCTGTATTAATTCTTTCTTGAGGAAACAATCAATGCATAACTCGGCCATTTCAGTTTATCTTTGAAGCCCTTATTAAAGCAATTACTTAATGTTTAATTTTATTTGAATCTTTTGATGTGGGCTGTGGAGGCTGCTTAGCAGTGAGCTTTTAGTCAACACATGCTAATCACTTTTATATCTCCATCCATTTGAAGATAACTGATGTAACCTACTGGAAATTAAGGCTGTAAATTTCCAGGTAGGGATTTCAATGCTGCTGCAATCAATACTTTGCTGATGGTGCTAACAGTTTATTTCTATAAAATATGTTGGCTGGTAGGTAGAAAATCAATGTCTGGAAATGAAAAACAGGTGTCAGGTTTGATAGGGACATCATGTGTTTGATGTTTGGAGGCCAGAGGGCCCTGTCAACAAACACAGCAGTAATTCTGTCAAATACAATATGCGTGGAATTAATGGAAATGCCAGAAACAAAGCTGCCTGGACAGCGGGCCAGCTCTGCAAAAAGTCTGGGCAAATGAATAGTTTCATCTCCTGTCCTGAGACAGTTCCTTTTAGAATAGCATCTTGCTTTGTATCATGCTGCTATCTCTAGCCCTGTCTCTTGCCCTGCTTAGAGGACTCTTTTAACTTTAGAGAAGAAAGTGCATGGTATAGATGACCTTGACTCTGTTGCAAGTGAATCAGTGTTTTAGTGCCGTAATAAGCCTGTGAGGTGTAGTTTCTTTGATCTGGGCAAAGTACAGAAGCTTCATAAAAGGACAATGGTAAGCCAGAAGGACACAGATAAGTGAGAGAACCTCCAGAAGAGAAGTCAATCCTTGGGGAAGGAGCATGAGATAGAAGAACCCATTTCAGGACCAGATGAATGAATTGGGGATATTCATCCCAGAGAAGAGAAGCCATTGAGGGGATGTTATGCCTGTTTTCAACTAGTTGAAGGGGTATTAATGGAAGAAGGATTAGACTTGTTCTGTTTGACTCAGTGGGAGTAGAAATAGGTTAAGTATGATGGAAAACCTTCTGTCCATTAGAGATATCCAAAAAGGGAGTCCTCATGGTTCAGAGGAAAGAATGCTGCACTTGATTCTCCAGGACTTGAGTTTGAATTCTGACTCTGTCACTTACTACTTACGTGACCTTGTTTAAGTCATTTAATCAGTCTAGGTGACACTTCCCTTGTATATAAACTTAAAGAGCTGGAATACACAACTTCTAAAATATACTCCCATCTTTGATGCTGTTGTACTAGGCATAATGAATTGTCTTGTTAGATAGTTAGTTCTCCTTCATGAGAGATTTGCTAGATACTCAATTAGGTATGTTGTAGAGTGGATCCTTTATCAGGTATGAGTTGGGCTAGAGGTCCCTTCTAGTAATGGAATTCTGTTTCTTTTTGTAAGTGAAGGGAATAAGGTATACAAGGAGAAAAGTGAAGGAAATAACTTTCTGTGAAAACTGGCAATAAATGAATAACATAAAAAATTATCCACAAAATAACACCACAGCTTGCTTTGATTTTCAGTAAAAGTACAGGTAATGATTTTATTGATTAAAGTTTATTTCAATGATGTGCTTTCTTCATTACATTGTCCACAGTTAAAGACTGCTTGTGTATCTACTTTACATGTGAAAAGAAACCATAGTTTTATTCCCATTCATCCTAAATGAGTGCTGTGGACAACATCAGATGGCATAGGAGACAAACAAAAGTGGAGAAGATGCCCAGAAATACTCAGGGAAAACAGTAGAGTGGATCATAAAATAAATATAGAAAGGGACTATTGGTTTATTTAAAAGAAATTTATTGAATAGGAAAATTAGCACTATTTATAAAAAAATTAAAAAGCCACTAATCAATCACAAACATTTATTAGGCTCCTTTTGTGTGCATGACTCTGTTAGGTGTTGGGGATATAATGAGAAAAATAAAACAATTCTTGCCATTGAGCACATTGCAACATAACTATTGCAGAAAAAGTATATATTGATAGGTTTGTATGAAAGAGATACATGATTATGTTGGAGGGAAGGTACAGACACTTGGGGGATCATGAATGGCTTCATTATGAAAGTGCTTCTGCTGAGCCTTGATGGAACCTAGGAATTCTGAGAGGCAGGTCTAAGCAGCAGGAATGCATTCCAGACACGGTGGACAGCTAGTACGCAGTCAGAGAGATGAGAAATAGGATATCTTGTGTGTTGTGCATTAAGAACGTCAGTTTGGATGTGCCCATAAAGCACAGGAGGGGGAATGTGTATACAGAAGGAGATCAGGTTGGTTAGGCCCATGTTGGAAAGATGTTTAAATGACACAAAGTTTATAGCTGATCCTAGAACTGAACATTACTGTTGCTGATTGAGTCCCGGGAACCTCTGGTGAATTCTTGACCAGCATTTTGGCTTACTTTCTTATTCCAGAATTTTTTTTGGGGGGGGGGGTATAGGGGAAGTAACAAGATGAGCAGATCCCATGAACTTAATTTTAACCAAAGAAGAACTAAGTGATAGAATCTGAGAAGAAACTGATCTTATCATTTTAGAATTTTTTAACTCTGTAGTAAGGGAATTTGGAGGATAATCATACGTGTAATCTAGATGTTAAGAAACTAAAATTCAAAGAAGTTTAGAGAAAAGTAGGATAGGTAGGAACTAGGACCAGAGACCCCCAAAAGAGAGGATGGATTAATGAGAAGATAGAATTTTTAATGTATAATAACAAATTATTATAAAGAGGCCAGTAGAGTAAGGTGGACTTAGACAAGGTCACCCATAGCCCAGGAGGAGTCTCTTCCTACAAGAGACTGTTAGATTCATACAAACAATGTTCCATCCTTGGGGAGCATCATCCTAAGAGCACAATAGGGATCAGGCTTTTCTTGTTTTCTCCAGCTTACTGCCCCCACCTACTCCAGGAAAATTTCTCAATACATTCTAGGTGTGGCTCAAAGTCAGGATTTCTCCTCAAAAGGATGTACTTAGTCCCCTCTAGGAAGGGGTAATTAGTGTCCAAAATAAGTAAAGAGTTTAAGATAACTATTTCCTCTGACTCCAGAGAAAGAATTAAAACACAAAGCTGTGTAAGTATGAACTGATATTCTTATTATATTCTCCATGGAGATGAACATTCCCAAGACACTTGTTGGGACTGCTAACCAGTGGGACTTGTGGGACTCCTCTCTCGGACATTTGTTTTATATTCATAATTCCCAAATCTGTGTAGCCTGCATGGCCCTTTAATCCTTTCAAGTGCAAAATCTTCCTGGTAGTGGTTTGGTTTTTCTTTTGAGAAGTTGGGGAAATTCAGGATTTGGAATTGGAGCTGGGGGGAGGTAGATAGGGTAGGTAGTCTCTTGAACTCATATTATTTAAGGACCTGGAAACACCCATTTCTTAAATTCTCTTTTCTTCTATTTGACCTTAATCAAAACAAAAAACATTAATTAAGTACCTATTATATGCCAGGCATTGTGTTAAGCATTCAAGGTACAAAGAAAGGCAAAAATATTCCCTGCTCTCAAGGAGCTCATCATCTAGGGGAAGACAAGACCAACAATTATGTCCAAAGAAGATAGATACAGGATAAATTGATGGAGGGGTGGAAGGTAATTTCAGAAGGAAGACACTGTGCTAAGGACTAGAGAAGGCTCAGAGAAAGAAACACAAAACAGAAGAGGTAGCCCCTCCCTCATCTCCTCACTCCAAGGTGAAAGTCAAAGGCAGAGCATGTGTTGTCTATGCCTTAACAAAGAGGGTTCCTTGAAACAGAGAATTTTTTTTCCCTCTCTTCCTTTTATATCCTAAAAAAGGCAATTCTTCTTGGCTCATCTGTCAGTTTACTTTTTCAAAGGCCCCATTTCCAGGGACATACAATTGACATGTGACATCTTTCCTCCCCTCTCCATTGGAGCCAATTCCTTCCTGTTCAGCTCCATCAGGAATGTCCTAAAGACACAGATCATGGGGTTCCCTGATCATCTAAATTAGAAAGGTAAACCCCATGGTTTGACAAGATTTTGTGTGAAAAAGACCTAGCATTGTTTGGTGACTTCCGACTGCTCATGAGTCAGTCAGTGTTGTGATATAGCTCTTCAAAAGCCTGTTGAGTTTGTGTTTTTGTCCTTTGTTCTTGAAGAGGACCGTAACATCAGAGAAATGATCAACTTGTAGTTGACTTTGATTGGAGGGAGGGAGGGAGGGCAGTGCAAGGTCACCAGCTTCACTTTCTCCTCCAGAGCCATCTGGGTCCAGTAGCCATATATTCATCAGGATGACTGGAGATGGCCCAGGATGCAATGGGAGACCCTGGCCCTTTTAGGCTAAGGCCTTTTCAGGTACTCACTTAGAGTGAGGTAATGCTCATTCAATGAGACCTCTTTAAGAAATGAATCAAGGGATGGCCCCTTTAATTAGAAAAAAAGAAAAATAAATCAAGTTGAGAGGTGAAGACCCTCAGGGTTGCTATTCTAAACAGAAACAGCTACCATTGACATTCACTCTAAGTCAGGAGCACCCAAAATACAGTCATTAAGTGGAACTTAAGCAGGGACCTATTGTGGTCAAATCTGTGAGTGGAAAGAGCTAAAAGGGGGACGCAGCTAGTTGAGTAACTCAGCTCTCGCTGTCCCTCTCCTAAAGAAGGTAAATTTTGATGGCCAAAAGCTGCCCAGTTAACTTGGGGTTTACTGGCTAGATCTCTATTGACTGATAGTATGCAGATGAAAGAAGATGATAGCAAGTCATGTGCTCCATACTAGTCAGAAAACACTTGGAGTACTTTCTTTAATGAAAGTTCTAAAACCCTCCTATATGAGTAATGTTTGAAGAAACTTAGGTCTGAGAATACTTGGAGAGCTCTTTGGGGAGATACATTACACTGATTCTGCTTGCCTCCAGAGAACAGATGAAAGTTAAAAAGAGGAAAATGTTGGCTCAACAGAAGGAATATTTTGTGGGGTTAGGAGCTCATGTCTTATGAGGTTGGGAGCTCCTACTCCTAGAAACATCCATAAGAAGCTAGATGTATGACATGAGGAGTAATGTTGAATGGATTCCTACATTCAGGCCTAGATTGAAGATAGGACAAAATTTTCATGTATCTCTTCCAAAATTCGATAACTCTCTCAGAAATGACAGTCATGTACTTCATTATTTCACATGTATAATTGGCTCTAAAATCTATATTAACCCTTTAATAAAATACCGTCTTTACTGATTTTTTGGTTGATATTTCCTTTTGACTACAGTCACTTTTTTATGACTTAATTCTTAAGAGTCGGACGTGAACTTCAAGAAAGAAAATGGTAAATGAAAAGTAAGAAGTCTCATTTAAAAGCTAACTTCATGACTTTATTGTTCAATCAAATTTATTTTTTAGCTGAAAAATGTGAAATTAGACCCCCTGGAAATTCACAAAGTCATTTCTATAGACCATTAGTTGCACACAATTTAATAGTTATGCTTCCTTGGAAATAATGCTAACTCTGGTTAATTTTAGGACAGAGTTTCACTGGAGGAATAAATAATATTTTCTGTGTATTACCAGTTTTTTTCTCTCTAATTCATTTTTATCACCCAGTTGAACCACTTTAACTCCTTTTAAAGGACCTTAAGCTCCTGGCTGCTGTACCATAAGTGTATATTTGTCTTAGGTATCTCCAGATATTTCTTTTGCTGTCATCAACTCATGTCTGGAACCAAAGAGGTGATGTAAATGTAGTACCCCTTGTGATAAATACCACTTGCATAGCAGGGTGCTGGTGTCTGTTTGCAGTGAGGATCAAACATAAGTTATGAACCTCATTACCTGATGAACTTTATTTCTCTGGCTTACATTGTTGAACCAGCAAGATAGATAATCTGCAGTCTTGTCTTTATGAGAGTAATTCTTTTTCAAAAAGAATTTTTTAGGCTTAGAAACAAGTAATAAGAAAATAGGGGACAGACAGTACCCTGGTAATTGAAGGAGGGGTAGGGTGTATCTTTTCTACAGACTATTATCTCTCTTATCACTGTGACAATACAGATTAGTTGTAGACTGTCTGCATGTGTAGATTGAATTAATATACTTTTAGGATATCTATTTGAATGCAACTGTTATATGTAACAAGTCATTTAAGTTAAGTTTTTTTTTTAAACAAAAAGAGATGGGAATACATTTATCAAAATCTTCTGCTTGTTCTGGTAGCTGGAGAGTTTACAAGTGAAGGCACATGTTTCCCACCAGCTATATATCCCTTCCTTGTTTAATGTAATTCTTAATTGAAGTCAGTAGACCCCTTATAAGGAGCCAAAGCTTTTTCTCTGTCCAATTAACAGAAAAATGAATTTCCTACATCACTGCTAATTTTTCAACTCTCAGAAATGTACTTAACAGGAAAAAATATTTTCTGCCTCAGATAATGGGGTTATTTTTATGTTATTTTACTATTTAATTAGTGAGGATACATGTTGTCACTTTACTGATTCACCCTCTTAAATATGAGGGACTTATGTGTAATTAATTAAAAATTCATATTTTACATGAAGTACTGAATCCTATTTTTCTTTTAAAAAGTAACATTCAGATGTTTTTAGGAATTAGAAAATCTAATTTATCCAACTCTATAAATACAAATTTTGTAATGTGATAGTTTTATAATCTTGTAGCTTATAATTATCAAACTACAGTGATGAAGAAACATTAATAAACATTTCAGATAGACCATACTTCTTGAGGTTCATATTTGTTTATTTATTTGTTTTTCCCTACCTTGAAAGTTATTGTGCTGTGTTTGGCCCTGGTGTCCTGGGCATTTATAGTTTGGGAGCAAATGACATGCCTGAAGGGGTGATGCTAAATCATTTAACAAAATATCTCAAAATGTATCATCAGGGCATTGTGAGGTAGACTTTGGGTCATTAGCATCTGCCCATGAATACTTTAGGATCTTCAAGAGTGTCTCTTCTTCTGGAAAGGCGTATACAATTCCCTTCAGTTTCTAGCCAACTTCATCATAATGGCGTCATTGGTAATGCTTCTCTCAAAAGGTGAGTCAGTCATATTATGCCACTCATATTTCTAGTAGCTTTTAATTTCCTCTTTTGTTTAAACCATATATCTGCTATCATTTGTGAATAGAATGCAAAGGGAGAAATTTTCTCTACTATGATCATTGGTATTATTAGATGACTGTAATTTCTGGTCAGATGTACAAATATAGTATTTGGAAAGTTAATAGGAAATATCAAGAGCTACCTTGGTTTAGGGCAGCTAGGGAGTGGACTAGATAGAGCACTGGGCTTGGAATTAGAATACACATCTTGAGTTCAAATCCAGCCTCAGACACTTTAGCAGTAGGACCCTAGGTAAGTCACTTAATGTTGTTTGATCCAGCTCCTTATCTGTCAAATGAGCTGGAAAAAGAAATGCCAAACTACTGCAGTATCTTTGCCAAGAAAACCCATATAGAGTTATGAAGAATCAGACATGACTGAACCTTGGTTTAACTTTTCTATCACTACATATCAAAGACCTGTGACTTCCGAGATGGGAGAGCTCTTCCCATTGAAGCTTGTCTATAACCTCTAGTCTTGGAGAGTTTTATTTTTGAGGGAATTATATTGTATGTATACTCATGACATTGATGCTCTATTTAGTAACCTTCAGAAGTAAGTAGTGAAACCATTTTTTTCCTGGAAGAAAATTTTTAAGAACCTGCACTAAAATTGTTTTTCAGAAACAAACCTATGCAGTTAATAAAATTGCCAGTGTTGGAAATGTCTACTAAATGTTTTGTAGATACATAAACTATCAAAAGAAAATTAAGTTTCATTCGAGGTTCTGGGAACTTTGGTAGATGGACCACATTTCTTTTCTAATACATTTCTGCACTTTTCTATTCAACTTCTTTAATGAAACTAATGACATTTTGAGCATTCATCTTAAAAATACAAATTCATCCCCTTTATCTCCAGGTTATCCTATTTATATCTTGTTTGGACATAGTTTGCATTTTCCTCATTAGGCTGCAAGTTTCTTCAGAGCAGGAACTATTTTTTGCCTTTCTTTGAACGCTGAGCTTAGTGCAGGGGCTAGCACATAGTTTGTGTTTAATAAATGCTTGTTAATTTGACTTAATTTTATAATACTTAATTCCATATTTAACCACTAGAGCAGTCAATGCTATATAATAACCATATTTGTCTGAATATAGGTCACATCCCTAAAATAAATTCTTTGATAGGAAAAATACATAGTTACACATTGAAAATTAATTATGTAAGATTAATGCTGAAAAGTAAATATATTTGGATCTTCCCCAATTAATAACTTATCTTTTAAAAAACATTTTTATTTAAGCTTTGAGTTTCAAATTCTATCCCTCCTTGCCTTCTCTGCCCTAACCCATCCCTGCGATGGTAAGCAATCAGATATAGGTTATACATGTGCAATTATGTATAGCATTTCCATGTGAGTCATTTTGTACAAGAAAACTGAAATAGAAGAAAAGAGAAAGAATAAAAAATAGCATACTTCAATCTGTATTCAAACAATACCACTTCTTTCTTTGGAGGCAGACAGTATGCTTCATCATCAGTCCTTTGGGATTGTCTTCTATCATCTTGCTTAGAACAGCTAAGTCATTCATAGTTCTTCTTTGAACAATATTGCTATTACAGGGTACAATGTTCTGTTCACTTCACTATGTATCAGTTCATGTAAGTCTTTTCAGAAATCATCCTGCTTGTCATTTCTTAGAGTACAATAATATTCCATCACACTCATATACAACTTGTGTACCCATTCCCAAATTGACAGACATCCCTTTGATTTCCAATGCTTGGCTGCCACCAAAAAAAAAAAAAACTGCTTTAAGTATTTTTGTACAAATAGATCCTTTCTCCTTTTTTTGGATGTCTTTGCTAGACCTAGCAGTGATACTGCTGCATCAAAGAGTATGCACAGTTTTTTAGCCTTTTAGGCTAAATTTCAAATTGCTCTCTGCAATGGTTGGATCAGTTCACAACTCTAACAGTAGTGCTTCAGTGTCCCAGTTTTCCCACATCCCCTCCAACATCCAACATTTTCCTTTTTTGTCATGTTAGCCACTCTGATAGGTGTAAGGTGGTACCTCAGAGTTGTTTTAATTTGCATTTCTCTGATCAAGAGTGATTTAGAGCACTTTTTCAGATGACTATAGATTCCTTTGTCTGAGAACTGCCTATTCATATCCTTTGACCATTTATCAGTTGGAGAATGACTTGTATTTTTATAAATTTAACTCAGTTTTCTATATAGTTAAGAAATGAGGACTTGATCAAAGATACTTGTAAATATTTACCCCTCCCTGCAGTTTTCTGCTTTCCTTATCATTTTATTTGCATTCGTTTTGTTTGTGCCAAAGCTTTTAAATTTTATGTAATCAAAATGATCTATTTTACATTTTGTGATGCTCTGTGTCTTCTTTGGTCCTAAATTCTTCCCTTATCCACAAATCTGACATATAAAGTATTGCATGCTCTCTTAATTTGCTTATGGTATCATTTAGGTGTAAATCATATACCTATTTTGACCTCTTCTTGGTATGTGATATGAGATTTTGACCTACACCTAGTTTCTGCCATACTGTTTTCCAGTTTTCCCAGCAGTTTTTCTCAAATAATGAGTTTTTGCTCCAAAAGCTTAGATCTTTGAGTTTATCATATACTGGAGTGCTATGGTCCTTTACTATAATGTAATTTGTACCTAATATATTCCACTGGTCCACCATTCTGTTTCTTAGCCAGTACCAGATTACCTTTGCTATTAACACTGTATAATACTGTTTGAAATCTGGTATGGCTAGACCATCTTCTTTCACATTTTTGCATTGATTCCCTTGATATCCTTGAGATTTTGTTCTTCCAGATGAATTTTATTATTTTTTCTAGCTCTAAAAATAATTTTTGATAGTTTAGTATCGCACTTTATAAATAGATTAATTTAGGTAAAATTGACATTTATATTATCTAAGCTTTGCCTATTCATGGGCAATTAATATTTTTCCAATTGTCTAGATCTGACTATTTATGTGATAAATGTTTTATACGTGTATTCATATAGTTCCAGGGTTTATCTTGACAGGTAGACTCTCAAGTATTTTATATTATTTACAGTTATTTTAAGTGGAGTTTCTCTTTCCATGTCCTGCTGCTGGTAATATATACAAATGCCAATTTTTAAAATTAAAAAAATTTTTTTTTTAATTTTGTATCCTGCAACTTGCAAAAGTTGTTAGTAATTTCAAGTAGCTTTTTAGTTGATTCTCTAGGATTTTCTAAGTATAACATCATTTCATCTGCAAAGAGGAATAGTTTTTTTTCCTCATTGCCTATTCTAATTCCTTTAATTTTTTATTCTTCTCTTACTGCTATAGCTAGCATTTCTAGTACAATATTAAATAATGGAAGTGATAATGAGCTTCCTTACTTCACCACTGATTTATTGGGAAGACCTCTAGCTCATCCCTATTATTGATAATGCTTGCTGATGGTTTTAGTTAAACAGTATTTATCACCTTAAGGTAAGCTCCATTTCTCCTCCAGAGCCATCTGAATCCAGTGACCTGATATTCCTTAGGATGACTGGAGATGATGCAGGATGCCCTGGGGGACCTTGGCCCCTTTAGGTCAACGTCTATGCAGGTACTAAGGATGGTGACCTTGCACAATCCTCTCTCACTCAAAACAAAGTCAAGTGCAAGTCATGTCATCATTTCTGTAGTGGCATGGTCTTCTTTGGCAATGAAGGAGGAACACAAGCTCCATTTATTCATAAATTCTCTTGTGTTTTTAATAGAAATGAGTACTATATTTTGTGAAAGGCTCTACATCTATTAAAATAATCATGTTCTGTTGGTTTCATTATTGGTAATGGTCAATTATGCAGATAATTTTCCTAATACTGAACCTACATTCCTGGTATAAATCCGATCTGGTCGTAGTGTATAGTCCTTGTGATATATTGCTATAATCTTTTAGCTAGTGTTTATTTAAAAATTTTTTCATGAATTTGAATTACTTAGGGAAATTGTTTTATTATTTTCTCTGTTTTGGCTCTTTCTAGTTTAGGTACTGGTACCATATTTGTGCCATTGAAGGAATTTGGTAGAATTCCTCCTTCACCTTTTTTTCTTAAATAGTTTATATAGTATTGGGATTTTTGTTTCTTTATGATCTGAAAAGGATGCACTTACTATTTCTTCTTTTGTGAATTTGGTTGTAATTTTATGTGTTTTATGTCCCAATGGTCAGTTTTTGTGTAGGTATCATTTATTGCTGAGAAAAATGTATATCCTTTTTGATTCCCCTTAGATTTTCTCCAGAGAGCTATCATATCTAACTTTTCCAGGATTTTATTCACTTCCTTAATGTCTTTCTTGTTTATTTTTTTGGTTAGATTTATCTAGTTCTGAGAGGGGAAAGTTAATGTCCCTCACTAGTATAGTTTATTACCTATTTCCTCCTGTAACTCATTCAACTTCTTCAAAATTGTAGATGCCAGACTATTTGCTGCATATATGCTTAGTATTGGTATGACTTCATTGTGGTACCTTTCAGTAAGAGGTAGTTTCCTTTCTTATCTCTTTTAATGAAATTTATTTTTGCTTTTCCTTTGAGATCATGATGGTTACCCCTACTTTCTTTGCTTCAGCTGAAGCATAATACATTATGCTCAAGTCCTTTATGTTTACCCTGTGTATATCTGTCTGTTGCAAGTGTGTTTCTTATAAATGGCATATTGTAGGATTTTAAATTTTGATCCATTCTGCTTTCCACTTCTGTTAAATGGGTTAATTCATCTCATTCACACTTATAGTTATGATAACTATATATTTCCCTCCATGCTATTTTCACTTCTTTATCTTCTTCACTTTCTTCTTTAAATGTTTGGTAGAATTCACTTGTGAATCTGTCTGGTCCTGGGGATTAGGACATTGCTTATGGTATCATCCTTTATGTGTACCTATTTTGACCTTATGTTGGTATATGGTGTGAAATTTTGGCCTGTACCTAGTTTCTGCCATACTGTTTTCCAAGTTTTATCAACAGTTTTTGTCAAATATTTTTACCCCCAAAGCTTGGATCTTTCCTTCTGCTTAGGTGCTTTCCCTTCTCACAAGGGTTTTACTTCTGATCACCACCTACCCCAATATACCCTCCTTTTATCAGTCCTCCCTCCCCCTTCTGTTACCCTAGTCCCTTTTTGCTTCCTTACAGAGTAAGAGAGATTTCTAGATCCAACTGAATGTTTATGTTATTCTAATTGAGCCAGTTTTAAAGAGAGAGGTTTAAACTTTGCCTCACCAGCCATACCTTTGCACCCATTATAAAAACTCTTTCTTGCCTCTTTTATGTGAAACAATTTATTCTATTCAGTTTCCCCCTTTTTCTAGTGCAATTTTCTTTCTGACCCCTTTATTGTGTTTTTTTGGGTGTTATTCCATTAACGTCACCTTCTCTCCACATCCTCTGACTATATATACTCCTTCTAATTGCTCTTGTAGTGATAAAGTTCTTAAAAGTTACAACTATCATCTTGGCAGATATGAATACAGTTTAACTTTTTTGAATTTCCAATTTTTTCTCTCTCTTTTCTTTTTTTGCCCTTTATATTTCCCTTGAATCTTGTATTTGGAAGCCAATTTTTTAAATTCAGTTCGGATCTTTTAATTAGGAATGCTTGAAAACCCTTTACTTCATAAAATGTCCATTTTTTCCTTTGAAAGATTATGTTCTATTTTGCTGTAATTCTTGGTTGTAGTCCTAATTCCTTTGCCCTTTTGGTATATCATATTCTGAGCACTTCAGTTCTTCAGTGAAGAAACTGCCAAATCCTATGTAATCCTAACTATAGCTGAACAGTACTTGAATTATTTCTTATTGGCTGCTTGCAATATTTTATTCATCAATATTTTCTCCTTGATCTGTGAACTCTGAAATTTGGCTATGATGTTCCTGGGAGTTTTTATTTTGGGACCTTTTTCAGGCAGTGATTGAGTGGATTCTTTCTATTTCTGTTTTGTACTGTGCTTCTAACATATTACGGCAGTTTTCTTTGATAATTTCTTGAAAGATCTTTCCAGGCCTTTTTTTTTTATCATGGCTTTCGGGTAGTCCAATACTTTTTAAATTATCTCTCCTGGATCCATTTTGCAGGTCAGTTGTTTTTCCACTGAGATACTTCACATTGTCTTCTATTTTTTCATTCTTTTGGTTTTGTTTTGTAATTTCTTGATTTCTCATAAAGTCATTAGTTTCCATTTCCTCCATTCTAATTTTTAAAGAATTACTTTCTTTAGTGAGCTTTTGGACCTCTTTTTCCATTTGGCCCAATTTGCTTTTTAAAGCATTCTTCTCTTCATTGACTTTTTGGACCTCTTTTACCATCTGGGTTATTCTAATTTTAAAGGTGTTATTTTCTTCAGCATTTTTTGGGGGTTTCCTTTAGCAAGCTGTTGATTGTTTTTTCATGATTTTCTTGTATCATTCTCATTTCTATTCCCAATTTGTCCTGTACTTCTCTTTCTTGACTTTCAGATTCCTTTTCTGAGCTCTTCTATGGTCTGAGACCAATTCTTATTCTTCTTATAGGCTTTGGATGTAGGAGCTTTAGTTTTGTTATCTTCTGGCTATATGTTTTGATCTTCCTTGTTACCAATGATGTAAGAAATACCTCTTCACAGAGAAAGTAAGAATCTATAGTCTGTTTCTTCACCCCTCACCCTTTGCTCATTTTGCCAGCCAATACTTGACTTTTGAGCTTTGTTAAGTGGAGGACTCCAGAATCAGCCCCCACTTCAGCAGTGGCTGCAGCTGACCTGGGGCTGGGGGGGTGGGAGAGGTGTTGGGGGTGGGGGGTTGCTTGGCCTGGGGCCAGACCACACTCTCCTCTCAGACAGGTGAGAGACCCTTCCCTCTGACTTTTGAAGCAGTCTTTATAGATTGTGGGTTGAGAAGTCTGAAATCCACAGCAGCTGCCAGAGATTCAGTTCCCTAAGGCCTGCTTTTACTCTGTCTGCAGTGACATGACTCAAGCTGAACTGTGCTCAGCTCCCAGCCCTGTTCGATAGACCCTTCCAGTCAACCTTCCATACTGTCTTGGGCTGGCAATTTGATTCGGTCTGTCATTTTGTGGCTTCTGCTACTCTAGAATTTGTTTCGAGTCATTTTTTACAGGCTTTTTGAGGGGTTTGTAGGGAGACCTTTAGCTGGTTTCTGCTTCTACTCCACCATCTTGGCTCTGCCCCATAATTTGGTGTTTTTATGTGAGATTTGGGCTCTGGTGCTGCACTGTCCCAAGCTTTTTGTGCTTTGTGTAAAACAGTCTTTTCTGTGACTGGTCCTGAAGGAGGTATTTTGTTGGTGGTCTATTCCGGGAGTGGGTCTCTGTTGTTTTGTTGCCACAGAAATAGGGTCTCTCTGCTGGTAGACCCCAGGAGCTAGATCTTAGCCTTAGGACATGGCCTCACTATTATTGGTAAGCAATAGGGTTAAGGCCAGGCTGGTGGCTTCTGCTGGGGGTGAGGTTGCTGGAGGGGGGCCTTGCTTCACTGCACAGATTACTCACGTGTCTAGGGGACAGCTGATTTGCAGGAGGGAGGGCTTCACCAGTGGATTGCCCCAGGCTTTGAGCCTTGCTGCCGGCCCCCTGCTGTGAGACTGGCTGCTGCTACTGCTGCTCTTGTACCTTGTCCTTCTCCCATCCCAGTGAGACAGATCTTTTCTCCCATACTAGTAAGCTGCTTCCCTGTTTATAGATTAATTCTGAGATGATTTTCTAGTTGTATGGAGGGGAATGTGGGGGGGCTTCAGAGGGTTCCTTCCTCACTCTATCATTTTGACACCAGAAGTCCACTTTGCCTTTTTTAACATTAGTATCATTCCTAATTATAATATTTTTAATCTCCTTGATCTTCTTCGGCAACAGAAGAACACTTGCTTATTTTTAATCTCACATTTACAAAAGAAAAATTTTAACATAAACCATAATGTAGCAGCAGCTGACGATATATATATCATTCTGTACCCATACTCTACCTTCTCTCTCTTGAGAACAGGGAAGTATATTTCCTTCTCTTTCCCTTGTAACCAAGATTGATCATTGCAATAAATCATTTAAGTTTTGTTCCTGCTATACTGTTGTGGTCAGTGTATATATATATATATTTCCTTGTTACTGCTCAGTATGACCTACCCTATAGAGAGAGATATAAGGTATATTATACTTTCTTCTAAATATGAATAATTAGAGGGAGAGTTAATAACCCTTTTCTCACTGTTTTTGGGAAAAAAACTACCTTCATTTGGAAGAACTGTTCTGGTTTCAGGATAATAAAAAAACAATAGGAATTATAACATTTATATAGAGCTGGAATACTAGATAATGTATTTATTTGCATATGCTAAATAGCATATTCATTACAAATATTATCTCATCTGTTTTTCTCATGCTTACCCATGCCCAAGAATGGAATGGGTTGGGGTAGAGAGACTGTGGAAAGGCATCAGCTTTTAAAATTTAAAATATTCAGCCATTTCTTTGGACTCTGGCTTAGAGGTAAGAAATTGTGCACAGCAAAAAGGTCATTGGCACAAGGAGAATTTAAAATGGAGATATTAAAGAAATCTTGAGAAGAGTAGAGAATTTTCAACTCTTCTCCCTCAGGGAAAGTTTAAAAAAAAAGAAAAAAGTAGCAGTCTTTTTAGAGAATAAGAAGGAAAAATTTCATTTGTAAATTTTTCCCTCAATCTCAAGTTTTCAAGTTTTTCCACTATTCTTTTATCTTGTCTTGTAGCCAGATGCTTAAAATAGTTAAGACATAATTGCTTGGTGGGGAAAATCAAGCTATTTCCATTCATTTGGGACTTGAATGCATTGGAACAGTTCAAAGTTTCTTTCAACACTTGATCTGAAGAATGTTGCTCATTTATCAGTTCCATGCATTTGAGACTTAATTTGTCTGAAGTTGCTTTTCTACTCCATCCCTTGACTCAAGTTGATTACAAATATCAGGATATATCTGTTTAGGGGGGAAAGCATATTTAGGCAGTCGCATTAATTGGTGGTCTTCCTTCTTTGGAATAAATTTATATGACCATGAAGTCTTGTCACTTAGGTTCATGAAAGTCCTGCCTTACATTCCCAATTTAGCTAAGATTGTTTGTGGATAATGAGATTGATTTAATGTAGTTTGTCAGTAGCAGTAGACTGCAGCGCTAGCAAGAACATCCTGCCACATCTTCTTTAGACTGATCTAGGAAATAGTATCTCCTATTTATTTTTTTGCACAGCATTACAAACAACATCTGTGCCTCTGCTTTTCTGGCAAATATTGAGCTGCTAAAAGCCAAGCACATTTACATCATGGTTTGTCATTTTTACCAGGTGATTTTCATGGCAACCTTAAAAGCTTATGCCATAAAGAGTTTTAAAAAATGTATTTCCCAGGTGTGGAAAAAGAACTGAGAAATAATTCCTTGGAAGCCAGTCTCAATAATGTTTAATTCTCCTGTTTGTTTTAGCCATTTAACTTTGTAGGTTTGCAGAGTACAAGGACACACAGTGTGTCTATAGACGTAACCACTTGAGATTGAGACGTAACCAAAAGTTGCACCCTTGAGTGAGAACACAGGGAAGTAAGTGTGACTTGTGTGGCAATGTCAAAATAAGGATGCTATTTCTCTCATTTGCACTATGGTGTGAAATATATTTTCAGGCATCATACCTCTGATTTAGTTTAATGCTTCCCACTCCCCCCTTTTCAGTAACAAGCAACCCCCTAGTTACCAGAAATTCTGCATTAAATAGAATTTAAATCCAGAAGGTGTTGTGAAACTCTCACTGTCATACTACTAAGCATTTCAAGAATTGTGTCAGAGCCCTCCTTGACTTGGGCTGAGGAATGACCAATCAGGGTCTCTTAGTTTCTCTTGATTTAAGTATTCACAATGGCACCTGGGGTGCACCTGGAGGCCAGTTATCACTGATATGAGCAAGAAGTGAAAAATATATGTCTATACTCCTTTATTTTTCATTTATCAGTAAGATGCATGTTTCTCTCATGCAATGGAAAGAAAATCGCAAGAACACATGCTTGTCTGTCTTTAGAACTCTCTAGAATTAGCTTGTCATGAAATGTAAAACTAATGTGCAGTTGTAAAAACCACTGCCAACGTTTTTGCTGCCATTGCCTGATGGCTAAGTAGATTTGGAAATGAAAGGGGTTATTATAAAGTGATTACTGAATAGCTAGGTATGTCATTTTAAACAAGCAGCTAAAATCCCTCTGTTACCGATTCAGGCAGTAACCTTGTTTTGTATCATTCATATTTAAGATGTGATTTTTGATTGTGGAGGAGTAATCAAGCTCCAGGGATAATTTAAGGGAAAAAATATACTGGATGATATTTTCTTTCACTCTTTATAAAGTACATTGGAATATAAATGAAGCATTCTTTACAATGTATAACTATTAAATTTGGACTTAAATGTAAGAATATGAATACCAGTTGGCTTTGGTTCATCGTGAAAATCTCTCCAGTTGCTTAAAAACTTTTTTTTTGTTTTCTTTCCAAATCACAGTTAGACTCATGGTAGAATAGGGTTGTTAGGAGACCTGATACATTTCCAAATGTAGCAGGTTAAATTAAAAAAAAAACCAGAATTCTGAATGTTTCACAGCAGCCTTTTATAGTTGGGAGAAGAATGTAAAAAAAAAATGAAAGGAAACAAAGAAAAAAGAAAGAAGGAAAAAACAGAAAGGAAGGAAGAAAAGGAAAGAATACTGGAAAATTGAAGATGATGGTTTAGACATGGAAAAAGAAATTATGATCTAGTTGTGCTTTGTACGATGACGTCTTTAAACAGGTTTGACAATATTTTCACTTGCCTCAAAACCAGTATGAGAATAAAGCTTCTGCCCTTTCATGTTGAGTTTATTCCATCCTGATCCGTATCAGACAAAGGTGCTTTAACTTAACCTGAACACCAAGCACTCAATCCTTAATCTTGCCCTTAAAGTAACTCAAGAACTTCCAAAATTTACAAGTCTGTTCTCATTAATACCTTCTCTTCAAAGATCCAAAGTTAGCTCATTAAATCAGAGAAGCAGGATGATGACCAGGAGAGATGTCTGTCTGCTGAGATTCATCCTTCAAAATCCCAGTGAATAAGTAGCAAGTTGTCATGAGCGTCCCAATTTTGAATAAGTCTGTTTCTTCAAGTTCAAGAAATGTGTATGAAATGAGGTAAATTATCAAAAACAAAATAAGGAAAAAACAGAAGCATACATTTTATCTGGAATACATATAATTTTTCTCATTCATTAAAACTGCAGCCTGTTTTTATGGATATTTATGAAGAAAGAAAAATGACTGGAGAAGAAAAGTAGGGTGGTTGAATGGTTTTGGTCAAAAGTCTAGGATATTATATCCCCATTGTATTTAATATTCAGTCAATAAAATTTTTTAAAAAGGGAAGAAACAAAAATCAGAATTTGAAAAATCTATTCCACGTTCATATGCCATGCTAATGGAACAGGTGTCAATTTGATTTGTGAGGTCAGAAAAATAAGAAAAGAATACTTATCCCACACAAAATTGCTTCCATGATAATAAGGGCATTTTGTAATGGAGCTGTGTTAGTATCGGATGCTTAGATGATCAGAATTTAGGGTGTTGATACTAGAGGGAAAGAGGAAAACTGCCTTTGCAAAAAGAGCAAGTTTTAATCTTCTGTTCTACTGGTTATTTGATGGAGACCCAAGAAATTAACTGGTTGGAACATTCATCTCCTATTCTTATGTCCTTTAAAATAAAAGATATTAATAAACTTTCAAATGAACACTTCCTCTTGCTCTACTATTAATAGGTTTCTGGACATTGCTAATAGCAGGCAGGCTGGGAAGTGCATTTTCTACTCCTTAATTCACCAGGCTTCCCTAGAAAAGATTAGAAGTTTTAAATAAGTGCTTATCAATCATATGCTATTTTAAATTGAAGAAAGCTCTTTTTTAAACGAGTTGTTGATGAAAACATACTAGAATATAATTACAGTATAGCAATCAATCCAGCACAGGGAAGTGTGGTCTTTTGTTCAACCATTTGTCCAGATTCATAAACAACTTCAAACAGAAACCTCAGTAATCATGAAAAGATTACAAATACTAAAGGAAGAGAATCTTAACAGGTTAAAAAAAAGGTTTTGAAATGATATTCCCATACTTAGTATGTTAGATGAAACTTTTTTTAAAAATGTTAATTTGCTTCCCCCCCACTCCCAGCACTAATACAGTGATACTTTAGCTGCAGGGCAGAGAATAATTAGAGCACTTTTCATTTTGAGTAATGTATTCGTTCCAGCATCTGAGATGTTGTGTGTGCATCACAGCTTTATGAGGGTGAAGAAGGTCAAAACCTATTCCAAACCAATTTTTGACTGTCTTGAAAAACTCTCTGAAAATTACTTTACATCCTTCTCGTTTCTATTTTCTGATATAAATACCATGCAACTCGAATGACTACCAAGTCATTTTCCCTCCAGACAGCAGTTTCTCTCTAAAGTTCACCCAGAGGATAAACTGCAGTTTGCTCATTCCAGTGCATTGAAACAATTCAGGGTTCTAATTGTGCCTCAGAAAAAATGGACTTCCTTCCGCTGTGATGAACTTTACACTTTGAAAATGTCACCCAAAGAACTCAGCAAGACAAGTAAAATATGCTGGTGTTCAGAAGGAACCGAAATACCATTTTCTCATACACGTGATTTTTTCTGAGACAATGTAAAGCAAAAAAAAATTTAAAAAGCTGAGAAAAGGCCATGGTGTAACTGAAAGTAAGATGGCTACGTAAGTAAGCCTTGCTCAGTGATAGGTCACTACTAGCAGTATCTGTGGGGAAGGCAGATGGGCAGAACAGGGTCTACTGTGACACCTGCCTGCAGGGCATTACAGAGATGGAATTTGACAAGACTTAATAACTGAATAGATATGAGCTTCTTTTCATCATAATATCACTGACAGGTACATGACTTCACGAGATGGAAGTTATGTAAACTGAGATCTGTAGAATTTCTAAATGATGTTCTTGTTGTCTGAAAGAATTTGTGTACCTTTAGTGACATCATTTTTCCCACAAGGGTGTATCTTATTCACTTGGCAGGAGCTAACCTACTATAAGTCTTAATGTGATTGTTATTTGAATGATCTCTTACAGAATTATAGGTTTAAAATTGGAAGGCAGCCTTGAAGACTGTCCAACCAAATCTCCTCATTTTAGAGACTAGAAAACTGAGACCTAGGGGGCTTGAGGGTTTTACTCCAGTAACCCAGGCAGTAAATGACAGCTGAGATGGAAATTTAAATTCTGTAACTCCTATTTCAGCACTCTTTTCCACTTCATAACATAAATCCTCTCAAGAGAACCAGACTTTTGAGTGTTCTGACCAATATATAGAAAAGCACAATTCTAGCTTTTATGGGGCATTTTCTTCAATCAACAAATATTATTTTTTCTACCTTGTATAAAATACTGTATTAGGCACTATAGGACATACAAAGAATTTCATTTTCTCTGAAATAGCTCATAAAACCTGCTGAGGGTATGTGTGTGTGTGTGTGTGTGTGTGTGTGTTTAAAGAGAAAAGGGGATATGAATAATTAGAAAATGGGTAGAATATTAGGCCATTAGAAAGGTACAAATAAAATAGTCTGGAGCTTTGGGTGAGGAACAACTTATCTAATACTGGAAGAATCAACTTAGGTTTCACAAAGGAGTTACCATTACAATTGAGTTTCTATTGATGGGTAAGATTTTTCCTAAGGTGGAGACAAGGACTTATGGAATTACTGGTGGAAGGAAGAGCATGAACAAAGGAGTAGAGTTAGGAGAGCATGGGGTATATTCAGGAGCCAGGGAATAACTTAATTTGAGTGAAATGGAGGCATCTGTTCAGGAGATAATGAGATTTTGTTGCAGGAGGGCCTGGAACATCAAGCTACAGAATTTGGATTTTATGTAGTAGGAGGTGGAACATCATGGCAGATTTTTGAGTATGAAAAATAGCATAAGCATGGTTGTACTGGAAGAATATTAATTGGAAACTGTAGCGTTTGGGATGGTTTGAAGGCAGGGAAACTAACGAGCAGACTATTGCAATAGACTTTGGATGTTAGTAGATGATGTCTGAGAGTATGGAGAAGGAGTAGTAGTCGTAGGAATAGCTAACATTTCTATAGCACTTACTAAGTACCAGGCACTAAGCCAAGCATTTTACAATTATTTCTCATTTGATCCTCACAACAACCCTAGGAAGCATTTTAGTGCTCTTTTTAACCCTATTTTGCAGATATAGAAAATGGGGCAAATAGAGGTGAAGTGACTTTCCCAGGGTCACCCAGCTAGTAAGTGTCAGAGGCTGGAGTTGAACCTAGGTCTTCTTGATTTCCAGCTTTGACTCCATCTACTATGCCACCTGGCTGCAGGCATTACAGAGGTAGAATTTGACAGTACTTAATGGTTGAATAGATATGAAGGGCTATGTAGGGAAAAGGATAAGAAATGATTCACAAGTTTTGAACCCATCTTTAAAAAGACAGATGCAATGCATGTGAATCCATGACATGATGCTGTCATGCTTTAAAAAAACAAAACAAAACCTTCTCTCTGCCACGAATAGGACATTTGGTAACTTTTTTACTCATTCATTGCCAAAGGCCTTTTTTTCCTTGCTAAGTGTCAGAACTAAATGAATGATGAGTGTTAGAACCCTTCCTGGGATATGACTGTGAGACTCCAAGCGATAGAAGGCAAAAAGGAGGGCGAACTGCCCCAAGTGTCAGAGCAAATGACTAAGAACCAGGTAGAGAGCCAAGCCTGACATTCTTGCCGGGCCCCAGAATTTCCAAGTTGAAAGATTGTAACTTCCGTGACCTGTACCCCCTTTGTAAGTCTTAAAGGGAGAAGTATTTCTAAGACAAACTGAACAGCCCCACAAGTGTGTGTTTAGAATATTTAGTCTTCAGAGAGAAATGAAGAAGCTAAAATAAACACCATATTACCTTTCATAACATAGATTTGAGGTTATAAATGTACTTGGTGCATTAGTGATTTCTCCTTCATAATCTCAGTATGAATTTTTTTTTGGTCTATGGATTTATCTAAGCCCTTCTTGGACTTAATTCTATTTTCAGTGCTTGAAATGGTTTTGCTTCTGTGTATACACACACAGATACACTATGCTATATGGTGGGTCTGCTAATGGGGCCTGGAAGAAGCAAAACTGAACTAATTTACAAATCAGATGTCATTCCTGTAGTCTTTGATCCTTTCTTTACCCCTCGCTGTCTTTGCCTTCTATACCTTTCGAGGGGTCTCATATGGTCCTTATAACTAAGACATGGGTTGTTTCTTATTTCTGCTTTGCTTCTTTTTATTTGAGGGTACGCGTGTATGTGTAAAAGGTGCTCCAAAACTCTTAGTGCAATCTTAAGCATTTATGTATGTATACATATGTCTATGTATGTAACTATATAACCTTGTATCTATGTGTCAGTGTATTATGTTCTCTATTAGACACTCACTCTGAGCCAGGTCTCAAATTAAGCCTCTTTTGATCATTGTTTGTGCCCTGATGGCTCAGAGTGAGTGTAAATAACCATTGTTTCTGTTTTGGCCAGAAACCCTGAGGGTCTACCCCTCTTGGATTGATTTTTTTTTTAACTAGTTAAAGGAGGCCATTCTTTGCCTCATTTCTTACTTAGCCTTAATTACTGAATGGGCATTGCTTCAGACAAATTGAGACCTTAGAAAGAACTTAAAAAGGCCAAGGTTTCCTACTGTATCAGGGACCATCTCCAGTCATCCTGAACTATGACTTGCCACTGGACCCAGATGACTGGAGGAGAAAGTGAAGTTTGGTGACTTTGTACTGCCCTGCCTCACTTAAATCCAATTCTCTTGTTAGTCATGGTATCACCTCCCTCATGTCATGGTTCCCTTCTAGAATGAAGGACAAAGAACTCTATTAGTGTTTAAGATTCTTAAGAACTGGGACTGTTTCATTGTTTCTATTTGTATTTCCACTGCCCAATAACAGAGCCTGGAATATAATATGCTCTTAGTAAATGTTTGCTGATTGATAGATTGACTTTTGACTCTCATCCTTAGTGAAGTCATCCATATTCAGAAATCTAATTACCCTTCTAGTCTATGACTCCCAAATCTATTAAGAATATTATAGCTTATGAGCCACAAAAGAAAATTTGTCTGATAATTTTATACACATATCTTGTTTTGTTTATACTCTGTCCTGAATCATCCAGGTTAATCATCCACCTTGCTCCCCAGGCCCAACTTTAAATTACTTTTGGTAGTTTCCGGAAAATGTAATGTATTTTTATAGAATAAAGAAAGAACTCTTCCCTAGAAGGGAGAGAGACAAATCCAGAGAGAGAGAGAGAGAGAGAGAGAGAGAGAGAGAGAGAGAGAGAAATACACATACACACACACACACACACACACACACACACACACACACAAATGGATGAGGAATAGATAATGTGAGATTTTTTAGAGTAATACTAGAGGAATGGTAGTACCACAAAAGAAATAAGGAACTCAAATGAATAACAAATTTTAGGGCAAATATGATGAAGAAGATAAATAGAGCATTAGAGCATTTATTAAGCTTATGCTATGTGCCAGACCCTATCCTAAATACTGGAACAATAAATTTGATTTTGGGAATGTTAAGTGTCTTGTAAGTTCAGTCAGAAATCCTTAATAGACAGAGGGAGATTACTTCCGCTTCATGAGCAGTCTGTTAAAGTACTATAGTTAAATAAAATAAAAAATACAATGACCTCATTGGAAAGTGCATGCAACATTTCACATCTGTATGATTCCCCCCCCCCGCCACATACACACCTCTCTATTTATAAAAAACATGACAGAAATTCATCTTCTCTCCCTATAGATCTATAGCTATGTCATATCTACATCAGCTGTACCTTTCTATATCAGGTGTATATAGAGTACTACAGGAGGAACAGCACCTCTGGTCTGGGCTTGCTGAGGCCTTTCCAAGGTTGCTTAAACACCTTTGCTATCCACCTGTCACCCCACTCTTGCCTGTTGCTCCAAGAAGCAGTAGCATGAAGAGCAGTCACACTCCGGTGATCTGTCTTGGTAGATAGGCTAAACCAAGTTGAGGGTAACCAACAGGCCTCAAACCCATCAGTGAAGAGAGGGATGTCTGCCTCAAGCATGTGAAGACTTCCTCTGGTAAGATGAGCAGATGAGAATTTGTGGAACATTTAGGACCTGGTCAGACATTAAAGATCCTAAGATCATCCGTTGCATTCTAGTAGGTTACCAGTCATCTTGACCCTTCTCTTGACTTTGGATTCAGATAATTGGAAGAGTGAAGCTGACAACTTGGTGCAGCTCTGTCTCACTCTAATCCATTTCATACACGAGTCAAGAAATCACTATGTGATGTCGTTGGTCCTCTTTGAAAATGAAGGATAAACAATGTTTATATCATCTGAATCTATCTATCTGTCTGTCTGTCTATAGATCTATGAGATCTATATAGAGATAGATCTATATATCTATCTCAATTGTTAGACCTGACATACTGTCTTCTCTGTTCCTACTGTTACCTGGATATTAAAATATATGCTTCATTATATTATGTAGAGTAACCTATATATTTTTCTTCACCTTTTCTTCATCTTTTCTCCTTTTTTTTACATCAGGAACTTAATCCTCAACTGACACAAGCATTCAATATGCAAAAAAAATTATTGGGAAAAAAAATTTTTGAGTCCTCCATTCTTTCATCACCTGGACAATTTCAGCTGCCTTTTAACTGACAGAAAGATTGTTTTTCCTCTCATCCATAGTCATACCTACCATTCATTGCCAAATTATTTTTCCTGATGCATGGATCACATTTTACTTGCATATGCACTTACATATAAACTTTAAATCAGTAACACCATGTGACTCGGTCACAAGCATGATTTCAATGCGCAAGTCCTGAGCACATTCAGTAAAGCCTAAAAGATAGCTCATCTCCATTCTTAAAAATTGTTTGTCCATGTTTTCCTAAATGTCTGTCACTATTCTCTACCCTATGTTTCTGTCTGTTGACATTCCAAACAACCTTCAGGATCAGCTTTGACCGTTTCCATGAAGGCTTACCTGATTTCCTCTGAACTCTTACCTTTTTATACTTTTTTTCCTTCTGTCTCCGTCTCTGTGTGTTTGTGTGACATCTTATTTATTTTTGTTTATGTGGTACCACAGTATCACAGAAGTATAGCCCTATGCTAGTTGCCCTCTAGATTATAAGCTTTTCAATTCTTCCCAGGATGCCATGCCTGCAACAGCACTTAATAAATACTTAATGAATTTTCTGAGTTAAAAGAAAATAATTTTTCCTAGAACTTATTCAGCCCTGGACTTCCTACCTGAGATTGTCCATAAGCTGTGAACTGGAATTCCAGCCTTTCATCATGACCAAGTTCACGACCATGGCTACATTTCATAGAATCAGCAACTTCCTGCTCAGCCATGGGATATAGTCAGTTACCTGGAAGAGTCTTGACCCACTTTGAACAAGAATTTCCGATATGTGATAAATGTTGATCTCACTCTCGATCCTCAAATTATTCTTCCTCTCCCATTTCTGCCCTCTAATTTTTGCTTTTGCTGGTAATAGTCATCATGACAAATATTCAGTGAATAATATATTCCTTTGCACGTAGTTGGTGATTGATATATATATATATATATATGACAATGATGATGATAAACATGATAATGACCCCTAGTCATTCTGTATTGTTTTCAAGCATCATACCAGGTTTTTGGAGCATGGTCATGTCATAAATCATGGAAGGCAGGAAGCAGTAGGTTTTATTTAACATAGGAAACCATTGCTATTTGCTGAAATAGTCTTCATGTTGCTTCCTTAGTTTTCAGATCACTTAGTGGCTTTTTTTATCTTATCTAAAAATTAATAAAAACAAAAGATAAAAATAGATACATTGTGCCTCCTCTTACATATAATTTGTTTTGTAGGAAAAACAAAATTAATTGTACAAAACCAGTATGTACTGGTTCCATGAAAATTAAAAACGAAATTAATTATACAAAACCAGTATGTACTGGTTCCATGAAAATTAATTACTTTCCATTCATTTTTCCCCATAAAGTTCATTGAGAACTATTGTTATTTTCACTGAGGAAACTGTTTTTAGGGCAGGTGTTCTTAGAATGTAACAGTTCTTCATTATAGACTACTACATTGTATTCAAATGAGTTTGCAAATGAAAAAATGCCTGGAGGACATATTTATTTAAAGGTTAATAAACCTAAGCATTCTCAAATTTAATTGGAACTAAAAGGACTTTCTATGAGGTGAATGTAGCAACATCTAAAAACATTTTATGGGTCAAAAATGAGGAAAAGGATAGTTCCATATTAAAGGCTACCTTGAATCTTGGATTTTTATCCACTGTAGCTATTTGAATGATTTGCTGACTCACTGATGAAGAAAACTGTTGATCAGTAATAAGCATTGTAAGTTATTTCCCCTACATGTAGGCAGCTGTTACATTTTTTTTTTACTTCTGGTGCTCTCATAAGTAAATGATTTATATAAAAATGTTGAAATAGCAACTAAACAGCTCATATTTATATAACACATTCACAATCACAAAGCATTTTCCTCACAATGGCTCTTCAGACAACATTCTATAAATGAGAAAACTAAAACTAAGAGAGGTCAGGTGACTCACAATCCTATAAGTAATTTTGGTTGTTTACTTATTTCAGTTTTGTCCTATTCTTCATGACCCCATTTGAGGTTTTTTCAACAAAGATATTGGAGTGGTTTGCTATTTCCTCCTCAGGCTCATTTTACAAATGAGGAAACTGAAACAAATACAGTTAGTTGATGATTTGCCCAGGGTCACACACATTTAGAAAGTATTTGAGGCCTGATTTGGACTCAGGTCTTCCTGACTCTGGGTTCTATCTACTCTACCACCTAGCTGCCCTCCGTGTAATTAATGCATATGTTTATGTATGTATGTACATACATAATATATGATATATTTATATTTATGTATCTATGTATCATGTACTTATATACTATAATATATAGTTAACAACAACAGCTACCATTTATATAACACTTTAAAGTTTACAGAGCATTTTACAAATAATATCTTTTTGACCCTCACAACAACATTGGAGGTAGGTAGGTACTATCACCCTTTTATAAATGAGAAAAGTGATGAAGGTTCAACAGTTTTCCCAGGATCACACAGCTAATCATGTACCTGAGACTGATTTTGAACTTAGGTCTTCCTCATTCCATATCTATCCAGAGCTCAATCCATTGATGCCACCCAGTTGTAATAATGTCTGAATTTGCACTGAAGTCTCTTGACTCTAGGACTAAGACTAGATTTCAGCTATATTGGCTGATGGTAGCAAAGGGTATATAGCTCATGCTATTTCTCGTTTTTGTTTCATTTATTTTAATAGACCTTTCTAGTTCATGAAAAGGGAGAAAAGAGAAACCTGATATCAGGAACCTTAGTTGTAATCTGTGTTTTTTGATTATCAATGACAGAATCCCAAAATTACAACCAAATGTCTCTCACAGGTTCTGAAATTGAGTTTCTGAAAAAGTATTGTAGTTGTAATAGGAGGTAAAGTGTGAAGTTTCAGAGAAATGAGCTGTGAATTGAACCTGCAATGGAAATTGATCCTATCAGTCAGTTTCTGCCCTTATTCATGGAAAAAACAGAACTGAATGGTGAAGAAACCAGGATCACTGATTAAATGGGATGCTAAAGTGCCAGAGGCTAGAAACAGGGCTTGCTGGTCCCTCAGGTCAGAGCTGCAACTGTCAACCTTCACTGCTTGATACCCAGCTCAGGTTGGCAGAAAGAGAGCAGAATGAAAGATGCTGCAGGCACCAGCGGGGGACTGGTAAGAACTACCTGCCTAAGCTTCAGGCATGACAGACATGGCCCTCCTTTGGGAGGCCATCCTACTTTCTTATCATGAGTCAGTGGGCCTGGATTGTCCCGGTTGGCCTCATGATTCATGCCAATGGGGCTTATCATAATAGCCACAATAAGGAAGGGAGAAAATGTCAGAGTATCCCAAGGGTGTGTGTGTGGCACAGCCTGTCTTAGCATTCAGCCCCTAACTCCCATTTCCATCTTAACAAATATCAGGAAAGGAGGATGAGAGGGGTGGAGAGGAGAAAGAAGCAGAGCAAAGGAAGGATAGAAAATATTCCATAATTAGTAACAGTTTGTTAGTCTTAGGAATATAATTTATTACCGTTATCTAACCCCAAGAGATTTATATGTTGTATATAAAATGGTCGTAACGGTATACACCAAGCCTGTTTTGATGGTATTTGTTTTCCAGTTGGGAAATGCAGTCTAAAAAGCAATTAGCATTCTGAAATTACACATATTTGGTTATGAAGTTGTTCGTACTTACAATGTGATCAGTTCTCACACCAATGCCCTTCAGGGTCTATGTAGATCATCAATATCACTTTCAAGAGCAAATGTGGCTGTGGAATGCCTGACTCACACTTAAGACTAAGATAGGAAAAGAGCCATTAGAAACAATGAACATAAAGGTACTATAAAATGCTAACTTAAGATGCATTTGTCATAAATTCATTGCTAAATCAGAACTCAATTTTATGAAATAGTAGGGAGAAAACCTTTTTTAACCTTTAGGCACTTTGAGGAGGCACTGAAAAGCTTGTCAGATTTTCACTGAGTTATTGGGCTTAAAATATAAATGCCATGTGCTGATGAGTGGTATTTATCTCTCCACTGTGGAAAGAGAATGCTGGCTTCCCGTTGATTTTAGAGGCACTGTTCTGTGGTTTATTAGCCATCTTCCTTTCATATAGTTTCCTCCTTTGGTCATAGGGGACATATAAATGGTGGAACTGTGGAGGGCAATTTCCGGCTGAGGAATGTTGCATTGCCTTTTGCCATCTTCTTTAAACAGGTTAGAATTAGGTGGTAATGGCTAATGAGAAGAGGTTTATAACTCAGAAAGCCACAAGTAGCTTCCATCTCTCTTGGTTGATAACAATGTAGGTAGAGGACCTAAAGACTGACCTCAAGGCACAGCCTCATTTTGACCTTAATATGATGATTTATCTTCTCTGTTTACAAAAATTGTTGTTTTTTTCTTGTTTTGTTCTTAGATTTAAAAATCTGAGCTATTCAGAATTTGCTAGCTTGACTCTCAGAACTGAGGAAAAAAGTTATCATCCCTGTTTAGATTCAGCAAAGTCTAGACGCTAAGTTCTGCTTTTGAATTTCACATGCTTAAAATATTCACCAGGAGGAATTTCTATATTTAAAAAGCCCTCTTGTAACCAGAATTGGGAGAGCTGAGGAGTGAAAAGTTGGAAAAACTGATGGGAAATTCAGCAAAGATTACTGAGGGGACTTTTTTTTTTGTTTTCTATTTTCTATTGTATTTCTATTTTTTTAAAAAAATTTCTGGATCTGTCCTGAAGTTTGTTTTTGTTTGTTTCCTTTTTACCTATACAAAGGTAAATGCAGATTTGTTGATGCGGTGAAAGATTATTTTTGTTGAATCTGTTAGTACTATATGACTTGTTTAAACCAATATCCAAAACATTTAGTCACTTTATTAGAAAGCAAAAATGATGGAAATCCCAGGGGAATGTTTAGAACAGTCTTGGTGAAGATACATTGATTAATAAACAAGAGAGAGAGGGGATGCATATTAATTTGTTTATGAGAGATCTCTGATCTCTAGCTTATTAGAACTTTTCTTAAATATTCAACTAGTGAAGCAGTAGATAAAAATTAGACATTCTCTTTAATCTTATAAAAGTTTCTAATCATGAAAAAGCCCCAATATTTTCCCTAAATATCTGATGTGTAATGTATTTCCTAGTAGTAATTTAAATATGCAAAGTAATTCAACAATCTTGAAGATTCCATGGAGATTATTACAGTCTATTGGGGGAATCTAACAGATTTCTTATCACACAGTCCCCTGAGGTAGGAATTACTACTCCATCCCCAAATCTCTTGTGCCTGGTATTTTTCTGGACCCCAAACTAAACACATGGCCTTTCAAAATTTTCCCTTTTTTGTAGGCCTCCTTAAAAGTACATTTTATTTCACTGAAATAGGGAACATTGCAGAAAATCTGGGTTGTAGGGTAAACAAGCATTCATTGCTTTTTATTTTTTTGGACCTTTCCTATATACTTATGTATCAATTTATATTATAATTATTTGTATATACATTATCTCTTCTCTTCAGTTATATGCTTTTTGCATGCAATGATTGTCTCTTTTGTTTGATCTTTTTATATTCTGTGCACATCACAATGTCTTTCACAAAGTATCTTTCCCTTAATAAATATTTGTTGAATGAATATAGTCAACTCCTGAGATAATATAAAATTATTTTCATTGGCTCCTACTAACTCATCTGGTGAAAAACACAATGTAAGACCAAAAACCCAAACCCATCTGATGCAGTCTTCTGCAATTCTTTTTGTACAGATCCCATGCGTGGACCTAGAAAACTCGAAGTAGTAGAGATCAAGTCGCGGCAAATCACAATCCGTTGGGAACCATTTGGCTACAATGTCACTCGCTGCCATAGTTATAACCTCACTGTCCATTACTGTTACCAAGTGGGAGGACAAGAGCAGGTCCGAGAAGAAGTAAGCTGGGATACAGATAATTCACATCCGCAGCACACAATCACTAACCTGTCACCCTACACCAACGTCAGTGTGAAACTCATCCTTATGAATCCAGAGGGACGAAAAGAAAGCCAGGAGCTTATTGTACAGACAGATGAAGACCGTGAGTACTTTAAAATTACATTTTTCAGCGAAGCTTTTTTAAAAAATGTCTTTTAAAAATACATTGATTTAAAAATGCGAAGCTGAAGCAGATTTTTTAAAAATCCAGGCTTTAATAAAAATACATGGTTATGCTGTAGGCCTGTGTTTACTTTGGTACATTTCAGCACTGGGAAGGATCTGTAATGGAGAAATAGGGCCTAGATCTATGATTTCACAGGTCTAGGGCAATGGTGTCAAACTCATATACAAATGAGGGCCATTAAATTATATATTTAATATTATTATATATAACAAAAATTATATATTTAAGGTGTCAGAGGGCCACATATTGACTGGAAAACCATATATTAACGTTATCTAGTTTGCATTGTATTTTTGTTTTGTTAATTATTTCACAGCTACATTTTGATCTGATTCAGTCATGGTAGAGTGTTTCTTTTCATGTATGTGAGACCTCTGGTTTAGGAAACTACCCAGTAAGGACACTGTCCCCAACAGTGCGTACTTCTCTTCTGAAACTTGAAAGTATGTTGTCTAAAACACTAGGGGTATGTTTGCTAAGGGTCCCATGATCAGAGATTATCAACAATCCAGGTTTTCTGATGTTGAAGACAGCTATCTACCATATCATACTGCCTTTCTGTAATTGTACTAACATATTAAATCATATGAGATCCGTAGTTATTGTTTCTCATAGTTTCAATCAGTCAATTAGCGTTTATTAATCACCTACTGTGAGCCAGGGCATTGTGCTAAGTATCTGTGATATTATTAACTCACCTTTTTAGGTTGTGTTAAGATTGTGTTAAGATGGCATAGTAGAGTGCTGGGCCTGGAATCAGGAAGACCTAAGTTCAAATTCAGCTTTAGACATTTACTATGTGACTCTGGGCACATATATCACTTATCCTTGTTTACCCCAATTTCCTCATCTGTAAAATGAGGTGGAAAAGGAAATGGCAAACTACTCCAGGATCTTTGCCAACAAAGCAACAACTGAAATTACTGAACAGCAACAACAACAAAGATGCCTCTTGAGAGGCATCATGGTGTAATCGTTAGAGCATTAGCCACAAAGTAATAAAACCTTGAGTCTGAATCCTTTTGTGACACTAAGTCTTTGAGTGAGTGATATGGATTAAATCTCTTAGCAAAACCTTCTAACCTACCCATCCCATTTTATCAGTGAGGACCTGAGTTCTGGGTCCATTACGTGACAGATCATGAGTGGCAGAGCTGTTTTATACAATCTTTTAAAGGAACTGGTACAGTGGATTGGGTGCTGTTTTGGAGTCAGAAGACCAAGATTCAGATCTCAGTTCTGCTGGGTAGTAACCCATGTGTTCTTGGATACAACTTCTCTGGGCCTCAGATTCCTCATTCATAAATAAAGGCATTTGCCTAGCTGACCTGTGAAGTCCTATACAGCTATAAATTTATTATCTTGTGATACTGTAAATTAGCAAAACAGAATTCAATTAAGCAATTCTTTTGGTAGTATTGTTATTTAGTTTTCAGTTGGGTCCAACTCTTCATGACCCCTTTTGGTGTTTTCTTGATAAAGATATTAGAGTGCTTTCCTTCTCTAACTCATCTTATGGATGAGGAAACTGAGGCAAACGAGGTTAAGTGCCTTGCCCAGAGTCACACAGCTGATAGATTTCTAAGACTGGATTTGATCTCAGTTCTTCCTGACTCTAGACCTGGTATTCTATCTACTGCATCACTTAACTGCCCAGCAATTCTAGACATTAAAAAAAAAGAAAAATCCATAGCCTATTTTTTAGAACCTGTCTAAAATTTGAGGAAACATGGTAGAGTGAAAAGTCCTGAACTTGACATCAAGAGAAACCCAGAGCTTGAATTTTACTTTTATTGTATGTATCACCAAGGCAATATTCACAGCACTGATGGTGACTATGAAAATGCTGGCATAGTTCTGAATTGCCAACTATAACAAACTCTCCATATAGAAGGCAGAAGAAAAAATATTCATTCAGGCACCAGAAAGCCAAATCTGCCATAGTAATCAAGAAGTCAGTACACCTTAGCACTGTAGGGGACAAAGCCCTTCCCAAGCCTCCCCCCACCCCAATCCCCACTGGGGCATTCCCACAAATAAACACTCACAAGACTAGCTGTGCCTGCTTGTCTGCATCCTCTCTTCTCCACGATAACTGCTCTCAACAGCTTCCTCCCAGTTCTGTTCCATCTTCCCTGTTCCAACTGTTCAGCAAGCTTCTTCCACCACATGTGATTTAAACAGCTCACATGAGCCTATTAATGAATGGGAAATATCTTCCCATTTAAGTTACTATTACATTCATCCCCAAGATCTTTCATTACATAGGTCAGTGGGGCAACTGGTATCAACAGAACTATAACAGAGGTAACAGAAAATAAGCATATAAAACAGTATCTTAGGCAATGGTTGAACAGAACTTTACAACAGTGTAACAGTGATCACACAAAGCAAGCACATAAAACAATATCTTAGGGTGGGGCTTGAGCAAAAGCACACCATCATTCCCCCTGGATCCCCCAAAATCTTGGAGTAAGAGATGAAGATCTCTTCTTCTGTAGCTACTTTCTGCTGAAGTTGAATGTAGAACTATCCCTGCCATAAGAGGTCCCATTCAAGAGGTCACTTCTTTAGCTGGCAAGCTGGAGCTTGGTCGATACCAGGTCTAGAGGTGACATATCACAGTCATGGACAGGGGGTGACATCTGACTTAAGTAATCAGGCATCTTCAGGTGGAGGGCACTAAGGCTGCAGGAAACAAATCTAGAAAACAAGTTTAACAGATAAAAAGCCTAAAAGAAGCAAGATGACAATACTCAGAACCTGGGTAGGTAGGGTTAGCCATGCTTTTGGAGTCCATGAACCCACTATCATAAACTCATTCATGGTAGAATATATAAGTTAAGTGAACAGTTTGGTAGTCATGTTCTCCTGAATAAACAACGTTTATGCTATTATCTCTCCTGTGTGCTATAATTTCCACAGTCTTTGGAACATTGTCTGGCTTCCATTTTATCCACCAATTTTATTCTATCTGTAGAACCCAATCCACATAAATAATATGTACAATGGACAATATAGAATATATGTCCATTTTACATAGTTTAATACATAATACCTTTAATTAACTTTCAAATATGACCAATTGTCACTTTGAATCTGCATTGAGGTTCCATAAAATAGATTTATGATATTTAGAGTTTTACAGGTGTTTTTCTGGGTCGCATTTTTATAGGCAAAAGCCACTAATGCACCTGAATAGATGTCAATACAAATGATGTAAATTTGCATACTTTATCTTGAGGTAGGGTTCCAATATCATCTGCTTGTCAAATTTGGGCTGGTACTTTTCTCCTTGCTATCTCTGCACTTACTACCTGAGGAACAGTTCATTCCTTTTCCAATTGACATATATAACATTCCTCTACTACTTGTTTTAACAATGGATGAGAGATACTAATACCGACAGTGCCCACTGGTCCTGGACCCTTAAATGACTGACCATTTCATGGTGTTGGAATAGGGAAGTGTATTGAGTAGCAATCTTTGCTAGTCAATCAGCATGTGCATTGCACTCACGTTCAGGGATGGTGACGGTCACAGTGAGCATCTAAATGAAAAATTGACAAATTAGTAACCAGAGACATGTCCCGTATGTCTTTCCATAATTATTTGCCCCAAATTTCTTTCTCATGAATTTCCCAATTTTGATTTTTCCAAATGGGCATCCATGTAGCTAACCCATTAGCCCATGAATTAGTGAATGTATGACACTGTGCTCCTTGTTCTGTTTTGATAGCTTGTTGTACTGCCCAAGTTCAGTATATTGACTACTTCCACCTATCCCAGTCCTTCCAGTACTTCGCCTAGTGCATGGGTTATAGGCTACTGCTTTCTATTGTCTTTTGTGGCCCAAGTATTTTGCATGCCCATCAGTAAACCATCCGTGTCTCTTTTGTTCTTCAGTTAATCCATCATATCTCTCATTCCCTGTTACCAAGGGCTGTCTCAACTCTTGCTTTGGTCCAGAGGGTATATCATTTCCCTTAGTACCTATGCTTGCTATAGATTCATGTAAGCACTTTTACCTGCTTTAGATCTATTTTAACGTATCATTTTCATTTAATTATACTGGCCTCTTGCACATGTCCAATTCTATGAGAAGTTGGAATACTCGTTACCCAGGTCATAATTGAGATTCCAGACCGTAATATTTCCTCATGACCCAAAGTTAGTTGTTCAGTCTCTGCCAAAACCCAGTATGCAGTTAACAAGTGCTTTTCAAAAGGGGTGTATTGAATTCCAGAAGAAGGGAGTTTCCTAGACCAAAATCCTAAGGGTACATTTTAGCTTTGTTGTTTTTGCCATAAACCCCAGTTTGCATATTCCATACAGTCATTTGTAATTCTGTCAGGCCACTTTGTATAGGCCCTAAGTCTAGAGCCAATTGTATAGTGGCCTTTGATTCTTCAAAAGCTTTATTCTGCTCAAGTCCTCAATCAAATACATATTTTTTCCTTGTAATTTTATATAAGGGCTTCAAAATTTGTCTTAGATGTGGTATGCGATTTCTCCAATACCCAAATAATTCTATAAACTTTTGGACCTCTTTCTTATTGGTGGGGTTAGGAAAATCCTGGATCTTTTGTCAGGCTTGAGGAGAATCTCTTATAGCCCTTTATTCCATTGTATACCCCCAAATTTTATGGTTTGAGCTGACCCTTGAATTTTTGTAGGGTTAATTTCCCACCTTTGCTTTTCATATGCTCAGTTAAAAGCATCAAAATCTTGTCCATGTCTTTTACATTTTTTCTCTGTATCATAATATCACCTTTGTAGTGTATAGCTGTATACCAGGTAGCTCTAATTCATGTTGAGCCACATCTTGTAACAAATAGTGAGGCTATGTGTATATTTTTGCAGCAAGTGTGTAAAAGCATATTATCAGTCCTGCCAAGTGAAAACAAATTCATCCCATTGTTTAGAATCTATTGGGATAGCATTGATTAAATCAATACCAAATCCCATCGTATTTCTGGACCCTTTCTATTAAAGTCATGATATCTAGAACAGCAGCATACAAGGGGGGAGTCGCCTTATTCAGGTGTCTGTAATCCACTCTCATCCTCCATGTCCCATCTGACTTTCATATTGGCCAGACAGGATTATTCCATTGAATGGTTGTAGGGACTAATACTCTGATCACCACATATTCCTTTATAGTGTTGTAAATTTTGTGTTGCTCATCTCATACATGATATTGCTTTCAAGTAATTATTTCAGAAGGCTCAGGTAAAGTGATTGGGTTCATTTTTATTTTACCCACTAAAATTGAATTAATTCCTATCTTCCTTACTCCCCTCAGGTGAACTTAAGGTCATCCTTTTCAATATATCTGTTTTAATGATGTATTCAGCAATGGGTACAATTACCATGGTATATTCCCTAACCCTAAATTTTCATTGTTACTTTAACTTGTCTAGCCAATATTTCAGCCCCTCCCAGTCCAGTGATGGTGATAGAAATTCCATATTTAAACTTATTAAGGTTTCCATATATAAGGGAAGCCTCTTCCCCCAGTATCTATTAATGCTCTAATTACAGTATTTGATCCAATTTTCCATTATATGGTCAAATTGATGTAATCTTGTCTGTGTATTTCTTTAATCTGAGCTGGGGTTTGGCCAATCTTCTACATTCCCTGAAGGTGTGACAAGCTTGGATGCAAAGGTTCAAGAGGATTTGAAGGCGTAGTTCTTACTTCTCTATTCCATCTACTATCAAGCCCTTTTTCTTGCTATATTTTGCATAGTTCATTAGTTGGAATATCATCTATGCTTCCAAAAGCTACCCCTACTATCAACAGTTCTTTTCCTGTCAATACGTTTTGACTTTGAATCTGCTGGCTATTTACTCTTCTCTCTCAAGGAAATTTATCTTTTCCCTAGTCTTCTAAATCTATTAACTGTGAAATCTTGTCCAGCGTCTCCAAAAGAGGGTGCCCTACTTCCCCAATTAGTAGAATCAGAACTAGTGGCTAATAAGCAGGAGGAGCCTTCTTTACTATTATATTCTCATGGGAAACTCCTAAGGGGGTATCATAGCACATCTCTACATTTCTGATCATTCAGTACAGTCCCTAAGTGAATACCAGGGTCTGTCTCCACTGAGTCACGTAGAGACAGTGGGATTCTGCTTATTTTTTCCATTTGTTATCAAAGCTAAAAGATTAGTCTTATTGTTACCTCCTTGCATATTATAATCTCTAAAAGCTTGGTGCACAAAAGGATTCTGAGTAATATCTGTAAATTTCAAGCAGTCCCTTCCATCTATAAATACTCCTCTGGCCCCTTCATCACTGATTCTCACCATCCAAGATATTAACAATAATAACTCATCCTTTGGGTGAACTCACTCAAAATATCTGTGACCACCTACTGATAAAATCCTTAATTATCTCCCTAAACATTGTGTTGCCCCTCTGGTTTTCCTGTTTCTGCTATAGTATTGGGCTTGATTCTGGCTGGAAAGCTTCTCCCTTTAGCCTTGTTTCATTTTCCAACTCTGTCTTTGTTGCATTTTCCTCCCACATAGTCTCCTGGCAGTTGTTACCATAGCAACTAGACTGGATTTGTATAGAGGTTGTATGTACACTTCTTTTTTCAGCTTTTCTCTTTTGAGCTAAATGAACAGCCTTTTCTTCTACCACCTGAGATTCTCCAGCTTGCTCTTTTAAAGAAGAGCCCATATACTGAGAATTGCTAACAAACTAGCTCTTTTCCCATCTGAATATTTTCCTTCAGCAGCTTGTCACTGATTTTATACATAATATGGTAACCTGTTAATAACTTCCTTCCTCTCCTACATACTCCTGTCAGCTCCTTCTCTGATTTTGTTGATATTCCTTGCAAAGACTTTTATAAATCCCTAGGTTCTCCCTCCTGTAACCTTGGTTCCCAGTTTTCACAGTGCCCAGTGCTTTTAGCCCATTCCTTTGCTTTGAAAGAATAAGGTAAATCCTTCCATCCTGGGATATCCATTTTTTCCTCTAAAGCCTTTCTGCCCCCATGATCCTGACTCATGATGCCCAATGTATTGCCAAGGCAGTATTCACAGCACTGATGGTGACTATGACTATGCCAGCATAGTTCTGAATCATAAAGTATAATAGATTTTCCATATAAAAGGCAGAAGGAAAACATTTATTCAGCCATCAAAAAACCAAATCCCCAAACCTGAAAGCCAAATCAGCCGCAATAACCAAAATATTAATACACATTGGCACCGGAGGGGACAAATCCATTCCCATGCCTTTGCTTCCTTCCCCCTCCCACCCCCCACCCCCACTCCGGAGCCTTCCCACAGGCAAACACTTACAAATCTAGGCTATGCCTGCCTGCCTGCATCCTCTCTCCTCTGCCCTAACTGCTCTCACAACTTCCTCTCATTTCTGCTCCACCCTTCCTGTTCCTCTTCTTTATCAACTCCTCCCACCATATGTGCTAGTGGTATGACCCTGGGTGAGTCTTTTAATTAGCCTTTCCGAATATCAATTTCTTCATCTCTAAGTTGGTGATACATGATAATACCTCTGTGAAGATAAAATGGGATGAAGTATGTTACATATATCTGGACTTAAAAGCTCCCGTTTGTTCCAGTTTTACATTATAGTATCAATAAATGATACAGAACTTGGAAGTCATTAAATTCAAACAAATAAGGTCATGACTTTCACGTAGACAATTGTGCAGACCTTTCAACTATTCCCATTGTTGTGTTCGTCCTTTGTTTTTGAACATCAGAGAAATGATGACATGGCTTGCACTTGACTTTGTTTTGAATGATGGAGGGCCGTGCAAGGTCAGCAGCCTCGCTTTCTCCTCCTAAGTCATCTGAATCCAGTGACCAGTTAGATGTTCATCAGGATGATGGCCCAGAATGCAATGGAAGACTTTGGCCTTTTAAGCTAAGGCCTTTTCAGGTACTCACTTAAAGTGAGCTAATGGCAATTCAGTGAATAGGCCTCGTTAAAAAGTCGTCAGGGGATGGGCCCTTTAAATAGTAAAAATAAGTAAATAAATAAGTGAAGTTGGAAGGGATAGGAGTCTCAGGGTTGTTGGTTTGAAGAGAAATAGTTACTATTGACATTCACTGTAAGCCAGGAGGATCCAAAACAATCATTGAGTAGAGCTTGGTTAGGGACCCATTGTTGTTCAATCTATGGGCTTCAGAGTGCACTGAGTCTAAGATTTTAGGGAAGAAGAAGAGGAAGGAAGGAAACCCCAAGTTAGTTCAGCATCTTCTGCTCATTCAAATTTACCTTCTTTTGGGGAGGAGAAGGAAGGGGAGAGGTTGAGAGAGAAGATGAGCTGAGTTACCTAGCTAGCTGGGTCCTCATTCAGGCAAGTCGCTCTACTCACAGGTTGTGTTCATTTGTTTTTGAAGAGGACCATGACACCAGAGAAATGTTGACATGACTTGCACTTGACTTTATTTTGAGTGACAGAGGATTATGCCTCACTTTCTCTTCCTGAGCCATCTGGATCCAGTGACCAAATACTCATCCCTATTCCCATCTTAATATAATAAGAATTCTTCCTGCAGTGTTACATGGCTGTACATAGTGGCACACTGCAGTCTCCAAAGAACCAAAATTTTGAGGCACCCAGTACGCATTGGAGAGACATATATATTGGACATAGACTGTGTAGTATGTTTAATAGTAACAAATTGTAGGGAAAAATTAACATAAAATATGTCCTCAGTAAGATATATTACTGGAAAAGGAGGCAAACTGATTTTATAACAAGTATAAGAAAAAAATAATGTGACCTGTATATTACATGGCTATATATCATGTACTTTTAAGAGCCCTGGAGAAAGATCTCTAGGCTGTTGGATGAAGGATTTACGGGAAATTTCTGGTAAGAGTTCTATAAGTTAAAAGTGGTTGGGTTGCATTGTATATATACCTTTGGAAGAAAGTACCCACTATCATCAGTGAGGTCACCAATCTACCGAAATAATCTAAATATAATAAAAAAGGATGCAGGCACCTAAATTCCTATATATAATACACATACATATAATACACATAGATGCATATACTTATAAACAAAAATGAAAACACACATATATACATGTATCTATAAATATACATATATATGGAAATATAAAAACCATTCTTTTATTTTTGTACGGGAGTTGCTGGTATTAATATTATCATTGTTCATTAATGATAAGTGTATTAAAATAACAATAATGCCTTATTTTCTTATACTAAACCAACAGATCTTTATTATAGATTGCATTCTATGTGTCCAACATGTGGCAGATTCAACGAGATAGTTTACTTAGAAAATCCTAGGAAATCGGCAAAGAAACTGAGATGACTGAAAGTTTCAATAGAGTTGCAGGCTAAAAAATAAATCCACAAAGATCATTAGCATTTTTATACAGTAATAACAAAATTTATATAGAAGGAAGCCACATTCAAAATAACTCAGATGAATAAAATACCTGGGAATCAATCTATCAAAACACATTTAATACCTCTATACTTGTGATTTTAACGTGACTCCTCTGTTTCCCTATTTGTGAAATGAAACTCAGAAATTCTGTTTTTCAAATAGCTATAAATAAGTAGGAGATAAATTAACACTGCAGTGAAATTACTGATTCTGGAAGGTTTCAATTTATGCTGTCATATTTGTAGTTTTCACAAGGCAAGCTAGAATCTAAATTAATTATGCTTACTTACCTATACTTCTTTTGACCAAATGTAGGTATGACATCCAATGAAATTTTTCAGGGCTCTTTATAGGTCCCTGACCAAGAACTGATATTTTGCCATTTGAAGAGGAAACCCCATTTAAATAGAAAAGAGGTCTACAATTCACTGTTGTACTTGATGGGGGAAAAATATTTTTCACCATGCTTCTGAAATCAATGGACTCTCCTAGTCTAACCCCCAAATTTCTTGGACTTTTTGATCTAAAGCTCAAACTCTGACACTATAACATTGCATAAATCTATTAACTTCTTACATTCCCTAGGAAAGCTGGTAATTGTTGTTTGAAGGATAATTGATATTTAAGAATCTTTTTTTAAAACTGAAACTGTTATTTCATTTTTGTAAATAACTCCTGGTAAGGGACTGTCCTTACATTGCAATGCTGACTTATTGGTAATGTCTCTCAAACTTACAATTTTAGGATTGCATAAAACTTTGAGAAGTTATATAGCTTACCTAAAGGCATACACCTAATATGAGATTCTGAATACATTTCTCTATTCACTATGTTATGTACTGATTCTCATATGAAACCATTAAAGAATAAAAAATGTGTTAAAACTATTTTGTACAGGTTTTAAATGCAGTAAGAATATACTCATTGTACACTAGAGTAATTAGCAAAAGCTTCACAAAAGAGAGGAAACTTGAGCAGAGCTTTGGAACATTGTTATGATTTAGACAGACAAGGAAGAGGATGTTCCTGGGTGGAAAAAAATAGAATAAAATATACAGGGAGAATAGATGGCATAGAGAGCAAATGTAGTTGTATTCAATGAAGGGTTCATCTTGGGAAGGACTGGAAAATAAAGTTGGAAAATTAGGGTAAAACTAAACTATGGAAAGCTTTGAAATTCAGAATTTTGAGTTCTATGAGATACTTAGTAGACAATCATTGAACTTGAAGTGGCGTTGACCATACTAGTGGTCTAAAGAAGTTCTTCTCGAATGCTAGATGTAAACTGTGTTTGACAGGGAAATGAATAATCATGGACAAATATTGGAGACTTTGAGAGTAATTGAGGTATGACATTTTGGGTGACTAGAAATAATGAATCCAGGAGATTTGTTTTTTCTAGTTTTTTTTCCTATTCATTGATCTGCTCTTTTTTTCTTCATTTGATATAAACATTTAGAGTTACTACATTACATCCCATAAAGTTTGTTATATTGTCTCCTTGTCATTATCTTAAATGAAATTATTGTTTCTATTATTTGTCCTTTGAACCATTCATTTTATAGGATTATTGAAAAGGCTACAAGCCAAGATCAAAGTGGAGGGAGTGTTGGTGCATGAGTTTCTGTTTGCAGATGATTGTGCACTCAGTGCAGCCTCTGAAGTTGAGATTCGAATCCATTCTCTGTTGCTTGTGGTAATTTTGGCCTGATTATTAACACCAAGAAAACACAGGTGCTCCACCAGCCACCACCACACCATCCATATGTGAAACCATGAGTTATAGCAAATGGAGAAGTTTTGAATGCTGTGGATAAGTTCACTTACCTTGGTAGTGTACTTTCCAGGGATGTACATATTGATAATGAGGTTGACACACACATTGATGGAACTAGCTTAGAGTTTGGGAGTCTCCAAAGGAAAGTATGGAAGAAAAGAGGTATTAGACAGACTACCAAAAGGTCTACAGAGCTGTTGTGCTGACTTCGTTGTTAAATGCCTGTGAAACATGAACAGTCTCCCAGTGCCATGCCAGGAAACTGAATCACTTCCATTTCAACTGTCTTAGGAAGATTGTGAAGATCACCTGGCAGGATAAGGTACTGGACACTGAGGTCCTTGCACAAGCTAAACTGCAAAGTCTTCAAACTGTGCTCCAGAGAGCATAACTCTGATGGGCTGGTCATGTTGTTTGAATGCAAATTATATGCTTGCCAAAGACTATTTTGTGGAGAGCTTGCATGGAGCAGGTGATCACATGGTGGTCAGAAGAGGTGACATAAGGACACTTTTAAGGTCTCTCTCTCTCTCGAGAACTTTGGAATTGATTGTGTGACATGGGAGCCCCTGGCAGTGGACTGCTCAGCATGTTATACCTGCATCAGAGAAGGTGCTGTGCTGTATGAGCAAAGCATAATTGAAACAAAGGAAATGTATGATGTGCAGATGTAGAGTATTCACCCCAAGTGTTCCCAGGGACTCTCCGTACCCAACCTGTGGTAGAGTGTTCTGAGCTCTCATTGGTCTAATCAGTCACAGTCAGACACATTGAAATGTGTCTTTATCATGGTGATGTCATTTTGGTCTTCTTCCAGAACAAAGAAAAACAACCAACCAATTTTAATCTATGCTTCAAAATTCCTTTATTCAATGTACTTTCATTGTATTATGGTCAGAAAAATATTTATTGAATATTCCTATCTTTCTGCAATTATTTGTGAGGTTTTTATGCTCCATCATGGTCAGTTTTTGTAAAGGTGCAATGCATAGTTAAGAAATAGGTATGTTCCTTTCTATTCCTATTCAATATTCTCCAGAGAGAATTTATTCATTCCATAATTTCTTTCTTCCTTATCTTCATCTTCTTTATCCAATCATTTGGTGAGGAAGAGGATTGTTTGGATAGAGAAGAGAAAAGGATGTAGAAAATTCAAAAATTTCTAGCCTAAGAGATTGAGAGGTGGGGACCCTGAGACCTTAAGGCCACATATGACCCTCTGAGTCCTCAAGTGCAACCCTTTGACTTCACAGACTTCAAACTTCACATAACAAATCCCCTTAATGAAAGGATTTGTTCTGTACAACTTGAAGGTGGTACCCAAAGACCTAGAAGACCACATGTGGCCTTGAGGCTGTAGGTTCCCCACCCCTCGATTAGAGAAATGTTAACACTAATAAAAAAATTGTTTAATTAGACGTCAAAATTTATGTGTATACACACACACGTGCGCGCACGCACACACACACACACACACACACATATGGAAATTGAAGTTCGGTTTTGAGTCTTATTCTCATTTATGCTACATTCCCCTGTAGCCTGTTCCAAAAGTCTTTGTGCAGTTTTAAGCTATTAAAGCATTAAACTGCCCTAATACTTTTGAACTTTCGTATATATTAGTACTCATATACATCATATACTGATCAAAAAATTCATCCTTCTCTTTCCAATGGGGTGATAAGCCTCTTTGAAGATGTATATGTAGATTGTTATTGAGTCTTTACTCTTATGGAATCTACCATGACTTGTACTCTATCTTAGAAATACCTACAAAGCCATAATGAGGTATCAGAAGAGAATTTTTTTTAATGTCATCATAAATTCTGTCATAAAAAAGAATTACATAATGTATTGGAAAGTCAGCTCTAAAATTATTTTTGGATTATCTGATGTTTAGAATCTTCTTTGCCCCAGCTCTCTTGTCCTTGGCTTATAAAATATCTGCATGTCAATAGTTTATTAAATATTTATTATATTCAGACACTGTGCAAAGTGCTAGAGATACAAAGAAGGGCAAAAGATAGTCTACTCTAAAGAAGTTCACAGTCTAATGCAGAAAACAGCATACAAACGGCCATGTACAAATAGTCTTTAAAGAGGATAAATTGAAAATAATCAACAAAGGGTCGACACTAGAATTAAAAAGATTTGGGCAAATCCTTCATGTAGAAGGTGGAATTTAAGCTGCAACTTGAAGGAAGCCAAGAAGTTGGGCGAAGACTAATGAAGTGCCTTTATATTTCTGTACTTTAGATGTATGTCTGTGTATAGTATATTCTTAAGACAGTAGTACTAATACACATTTACAGACTACATTAAAGTGTATGAAGAATTTTGCATAGGTCATCTTACTGGGCCATAGAACAGCCCTGTGAGGAAGGTACTATGGGTTTTACTGTCTCCATTTTATAGAGGAGGAGAGTGAGACCTACTTAATTTTAAGTGATTTGCCAAATGTTTTAGGTAACCCTTGCTCCATGAATTCAGGTCCAGAATTATGTCCTCTGCTTCCTGTTACTCTTCCAATATATCCTTCATTTGATCGTTGATTTTTAAGCTGTTTTATGTTAAGAAATTTATTTCATGAGACAGTTTTTCATCATCACCATTTTTTGTTTCTGGAATACAGCATGTCCATGATACTAGTTGGTGATCAAACAAGTCTACAAATGAGATTGTGGTTATGTTGCATGTGGATTTTTGGTATCACGAATAATGAGGTTTTTAAAAAATTTCTTGGATTAAGTGAGAAAACTTGTGTAAAGAACTAAGTTGTTTTGTTTTCTGACCAAGATCATTTTTTTCCTGAAAAATTATTGCCTTCTATCATTTAATGACATATAAGTTAAATGTGATTGTGCTTCAAGCATTACAGGGAGCAACATAACACAGATGAAAGAACACTGAAAATCAGAGGACCTAGTTCAAATTCCAGCTTTGCCACTATCTATCGAGTTGACCTTGAACTACTTTCTGGGCCTCAGTTTCCTCATCTATAAAAAAAAGGATGATAAAGCAGATGAAATTTTAAGATCTCTTGTAGCATTAAATTTACGACTGTTTCAAATTTTTATTTCCCTTTAAAGAATAAAGATGTGAAAATTTATTTAATGTCAGTATTTTCTCTTACTTTAGAGAGATGACTGGATGTTGTTTTTATGGTTTCCCTCTGGAGGAAAATCCTTTTTGCCACGGGGAGGTGGTAGGGAGGAGGAAGAAGGAGAGGAGAAAGGGAATAACTCTCTTCTACTTGGAAGTCCCTGTGGGAGAATGATTGTATCTGCAGAATATCAGATGTGTCTCTTTAAGAAATTAATAACTGATGTTCATCTGACCAAAACTGTATTTATTTTTTGTTGTTGTTAGTTCCAAGTTCTGTTCCCATTGAATCTATCCAAGGAAGTACTTTCGAGGAGAAGATATTTCTTCAGTGGAGAGAGCCAGCTCAGACATACGGTGTGATCACCTTCTATGAGGTAGAGAAAATATAAATAAATTATAATTTTGGTTCAGTTCAACAGTATTTAGCAAGTGCCTGCTAAGTGTGGTTTAATGAATGTCATCAAATGCCAGTAAAGTTGCATTGAGTGAGTATAGAGCTGTTTTGATAAAGAATTAAATAGACATTTAAAATAGCCTTTTTTTACATTTAAACACAAATATACAATAAATGTAAGTTACAATTTATGTTATATACTCTTTGAAAGGGTATTTGTAATGAATTGGGTGTTTCCAGTTTAGTAATTGCATGTTAAATAGATAAAGTATTGAAAATTATCTTTCTTTAAAAAGTGAATTGTTTTATTTTGTGTAGATGCTAAATGTTTCAGAAGTTTAGATCTTGATGTTTCTTAACCATGAAATATTGTTTTGCTGAATTGTGGAGAATACCGATTATGCAATTTAAAAGTCAATAAAATTCACCTGGGGAGTGACAATAGAGTAATGACTCTTGATTTTCAGGAATTAGCAACTCTCTTTAGATTTCAGTGACACTGTTATATCTACTGATGTATGTCAGATAGTTGAATCACAGTGAAGAAGACTTTGATGAATTGTTCAAGAAAAAATAGAAATCGCAGTGGTGACAGTCATCACTACATTTGTATGAGAATCATTTCACTAAGCCTATTGTAATCGAAGTAAGCAGGTAGATTTTTTTTAAGCTAGCATTTATTTGAATGCAAATTCAACAAAATTATATGTTGTTAGGTTTCTGGGAATTGCTGCTGCTCCCCATCTGGAACCTCTGCTTGAATACCTTTCAGAAAAACTGACAAAAGACTGAGGAGATTAAGCTGTCAGACAGTAATCACTGTTCACCCTCATCTCTGACCCAACTAGCCTTACATTTATGTTTCCATAAATCTTCTGCAACTTGGTATTGAAATGCAAAAAAAAAAAAAAAAAGAAAAGAAAAGAGAAAAAAAGAAAGGAAGAAAAATTAATTGAAACCTAAAGGAATTTCAATAAAAAAAAAGCTAATTTCACTGCTAAGCTATTGATGTTGTTCAATGGCTGTCTTACTGTAAAATGGAAGAAATATGGAAGGAAAATGCATGACTTGTCCATTGTTTCATAATTACTTCTGACAATGGACTATTTGATCACAGTTTTTAGAGTTTGTCATTTTAATTGCTCTGATGTTTTCAGGCTTCACTTGTATAAGAATTAGGTGGAGCAACAACTCTATTTTTTTAATAGAAAAATATATATGCTATTTTGAGGCAGCTAGAGGACTCAGTGGATAGAGTGCTAGACTTAGGGTCAGGAAGACCTGAGTTCAACTCTAGTCTCAGACACTAGCTCTGTGACCCTGGGCAAGTTACTTAACCTTTGTCTTAATCAACTGGAAGAAGAAATGGCAAACCATTCCAGTATCTTGGCCAAGACAACGCCATGGAAACCATGGTCCGTGGGGTCACAAAGAGTCAGACACAACTGAATGACTGAACAGCAACATGATGCCAGCCTTGGAAGTAAAGCTTCGGTGGTGAGAGAAGGGGTCCATCGCTTCGGAAAATACATATACTTGTCTAGAGCAAGGGCAGCGAATGCCAGGCTCTCCCTATCTATTGGCATATTTCTTAGTGTTAAACAATTAAGTACTTAAACAATAAGAATAGAAACCCCAACAGAAGAACCCATTAATCTCTTAGAGTTTAGCAGACAGGATCTCCCAGGTGAACACTAATCTAAGATGCTAGTACAATGGGGATGGATGAATGTGTCATAAATCAGGCTTTTTGAAAAATAAAAGTATATGCATAAGCACAGCAGATCAAATCACTTTACATGGTACCAAAGGGGAAAACTTAGAATTTTTTGGAGTTGAGTTTAATGACTGAACATAAAATTTTCCTGGATGCAAAGTCCTTTTCTCTGCCCTCCCTCCTGCAATCCCATCACCTTTTTAGGTTCATCATTCCTCTTTTACTCATAATATCATAATAATACCTTACATTTGCATGTAATCCACCATGCATCTGCTATTTCCAAGGTGTCTTTGCATTCTTTTTCTTATGTGAGCTTCACAACAACCCTTAATATCTTATTTGAGCTTTACAACAGTGCTTAGATGTCTCTAGAATTGATGTAATTAGCTGTGTTTTACTGAGAAGAAAAAGGACACTTAGCTGACATAACGTGCCTGTGATACCTCATCAAATAAGTGATGGAAATGCCACTAAAAACCAGGTCTTTCTGACTTTAAGACTGTGGGGTTTGTCTCCCCCTTCCCTCTGGCAGAAAATAATATAGCTAATGATTTCTCAGAGTAAAATTTTACATACCTCGAGATTAAACCTTGTTAGTGTAGAGACCCTGTAAATCAGAATATAGGGAACTGTACAAATGGGAAAAATAGGAACATCAAGTAAAAGACAAGGATTGAAATATGAGTTAGAAAGGAAAAAGTTAAATAATAAAGAAAACCAAGCATCTCTTTTTCGAAAAAGAAGTAGTATTTAATAATTTTGTGTAGACATAAAGATGAAAAAAAAAATAAGCATTAGGATAAGAGAAGACATCTATCAGTCTATGAAGAAGGCATATAATTTTAAAGTCTGTCCAATAGTGGGAGCAAATTTACCCTAAGGAAAGGTAGCTGTAAGATAGGTTAAGTGAAACTAACTGTCCCTCATGGAGACAAAACAAATTTAGCCAAACTTAGTCCTTCTTGAAGTAGACTATTGCTCACTTAGCATGTGCCTGTCACCTGGTAAGCACTTAATAAATGCTTGTTGACCTAACTTGAAGCTCCCTGGAGAGCAAATGTTGGGGTCTATTTTTACCACTTTCATCAACTCATTGAACAAGAACCAAGGAAGTCTAACAACGTTTGTGCAAAGAAAAAGAATAATGCTTTATTCTTGTAATTTACAGATATTTCCTAATGTTTCTCCCCTTCTGGTTGCCTTTATTATACTATCTATATCAGTATGTATGTAATTGTCAGATGGATACTTGCGATAGGATTTCAAAGCAGAGACCTCTCGTTTCAGTTTGGGCTAGTCAGACCATAGTTAACAGAAAGGTTGCCATGTGAGCTGAGTATTGAAAGACAGATAGGCGAAGAGGAAGGGAAAAGGAATTCTGTGGGAGTGGACTGGTAACAGTGAAAAAACATGGGGAAGTATGACACTTCCTGCAAAAAATAAAACAGCTTAACTGTAATAGAATTCTTATAGGGCAGTAATGAAACAAGGCTGGAGAAGGTACATTGATAATTGTACTGATTGGACCTCATAAAACAGGATATGAAATATAGACATTATGTTAAAAGTAATGTGACAGTGATGATTTTTGTGTAAGGGAGTACAGGACTGAGTGGAGATGTAAGAGGCTGAAGGTAGGAGTACTATCTAGGAAGCCATTGCAACGATAGTAAGTGGTCCAAGAAAGAAGGGATAAGAGCCTGAACTAGATTAACAGAGAAAGGGCTGCATATGAAAGAAATTAGGAAGGAAGAGTCAGTAGGACTTCGTGCCTGAATATGGGATTAGAAAGTGAGAGGGAAGAGTCAATGATGACTCAAGTTTTAGGCCTAGTACCATAAGTGCAAATCAAGAGAAGAAACTATTTTAGGCAGAAAGCTGAGTTCAGTTTTAGACACATTGATTTTCAAATATCAACAAGACATTTATGGGGTTTACTTGGAAATGGGGAAGAGAGGAAAGGAGAGAAAGAGAGAGAGAGCACACAAATGTATGAGAATCAGAACTTGTATATTTGGAAATCTTCGACATTTCAGTTCATCCAGTAATCAATATTTATTTAGCATCAGGCACTTTGCTTTTCTCTAAAATAGGAAAAAATTATCAAATAATTGTTTCCTTCAATAGAGCTAACATTCTGTTGAGGGAGACAGTGTGCCCATATATAACACTAAGTTGTTAAATTTAAGATAGTGAGTGAAGCTCCTAGCAGTGGAAGAATAAACTTGAGCATTGTCCTGAAGGAAAAGTGGGATTCTGTGAAGTGTACAAAAAGGGGCCATTCATTGTTGCCTTTCAAAAATGTGTCGGGGTTACTATAAAGGTCCTGAGTTGGGAGAGAGAATATTACATGAAGGGAACAGAGAGAAAGCCAGTTCACCTAGACCTAGAGTTCAAGAAAGAGAGTAATACAAAATGAGGCTGGGAAGATGAGGTAGATGACCAAGTTATAAAGGGCTTCAAAAGTCAGGAGTACATATTTTAACCTAGAAGCAATAGAGAGCCATTGAAGCCATTGCATAGAGAAGTAACAGGGTCAGAAGGCAGATGTATGGTAGATTGATTGGGATAGGGAGAAATTTGTGTCATTAAGACCGATTATGAACTCACCGCAGTAGTCCAAGTGAGAGATGATGTGGGCTGGAACCAAGATCATAATTATGTGAGTAGAGAAGAGTTGAAACCAGATTGGAAAGAGTTAAAGTGAGTTAGTGGAATCAGTTCTTAAAGACTGCTAGTTTAAGAGTGAAAGTCAGAGGAAAATGTTAGCTGATTGGTGGCAGTACACTCAGAGGTCTTTTAAGACTGTACTCTAGAAGTAGGGTGAATATACTGGAACCACAGATGTCTAACTTAATGGGTTATCCAGACATCTAAACATAGAGATCAAGGCAATTATCTTTTTTTGCAGGTCAGCTTAAGCATATGACAGAGAATACTTTGTGAGTAAAATCCATTAAAGGGTTAATATCCTGAATATTCTACCAGTCTGATCATGTCAAGCATGGATGTGATTAAAGTATAGAGCAAACATTTTCTTGCTAAAGCTTAGTTGATTCGATCTAAATATTCTTTCAGAGGTCTTCTTAATTATAATGATATGGTATAAACATAAGAAAAAAAGAATGTCAATTATCACTTTGTATAATAACAGTGTTAGTGTTCATGTACATAAATTACAAGTGAGTCTACCAATTTAAGAGCAAAAAAAAGGTGCTTGGTTTTGCAATTTAAAACTTTTGAATCGATTCCTAATTTAGAAATTATGTCATTAAAACCAGCAGAAGTCAGCAATCACCACTGAAAGCTCCTGTTTTGGAACGCGTGATGAACTCATTTTGGAGGTTTAAGTTAAAAAAAAATGAGTAGCATTTGACAGGACAAAATTTAAAGACTCATCTTTTCTTCACACATCAATTTTTGTAAGAGTTTTTGTTTTGTCTTTATGGGGTGTTCCTTCCATTCGTATCTACTAAGTGTCTGGGGGGAGATTTGAACCTACATATTCCTGATTTCAAGTCCAATGCCTTATAGCATGCAACCTCTCAGTTCAAATCACATGACTTTAATGACATGAATTTTCAAGGCACAAAAGAAGTCAGCATCTGGTGACCAACCTTTCAGTGATGAACCCTTGGATAGTGAACAAGGCCTCTAGCTCATCAGATTTGCCACATGGCATTCTACCCATGGTCACTTCCACACACCAGTAAGGCATCAGAGTAGAACCTGAATAAAGGCCTTTCTTCCCATGTCTGTACATTTGGTTGAGTTCACATTTCAGCCCAAAGTAAAACCTACAGTCTCAAATGATAGGTAGAATTACGGAAGACAACAAGAGATTCAATTTCAAGTACAAATGCCCTGCCTTTCTTTGTGGCAGAACATCTAAAATTACCCTTGCTATCAGAATATGACCATCTCCTAATGCACAGTCTAATAATAGCTGCACTGATTAGAAATGAAACTAGAAGCATATTGGGACCTTTTCTTGTGCAGTTAATTGTATTTTTTGTTCAAATGGTAGCATGATTTAGACATTTTGAAGGCAAACAAATTCAACGTATTAGCTTAAGCCTGAACCCATCTTTAGCACCATAAACTATATCTGGCCCTAAGTTCCTCTGTCTATAAAAGTTATAACTCATAACTGTCTTGGCTGAATTCCTGTGTCCCTTCATTGGATTCAGAATTTGAAGAATCTGAAAGAGCAGGGTAGCTTATCGTAAAATGTCTGACAGTGCATACATCAGAAAGGTTTATTGGATAAAGATGAAATCTTGTCCGTCTGCTCAAGATATTTTATCACATTCTTATTCTTTTGCAGATCACCTACAAGGCAGTCAGTTCCTTTGACCCAGAAATAGATTTATCCAATCAAAGTGGAAGAGTTTCAAAGCTGGGAAATGAAACTCATTTCCTTTTCTTTGGACTGTATCCGGGAACCACGTACTCCTTTACTATCCGGGCAAGCACAGCCAAGGGCTTTGGACCTCCAGCAACAAACCAATTTACCACAAAAATATCAGGTATTGTTGAAAGTGAATGACTGTGTCCTTCATCAAAAGCAGTATCATCCTTCAGATGCTAAGTAAACAGTCCTCTTTCAGAGTGATGGCTAGACAAAATGACATTTTGAAATGTTTGAAATTTTGGGATGTTTAACAGTCAGATTTGTGGGACTCATGAGATTACCTTTTCAAAGTTGTGTAACTCATAATTTATGGAAGCACAGAAATGAAGAGGGTACAACAATGTCTGCTGCTGTTTCAGCATTTAGTGTTAGGGTTTCGGAAGTGAGGCAGAGTGTTTTGCTCAGTGTTCATTCATCCCTTACACGATTCTGAATTAACACAGAGACAGTGCTAGAAAATTTCAGTAATGAGCCATGGACAATTGAGAACTCAGCAGAAATGCCTTTCTGTTATGTGGATGGAGTTTGCTTATAGAGGGTAGCAACCTCTCAGGGTAATTCCTTCTCTGCTAGACATACAAGATGAAGGATGAAGACTGACAGACCAAGACATAGTTACCTCTAACTTTTTAGCTCTGGAAATTCAACTGTACTTCTCTTCAGTGGCCAGCATTTTAAATGTGTTTACAAAGATAATTACATGGGAGGTCTTTTTGTGGTGATTTTTTTTTTCATTTCTGTTTGGGGAATTGTTAGGCATCTGCTGTGAGATATATAGCCCCAAAGAGTTCTTGAAATTTTTCAAAAATTGTAAGCAGTTGGGTGCCTATTTCTCATTTTGGAGGGAAACCACAATCAGATGATACCACATTTTCAGTTAGGGCAGTGTTTTTATTTTGACTCCTACTCATCACTACTGGTTTTATTAGATTTTTGGTGGATAATTGAAAGTGAGAAAACACAGCTAATTTTCCAGCTCGTTTTTGATGGGGTGACATTTAAGGTTTCTCTTTGATCAATTGTCACTCAAAGGATAAATTTATGATGTATAGGGCCAACATAACTAATTTCGAATCTGAATTCAAATGTGATTGTAAATTTGATATAAAACAATCATGACAGTGGTAGGGAAAAAGAATAAACAATGAATAAGCTGAATAGGATTTTGGGAATGTAGAATTCACCATAAAACTCCCAGAAGCACCACTAACAGAATATAATAGGACTAAGAAGTAGTCCATGGATTTTCTAGACAATACGGAAGGTTTCTTTTTTTGTTAAATACCTTAAAGTAGTGGTTCTAAAATTTATCAATTCAGTTTAAGAAACTTTAATTAATACAATGTGCTGAGCACTGTGCTAGGCACCAGGCTATAAAATGAAATTAAAAAATGAAACCCTCTTGGGCTTACACTCTACTGACCCTTCTCACTGAATGCTTTTGCCTATGGATGTATTTTCCCTTCTTGTCTCTTTAATCATTCCTTCACAGAAGGAGCTCATATGAATTAGCAGTCTTCTTTGTAAATAGTACTAAGGCCTTTTTAGTTTTCTGCCTGTGCTCGTAATAGAACCAAAAGCTATTTGAGAAGATCCTTAGTAAGAGGAACTTAGGTACAGAAAACATTACCTTACCTATTTGATAGCCACAATACCTTAAACTTAGCAACAGCTTCCAACCTCCCTGAGGGCTTTTTGGGCATCTGGACCCACAATCTGAAGAATATTATTTATAGCAAAAGTGTACTCAAATTTAATTTTTATGATTTTAACATATTTTTGAAATTGTCCTTGAAATATACATAGTTAAATCTGAACTCCTGTGTGAAAAAAGGAATGCAAAATAGAAGGGATTCACCCATTGTCTCTTCTGCCTGGCTCTCTATAGATAGACATTTGGGGCAAATGTAAGTAAAGTCTTTTCATAGTCATGGCCACCACTTCAGAGCTCTGTATTTTTCATGTGCTCTTTGCCATGGAAAGAAGACTGAAAAAAAAAAGAAAATGTTCAAGAAAATCTAAATCTACAACCAAGTAAAATGACTAACTCTATCTTTCTCTCTCTGTCTCTCTCTCCCTCCCCTCTCTCCCTCTCTCTCCCTCTCTCCCCCCCTCTCTCCCTCTCTCCCTCTCTCCCTCTCTCCCTCTCTCCGTCTCTCCCCCCCTCTCTCCCTCTCTCCCTCTCTCCCTCTCTCCCTCTCTCCCTATCTCTCTCTCTCTCTCTCTCTCTCTCTCTCTCTCTCTCTCTCTCTCTCTCCCCCTCTCCCTCTCCTTTTGCAGCTCCTTCAATGCCAGCATATGAACTGGAGACACCTCTGAATCAAACTGATAATACTGTAACAGTTTTGCTGAAGCCTGCCCAGAGTCGAGGGGCTCCTGTCAGGTATGGGCCAGGGGGTCTGGGGGCAGGAGCAAGGAATTTTCTGGATATTAACATACAATTGATTAATTTATTGACTCTGTTTCTTAGGGATTTTTTTCCACCCAGCAGCCAGCCTGTAAACCCATATCTTTATTAGCTCTAATTAAATTACATAGCTAAGGAAAAATGAAAGTGCTTTGATGTTGGCTGCTCAATTATTGTTTAAAGGATTTGATCCAGATGCAAGTGGCTTGTTCTTTGAAGATAAGGAACAAAGCTCCAGCCTTTGTTGGGTGGGTGGTATTTTTACTTCTGAAGGTAATTGCTTGACTGCTGTGTTTAGAGTTCAAGAGCAAATTACATTTATTGTCCTGAACTATCTGTTTTTAATAATCTCTCATTTTTGTTTACCTCAGAATTTTAAGTCAATTCAATTTTAGTGAGGTAATTATTTTTTGAGTATAAAATGCATATCTTAAAATATATATTATATATACACATGCATACATATATGCACATGTGTTACATATGTATATGTATGTAAAAATATGTAGGAAAGACAATATTGGAACGAAAAAGATTGTAGAATCTATGTCTTACTGGATTTGAGTGTTTTTTTCTTTTTTACTCCCAGTCTTAATGGTCATAAGTCATCATTCTGTGATACTTTGTATTTTATATCCTGGCATAAAACTATATGTAAATCTTACAGTCAGTAGAATTAAAGAAATCTGTTTATCATGGGAAAGAGCAGAAGAATGCTGAAATGCTCTAAATATGAATTTGACATACCTCATTAATCTGTATAAATGAAATTTCTGCTTGTTCTGTAGGAAATTTAAACTCTTTACCTTTGAATTACAAGGAAGAATTTTCTCGATAATTAATATGTGTCATTACTTCAAGAAAAAATTACCCTCAGAATTAAGAGCTATAAAAATTTCCTGTGCTCATATTGTTGCAAGATTTTGATAATTTTAGTTCATTTTTGATACATGATTCTATCCCATCACAAAGGGATGGAAATGTCATGCTGTGATTTTCTCTAACAGTATCAAAGGCTTTCTAAGACCAGTTAGATTACTTTTTGTTTTACATAAAATATCTGGTCTATATTCTAGAGAATAGAAGTAGAGCACCTGTTGACATTTAAATCAAACATTTGTGATAGAGTGATTTTCTCCTAAAAAACAGTTTGCCATAGAGAAAAGATGTGGCAATAAAACCAGATGGAGTATCTGAGCTAATCCAGGATTCAAAATTATAGAGGAATTGCTAGAGATTTTTATAGAAAAGGTCTGAAGATAGTAGGAAAATGTTTTTGCTTCATCATACTATCCAGTTGTGCCCAATGTGAAAGCACTTTAAAACTAGATACACCTTATCATTGTAAAACCAATGCTCACCGTCATTGTCATCACAGTCATCGTTGTAAACAGAGGCTTTGGGGGTTACCTGTCTAGTCAAGAAGTGTAATAGAATGAGCTTTGGGCCCTCAATCGAGAGAGATGAGTATGAATTCCAAATGTGACGTTTACTAGCTTTGTGACAATGGCTACATTATTTGTTATCCCAGGATCTTAGTTTTTTTAATATGAAAAATGGGGATTATACATGACAACTACCTCACTGGATAGTTCTGAGGATCAAATGAGTTAATGTATGCGAAATGCCACATAAATGTGTACTCTCTTTGTGTTATAGTCATGGGTTCAGCTGATTACATACTTTCTTTGACAGATGATTGGCTCTCATATGTATTTTATTGGTTTTTCAGGGCTTAGGGTTACAGTCTATGAGTGTGGAACAAAAATAAGGTCATAGGATTTAGAGGGAGAGAGGAAGGACGGTTTTCTTTATCTGCAGTTAACTCACTCAAATGGAGATTAATGTACAGCCCAGGTTCCACTAGCATTATGACTGAACTAGCTTTTCTAAACTAAGCTGAATGCCATGAGCATTCATGAGAAATTATAAGTTATGTTTTTGCTGAAATTAAAAGGATTTTCAGGTTACTCATTCTTAGCGCTTCCAAATTGTACTATACTTTAGTATCCGAGAAAAGAGGGTTCCTAACCTGTTGATCTCGTCCTCTTCCACCTCCTTTGTCTTGCTCCGTTATATCCTCCTTTTAACATTTTCCTGAATGTTCAAGTCCTACAGAAAATTCAGTATATATTTATTAGATAACTACTATGTCTAAAGAATGGGGAAGGGTGTTAGGAAGATGTAAAATTTGGAAAAGACATGGTCTGTGCCTCCATGGAGCATCACATACTGGGGCAATGATTTGCCCTTTCTCTTCATAAAGGTAGTAATATCTTTTATTTTACTATAATTGCTTTTAAACAACTATATTTCTTCCCAACTACAAAATAATGTTACTAGAATATCTTAAATTTAAGTAAATTGGCATTTTTTGTGCTTGTTTTTAAAAGTGAATTTTTAAGGATATGTATATACATATCAATACCCATGTATGTATATATTTGTGTACATGAGTACATATGTGTATACACACTGTGTAAATAGAGGGAAAGTTAGGTTAGCACGTGAATAGTGGGTCAAGTAAGGGGATAGAGAAGGTGCTGAATGTCATTGGTAGAAAGTAGAACAGGTAGAACTTGGGAGTTCCCTATACTAGTGAAATGACAGGTACATTCCCAATTCCTAAAGTTATAGAACTTTACAGAAATATATATAAAATGTAAACCTCTGCATGATAAGCCTGGATCAGACAGGATCAAACTATATGCTGTGTCTAAGTCTAAGGGGAAAACAGTCATGTGAGAAATGATTATTAATAACCAGTGATTTGAGGAGATCCATAATTCCCTCCTTTATCTAAAGTTCTGATTTACAAAATTGAGTCTCTTGAAGGACATTACTGATAATGAGATTGGATTAACTTTCTTAACAATCTTGTTCAGAGCCCACCAAGGTGGGGATGGCTTCTTGCTCTACTCAGGTTTGGGTGGGGATAAAATCTTTGAATAAATTGCCCAAGGCAAGAGCTCATTTAAACAGGTTTAGACCCTCATTGTAATATCCATTCTTTCATTAATTGTGAACCAATCAAAATTGATTGCCACACTCAGGAATACTTCCTTCCTTACAGTATGAGCCTATGGTTGTCTTTGGTCTAAGAGAGAGACAGCTAAATGACTCCCCTTTTTTAAAAAACAAACGTGCTGGCATTATTAATAAAATGATGAAATTACCCAGAAATTATATCTCCCAAACTTTTTTAATGTCACACATGACTGATTATAGGGAATCATTAGAGGCTTCCTGGAGTAGGTGGCATATTTTTTATTTATTTAAAACATTGGATATAGTTCCTGACTTAAATAGAATGGAAACTTTTCCATTAGGAAAGCTGAATTTTCTTAATAGACATTCAGGATTAACTCACAGTAAACTTATTTCGGCATCACCTGTCATTCATTACCTTTTTGTTTCTGTTAAAAAGTCGATGTTCCCTTTAAGGAGATTAGTGGTATGTTAGGCCATAATGAGACTGATTATCTCTTGAATGGATAGAAGATCTAGTTGAAGTGGTTAGTTTGGAAATTGTAGCCATAATACCCTAAAGCTAAGTGGAGTATTTCAAAATCCCAAGAATTCATTTGCTCTTTGGGGATGTAAGAACACTGATTAGGGTGGTAAAAGGGATTTTAAACACAAAGCTACAGAGTAGACAAAAACAGATGAACACATCTGGAGATTTATAAAACACTCATGTAATCAAACACGAGAAAGTGCTCCCCAAGCGGATATGATAAATAGAAGAAAGAATAGAAATGAAAGGGAGCATCTGTTTACTTGCCCAGATTGTGCTTAGTATTATGTTTTCAAAGATACTGTGGTTGTACAGTTTCCAAAACCCATGCTTTCCATTGATTTCATTTTTTTCTTTAATCTATATTCATTGGTGTTGAAAATTTGGCCATATCTCATTTACAACCTTCACTAAGTAAGGTGGCCATGGATCGATCGACTCTCCTCTAGTCTCCCTAGCTTGGTTAATGCAGATTCTTGAAATTGCCCTGAACTCACGGTTTAAATGATTGTTGTCTTTTTATTGATCAACACATCAGTCCTATCACCTAAAAGTATTTAATTCTTGAGATGGATGAGAGGACCACAAATTCCAGGAGTCAAGTCATTAACTCAAAGACTTAGGGGGTCAGGATTTTTTACCTCTCAGATTGGGTTCAACTTTCATTCATCCATATGACAGAAAACCCTTGCCTTTCTTTTCCTTATTTAGAATCATCTTTTCTTCACCGCTGTTCAATGAATATACATACAATTTTTAGAAAGATTTTTGACAGGCGCTTAAGTTGCTTGAAATAAAGGATAGATTTTACAGAAGTTGTTCTTTTGTTATATTAACAACAACAAAAAATCTTTCTTGTGTTTTTTCTACTTGTAATGCTTATCTCATCTGCTGTGTAGTTCAGTCTCCTTGATTAATAATGGGTTTTCTATTTATTCTACTAATGGTTTATAACAGAGACAATATATAGGAATGATTTGTCATTTTTATTCCTCAAGTGGTGGGGTGTTTATTTCACCATAATGGCTTTGAAACAAACTGCATTTCTTCAGAGTGATAGTACCATTCTGGAACACATTTTTGTTGTTTTTCAGTCATTTCAGTTGTGTCTAATTCTACATGACCTCATTTGGGATTTTCTTGGCAAAAATATTGATGTAGGTTACCATTTCCTTTTCCAGTGCATTTTGTAGATGAGGAAACTGAGGCAAATAGGGATAAAAGTGACTTGCCCAGGGTCACACATCTCGTAAGTGTCTGAGGTTAAATTTGATTCCAGGCCTGGCGCTCTATCCACTGTGCCACCTAGCTGCCCCCCTAAAACACATTAGAGTTTAATACTTTGGCCTTTTGTTTTCACTGATTTTTTTCAACTATACTGTTTTAGGGATAGTGACTCTTTTTATTTTGGTATATGCATTTAGAGACCACTTAGTTGAAAACATCTTTTAGAGTTTAATTCATTTTCCTTAAAAAAACCCTATACACACATGTGTATATACATGTATGTATATGTGTGTATGTGTGTATGTATGTGTGTATGTACACACATACATACACACAAACACACATAAAACAAAAATTCCTAAAATGTTGAAAGGTTTCAAAAATGTTGGGTGCTGTTGAGTTTCCTAAAAATTATAACTACATTTATTTTAACACTTCATTTTTAGTGATATATTTACCTTGTGATGTAGCACCTTGGCCTGTCCACCCAATCACTGGGTGTTTCTGATTAAATATCAATTTGTTTATGTAATCAAACTATGTATATATTCCAATGGATCTTCAAGCTTATCTGTGTGGATGTATGCTCTAGTAGTAACATTACAACATATACATGCCTATGTATGTATGCTTTGCAGTTTTTATTTGTCTCTTTGTACATGTTCATGCTTGTGGCCTGAATTCACAAATACACTGGTAAATATACAAACAACCCATGAAACAAAATGATGGATGGATATCTCTCTCTCTCTCTCTCTCTCTGTCTCACTCACACATACATCATATAATATATATGTGTGTATATATATAATTTATACTATAATATAAACTAATATGCTAGAAATTAAGCTATTTATAAAGAATGTATCTTTATATAGTTACATATAGAATTGTTCTTTATATCCATATTTATAGATATACTCTCTATATAAGACATTCTATAGATAGAGATAGATATGGGTAACTATCTAGAGACTATATTTTATGCATTCTGTATTCTATTTTATATATCAAGAATATAGCTCTATATAAGTATATAGAATATATACTTATTCTCTATATAAGTATATCGAGATATAACTTTATTTTGTAGCACATAGCAGAGAATGTTGAGGAACTTTGAATCATTTATTGATATACATCTTGGTCATACCTTTGTTGTACACATCACACTGTGCTCTGGTTCCTAAGTAAAGATTTAGTTTTTGCTTCACTGAGAACAAGATAAGACAATTACTCACATTTTCTTTATGTCATTTCTTAGAGCATTACTGGTAAGTTTGTAGCTTCTATCACCATATAAACTGGTTAAGCTTACTGTAAAATCATAGTGTATGAGCACAAACTTTGCTTTATCCTTAGTCAGCTATTGACACATTATGCCCTGGCCTCAGGGGATTGGACAGGAGAGCCAGAGGTGAAATGGGAGACACTGTAATCCTACTACTAAATAAACAGCTCATTGCTCCTGGCAATAGGACATCATCATCATCATCCTCAAAAGACCTTTGTTTTTGAATGTTTTCTGTTACTGGAGTTAAATTTTGGGGGGTATATAGGACAGCCTTGGCTTGGAAAATGGTCATTTAGTAAATACAAAGCAATTATAAATGCAGATAGTTGGGGATCATAATCAATCTATATATCTGTTCCCCCATGTTTATGCCAAACCACAAAAGAAGAATCACATTTTTATTTATTTTCCCTCCTGAATTTTTAATTGCCTACATAAGGTAAATTAATATTTAAAAAAAACCATATAAATGGTTTCAGCCTTTCATTTACTTAAGTAACTAAAAAGTAATATTGGAGAAAGATGTTAAGAAAATGAATTATTTATAGGAATATACATATTTGTATCTCATCACCATCTTTATGTGTGTGTACATATATACACACACAGAGGCATCCATATATATGAGGCAATGAATTCATGCAGAGTCTCTTTTGGAATTGTTAAGAATTTTTTTTGATACCTAAGAGGTTCTCTTGTAAGTATCCTGATGGAAACTATAATGCACTCTCAAATTTCAAAGCTTTAGTCAAGCTTTGCATGAAAGATTGTTAGAATGTCATTTCCCTATTAGAAGTTATGTAGCAAAAAATTCCATGTCTTAGATCTTAAGAAATCTCTTTACATTCTTGTGTGCATTTTCTTTACTAAGCCCAGATTGAAACATTATAAAGTACTATGTGTTTTCAGCACCTTCATCCTCTTACCATCTAGTCTTTTAGATTTTAGATTTTCCATATATCTTCAATGTGCCTTGACATCTACAATTGCTCCATACTAGTATTCTCTCCCTCTTCCTATTTTTTTGAAAATTTTTTTATGTTTTTTTCAAATTACTTATAAAAACTATCTTTAACTTTTTTTTGAGTTCCAAATCCTTGCCTTCCCTCTGCTCTCCCCTTCCTGGGATAGCAAGCAATTAAATATAGATTATACCTATGTAGCCATGTGAAACTTATTTCTGTATTAGTCATGTTGTAAGAGAAAAATCACACACAAAAAAGAAAAAGACAGTTTTAAAAAGTATGCTTCAATCTGCATTCAGACTCTTATCAGTTCTTTCTCTGGAGCTAGATTTTTTTAATCATAAGTTCTTCAGAATTGTCTTGGACCATTGTAGTGTTGAGAATAGTTAATTCATTTGTAGTTGAGCATGGTAAAATATTGCTTTTATTGTGTATAATGGTCTCCTGGTTCTGCTCACTTCACTTTGCATCAAGTCATTTAAGTCTTTCTAGGTTTTTTTGAAAGCATCTTGCTCATCCTTTCTTATAGCACCTCAGTATTCCATCACTTTCATATACCACATCTCATTCAGTCATTCCCCAGGGGCTTCATCCCTCTTTGTGATCCACCACTCACATGCTACTTCCTTACCATCATTATGACTATCCAGGACTTGCATTTTTTCAATGTTATCCCTTCCTCCCTCATCCTTTACCACTAATCAAACTTCTCTGCCCTATATCTTTTCATTTCAAGACCCAGTACTGCAGTTCATTAGTGTGATTCACCAATTCATTCTAAGGTGCTTGTGGGAGGAGACTAGGAACAGTCTCCTGGTTTTCAGTAATATCCATCTTAATAATTAATTTTCTGGAGACAGCTACCCCACCTTTGTTCCCTAAACCAAAGGAATTCTGACGTACAGAGTAAAAGGAATCGATTAGAAGCTTTCCAAGGTCCCTTTCAGCTTGAGCTGATGCTAATGCCCTCCTTCTGATACTACATTCCATTTACATTGTATACATCTTGTATGTACATAATTATTTTAAAATTCTCTTCCCTCTTAGAATGTGAGTTTCTTGAAGGTCGGAACCTTATTGTTGCCTTTCTTTGAATCCCCAATACTTACCATAATGACTGACACGTATTAAACACTTAATATATACTTGTCGAGTGCTTTTTATAAAAATTTGATAGAGTGAATAAACAGTAAGTACACTGAAATCTTTTATACTTTGTAACTTTCAATCAAATTTGCCACCGCACAGGCATTGCCCTAAGAACTGGAGATACAAAGAAAGGTATCATTAGTTCCTGACCTCAAGAGACTTAGAACATAGTTGTTGCGAGAGACAACTATGTACAAACAAGATATGATATATTACAGGCAGTCTGAGAGGGAGGTTCTTCAGCACAGTGTTGCTTGCTCCCTGAAGTACACAAACTTCCCAGTTCCCTATTCTAATCTGCTCCTGTACTTCATCTTGGCTACACACATTGAGATACTCACCAATGTTCCACTTCTGTATTCACGGGCTTCAAAATTCCTTTATCTGCTAGTATTTTTATTGTTCTACCTTCTCCTTCTCCTTTCTGTTCTCCTGACGTACACTCGCCCTTACGTGGACAGTCTGTTGTCAAATCTTGTTGGCTGTGCCTTCACATTTCTTCCTCTTCACTGACATGAGCACCATCCTGATGCCAGGTCCCTGTTCTCTGTTGGCTAGTCCGTTGTCATAGTCTTCTAGTTGATGTCCCTGACTCAAATCTTTATCCTCTCCAATTCATCTTCTATTCAGCTACAAATTTATGGTCCTGAAGTTTAACTCTTTCACTGTCTCCCATCGCCCACCTCCAAAAGAGGTTCAGTGATTCCCAGTTGCGTCCAGGATCAAATTAAAATCTTCTCTTTATCATTTGAAACTCTTGAACACCTGGACCCTTTCTGTCTTTCAGGTCTATGATGATCATGATGATGACTAACACCAATATAATGTTTTTAAATAGCGATATATGATTGATAATTAACATAAGGAAATATATTAACAAGTTATACAAATTCCGCATTAAATGGTAACAACACTTAGTAACATTAAGGTAGTAATAATTAATAAAATTCGTCCGAAACATTTATCTCATTTTATCATCATCACCACCTGAGAAATAAATGTTATTTTAATCCCCATTTTGCAGATCAGAAACATGAGAGGAATGCAAGCTGTCTTGGGGTCACACGCAAGGGCCTGAGGTCAGATTTGAACTCAGGTGTATCCAGGTCTAACATTAGAGATATTATAGCTATTGCTCAAACTTCTAGTGCTTGGCTGTCTTTCACATACTCTATGATCCAGCTGCAGTGAGCTCCTCCTGTCCCTCTCTTATTACTAGCCATTGAATCTGTCTGGAGTGTTCCTCACCCTGGCTTCCTGGCTTCCTTTAAGACTCAAGTTCAAATTCTACCTTTTATAGGGGGCCTTTCCTGGTCAACCCTCTCCCCACCATCTCTCCTGTACCATGGATAGTCCCTTCTCTCTGAGATTACCTTCCATTTACATTATATATATCTCAAGTTAGGGGCAGCTAGGTGGTGCAGTGGGTAGAGCACCAGTGCAGGAGTCAGGAGGACCTGAGTTCAGATCTCACCTCAGACACGTGACACTCACTAACTGTGTGACTTTGGGCAAGTCACTTAACCCCACTTGCCTCATCCTGAGTCATCTCCAGTCATCCTGAGGAACATCTGGTCACTCGGTTCAGATGGCTCTGGAGGAGAAGTGAGGCTGGTGACCTGCTCAGCCCTCTGTCATTCAAAACAAAGTCAAGTGCAAGTCATGTCATTATTTCTCTGATAGCATAGTCTTCTTCAGCAAGGAAGGACAAACACACATATTTCTCAAGCATATATTGTTATTTACATGTTGTTTCCTCCATTAAAATGGAAGGGCAGAAATTATCCCTAACACTTAGCATGGTTATTGGAATATAGTAAATACTTCATAAAATGTTATTGATTGAATAACTAACTGTATTAGATGAAACTTACCTAGGTGGACAAAAATTGGTCTTTTTTTTTTTAAATTAACACAGAAACCAAGAAGATTCTAGTCATGTGTCAATGCTGAATTTTGCCTAAGACTTTTTCAGCAAAAATTTGCATTGTTTGAGCATCTATAAAGTGATCTGTTTAAATTTTCACAGAAATTGAACCTTAAACACAATAAAATACTAGAAAGCATTTTCAGATTCTAAATATTTGTAGGAATGATCTACAAATAGTTTGTTACATAGATTAGACTTTTCCTGACGTTCCTCTCTCATGGCAGTGCATCTCTCTTCTCCATACCTTTTCTTGTCAGTTCATCATAATTGGAATCTCTTTCCTCTTCCACTTCTGCCTCTTGGAATCCCTGATGTCTTTCAGAATTCAGCTAAAGAACTACCTTCATGTGAAATCTTTCTCATCCCTCAAGCTGCTAATCCTCTTGCTACTCAAACTACCTTTTATTCATTTAATGTAGATTCTGCACATACCTTTATATGTATTTGTTTTCGATAGAATGTGAGCTCCTTGAGGACAGGCACTGTTTTACCATCATTATTGTATACCTAGTGCTGCACAAAATATCTCAGTGCTAGAGCTGGAATCAGAAAGACATGAGTTCACATCCACCTTCAGACACTTACTAGCCTAATAACCCAGGGAAAGTTGTGTAGTCTGTGCCTCAGTTTCCTCATCTATAAAATGAGGAGAATAATTGAACCTACCTCCAAGACTTGCCATGGAAATAAAATGAGTTAGTATTTGCAACATGTTTGGCAAACCTTAATGTGTTATAAAATGTGAGTTATTAATTATAGAACATTAGTTATCACCTATTAGAGGTCGAATCTGGTGTGATCCTGGGCAAGGTTCTTCACCCTGTTTGCCTCAGTTTCAAGATCATGAAGAGGTGGACACAAATGAAAAATGATTGAACAACAGTTAAACATGTTTATTGTTTGAGCTAAAAGTTCAGAGTAAAAATGAAAGGGGCAGCCTGATAAAGTGGAGGGAGTAATGGATTTGGAGTCAGAGGAGACAGATCACTCCCGTTATGAACCTGAATAAGTAGTGTAACTTCACTGGGCCTCAGTTTTCTTATTTTTAAAATGAGAGTGGTAGACTTGATGATCTTAAAGATTCCTTCATCCTTGAATTCTGATAGCTTTTGTTTTCTAAGGCCCTTTCTGTGTCTAAAAATTATAAGATGCTATGCCAAAGGGGAAAAGATTTCATTGTATTCAAGTAGCATATCCTAGTAATAACCCTTTAGGAGATAAATTGCCATCCTAATTGTTAAAATGAAATTGCCAGTCTTACATCTTAGATTACTGAAAATTATATCTTCAATATATAAAATTCTGTCTATGAGATAGATAATGGGCCTGACACTATCAAGGAGAAAAGAATAAATTGTTTTTGAAGAGACATTAATGCCAATTTCCCATTTAGTTGCACTGGAAAAACTGGACAAAATGATTTTGCAACTCCAAAAATTGAGCATTTTATTACCATGTCTTCGGCAAGATTAGATAAAATGCATCTAGCGATCTGAGCTCCTTTTAGGTAAAGAGTGCCAGATAAATGTAAGTTATCAGTCTTTATGATTAATCATGATTAAAAAATAATAAAAGCATAAATATTTTAGTATATTAGGAAAGGAAAATAAATATGTTGTCTAATAAAAGTAATTATTGTTGGTATCAGTAAATGGGGTTTTAGTAAATCATTCAAAGTTGCCCAATTAATTGTCTAACAGGTCTCTAAAAATTATGCAAAAACTTCTACCATACCAGGGTTTTTAAATGCTTAATTTGAAGTAAACATTTGGTGCATATTGTTGTCCCTCTTTTTTAGAAATCTTCCGAAGGTACATAGTGTAAGTTGTCTTGTGCTGGAGAAAACCTGGGTATCTTTGCTTTTATTGTAAGCGCTGCTATTTTTAATGCTCTCAACCTGATAATGCTAAGAGTTGGCTTTGTGATAGTAAATATCATTTTAAATGTAGAAGGAATCTGTTATATGATAAATTATGTGTGAACACACCTCCAGAAGGAATGCTGACAATGTATTTAGGAAGTCAAGAGAAGAGAATCATTGACCAATTTTTTAGAAAAACAGTGATACTTTGAAGTAGCCAAGTTCTTCTCACTTTCATTTCCTTCTATCTGCAAAGAAATAATAGTTTTCTTTGAAAAGACAAATGCCTGAAATAGGAAGTACAGATTATATGAAAAATCTTGAATATCATTACCACTAGATGCTATAAACTGTCTTTTGTGATTTGTTCTTCATTCTCTAAGAGGACCATGACATCAGGGAGGTGATGCCATGACATGCAAGTGAATTTGATTTGTGTGAGGGAGGGCTCTGCAAAGTTACTAGCTTTACTTTCTCCTCCAAAGTTATCTGACCAGATATCGATCAGTATGACAAGAGATGGCCCAGGATGCAGCGGGAGACCTTGGCCGTTTTAAGCTAAGTTCTCACTTTGAGTGAGGCAATGCCTATTCAGTAAGTAGGCCTCTTTAAGAATGAAGTTAAGGGATGGCCCTTTTAGTTACAAAAAAAAATCAAACTGGGAGGGGAAGACCCTCAGGCACTGTACAAAGGTGCTAGAACTACAAAAACAAAAATGAAAACATCATTGCCATAAATCATAAACTCTTGAGGAGACATTATGTGGGTGCGCATGTGTGTATTCATATATATACGCATACACATGCATACTTTATACACACACACACATACAAACTCACACATTGGAGAGAGAAGTATTATAAGTTCTAGGATTCAGGAAATGCTTTGTATAAAAAGTGGTGCTTCATGTGAGTATTTTAGGGGAAAAATATGGAAATTCTTAGATGCAAAGGTAAAGAAGAAAGGGTACATTCTAGGCGGGAGGGACAGAGCAAAGACATGGAGAAGGAAGATAGAGTATTATTTTTGAATTGCAAAAAGGCAAGGTGACAAGTACAGGAGGGGCATAGTGTCTATTTTGGTGGGGGTTGGAGGCTAGATTGTGAAGGACTTCAAAGGCTAAACAAAGGAGTTTATCATTGATCCTAGAAGATACTGTTAACTCTTGGTTTTTTGTTTTGTTTTGTTTTAGTTTACTCAGGTGATCAGAACATGGTTTGATAAAATCACTTTTCCAGCTCAGTGGAAAATGGATTAGAAGAGATGGATCTTGGAGACTTTTGGGTGGTAATGGTATTGTCCTGGTGACTGATAACAAGAGCCTGAGTCATTACCAAGTGAGCAGCGAGAAGGGGTTAAAAGTGAGAAATAGTGTAGAGGTAAAAAGAATGGTAAGATTTGGCAACAAGTATATTCGTGGTGAGGGAATAGTCAAGAATAATGTTAAGGATGTAAACCTGTGAGAAGAAAAGAGTGGTGGTACTTTTGAGAAGAAAAAATGATAGTTCATAAGAAGAATGAATTTGGGAGTAAAATAGCTGTAAGTTCTCTTTCATACATATTGAGTTTGAAATATCTAATAGGAAGTTGGTGGTCTAGTAACAGAACTCAGGAGGGAGACTAAAACTGGATATATAGATCTGGAAATAATTTCTATAGAGATGATAGTTAAACTCATGATAGGTAATATACTTGCTAGGAAAATAGTTTCAGTGAAGGAAAAAAAAGAGCCCAAGGCAGACCCTTAAAGTACAACTACAGTTACGGGAAGTGACTTGGTGGAAAAGACTGAGGAGTAATCAGAGGGGTAGGAGGAGAACTAGAGAAAGAAAAATATGTAATGTCAAACAGGATGGTTGAGTGACTTGTTGAAGGCCATACTACTGGCTAATAGAAGCACAGGCAATAGGAACCCAGGTCTTGGGGCTCCCAATCTTGGATTTCTTCTACTATATCATAAATTCAACCAGAGTTAAGTCTTACAGACATGTTTTTATTTTTGCAACCCATATAAAATGAATGTTTTCAAAATAAAAAGAGCTCCCAAGCAATGGAAGTTCTTTGTAGTTGTGGTTTCTGTTGGTCTGAAAGTACTGTTCATCTACTAAAAACTCTTTTAGTTACCAAAGAAGTATGTGGATTTCATGTGGAGAAGAGGACATTTCAAGCATTCAGGCTCAGCGCAGTTTTTATAAAGCAGGAGACCACAGTCTGGGTCTTACACGAATGAATTGTCACATCTTTATCTTATTAGTGAATGAATGTAGTGTTTTGGTTGACTATTGCTAACTAAAAAAACAATTACCATAGTAAAAAAAATAATTACCATAATAACCTTAATTAGAACCAAGTGTATTGAGATAGTCTCTAGTGGACATTATATAAAATAATCTATTGCTGCCCATTTCTCTTGAACTTCTTATTTATTCTGAAAATTACACAACAGTGAGAAAGTACTCTTGTGAGAATAAATAACTTTTTCTCAATAATTTGATCATGGAATGAGAAAGCAAGAACCTACTGTTACATGGGTAAGGCAGTAAAGAGTAGTGTAACAGAGGGAAGGAAGTCAAGATGACAGAAGGCTTCAACAGTGAGAATGAGGGGCGGCCGCTACTAAAAATCTCAAATAACACTTCTTCTTTAGTCATACAGAGAATAACCTTACAGCTTAAAACACAACTGAGTAAATATTTTGGTATAACTACTAAGATAAAACCTTATAAAAAAAGACCCTATAAAACTTTGACGTACAGTTTTCATTAAGGCAACTCGGTAACACAGTGGATAGATTGCTTCCCCTGGAGACAGGGGAACCTGAGTTCAAATGTGGACTCAGACACATACCAGCTGTGTGACTGTAGGCAAGTCACTTAACTTCTCTTTGCCTCAGTTTCCTCATCTGTAAAATGACCTGGAGAAGGAAATGGCAGTATCTTTGCCAAAAAAATCTTAAAGGGGTCATGAAGAGTCAGACATGTATAATTGATTGAACAATAATAGTTTGCTGTTAAGAAATAAAACTAGTTTTACATTAGTTTGATATGTTAAAGTATGCCTAATAGCAACCCAAGATGCTCTACTACTCAAATAACTTAGAATCTAGTAGTATAGCATGCCAGTAGCAACTATAAGGAACTCAATTTTGAGGCATCTGATTTTTGAATGGTTATTATTTCTTGATACCCACTCCAGGCTAATATTCACCATCCTACTGGCAGAGCTGCAGAAACTTTCCCCTTCTTCTCTACCATGTGAATTTTGTAATTATTTTTTTTCTATTTATAAAACTAATCATTTGGGGATTTGGTTGGTATGTGCCATAGGTACAGTTCCAAAGTCAATGTCCTCTTAGTTCTGGTTGGAGTGCACTCCTGAATCACTAAACATTTAACAAAGGAGGAGGTTTAACTTGCCTTAACAGCAAGGATATGCAACAAGAATACAGTGATATTTAGCTGCTCTGAACACTACCATTTTCCCTCTGTCTGGAAATGCATCTGATCAATCAGCCATTAGAATATACTGTCCTACCATAGTATGACACTGAATAAATAAATTAATTTATGTAGGTAAATTTAGGAAAAAATTTGATTTTATTATACTGCCTCATCCTACTCATGAGTAATTAATATTTTCCCAATTACATAGGTTAATCTCTATTACTTTAAACAGATTTTTGTAGTTGTAGTTCTAAGGTTCTTAGATGTAACCTGGAAGGTAGATGCCCAGATATTTCATATAGTCTATAGTAATCTTAAATGGAAATTCTCTCTTTTGTGAAGTTTTATTACATAGAAGTATTGATAATTTTGTGGATCTATTTTCTCTTCTGCCATTCTCCTAAAATTATAAATTGTTTCAATTCATCCTTCTTCTGCTTCTTCCTTCTGGTGCTTCTTCTATTCCTTGATCTACTTTCTTTTTCTTGTCCTTTTGTTATAGCTAGCATTTCTAGTACTATGTGAAATAAAAATAGTGACAATGGAAATCCTTTTTTCACCCCTGAATTTATTGAAGATGATTCTAATTTATCACCCTCATAAAAAGTTCTCTACTGTCTTTTTCTTCTCTTATTGTTATAGCTAGCATTTCTAGTACCATGTCAAATAGAAATAGTGACAATGGAAATCCTAGTTTCATGCCTGAATTTACTGAAAATCATTCTAGTTTATCACCATAACAACCAGTTCTTGATTTTCAGTACATATTATATATTGTTATATTTCATGTTTCTAATTTTTTAACAGAAATAAATGTATTTTTTCAAAACCTTTCTTATATATACTGATATAATCATAAGGCTTTTCTTTTACTTTTATTATCTACGTGATTAATAATTTCTTAATGTTAAACCAACTCTGCATTTCTTTTACAAATCCATCCAAGACAGAGTGTACAATCCTCTACCATATTTTGTACTCTTTTTGATTATATTTTAATTAAATTTTTGAATCTGTGTTCATTGCTAATATTAGGAAATTTTGTTCCAATGCTGTATTTGTAATTTGTAAGATTTTATGTTTCAGGCATGCCTATTGTAAACATCTTATTGTTGAATTTTTGCTATTTAATCTATTCTTCTACCTTCTTCCATTTTATGGGTGAATTGATCCCATTCCCATTAATAGTTATGCTAGTTAGTTGTTTATTTCACTCCATTCCTATTCTCTAATACTTTTATTCTCTATATTCCTTTTTTCCTGTTTGTTTCTATTTATTATCCTTTATTGTTTTCCTTTTTACCTTTTCTTCATTATCCCCTTTCTAATCTTCAGGTTTTCTTTGCTTATGCTTTTCCCCATAATGTTCTCCCTCTTATATTTCCTTTCCCCCCCTTTCTATTCTTATCAGCACTCCTGATAAGTTCAATGTATTTCTTTTTTTTTTTTATTTTTATTTAACTTTTTACATTCATTTTCACAAGATTTTGGGTTCCAAAATTTTCTCCCCATTTGTCCCCTCCCCCATCCCCAATACACTGGACATTCTAATTAC
>CM053773.1:62597617-62719991 GCA_028658325.1 Potorous gilbertii
TTGTATTTCCACAATACTGGAATTGTTTCTTTCTAGCTGCTTGCAATATTTTCTCCTTGACCTGGGAACTCTGGAATTTGGCCACAATGTTCCTAGGAGTTTCTCTTTTTGGATCTCTTTCAGGTGGTGATCGGTGGATTCCTTGAATACTTATTTTGCCCTCTGGTTCTAGAATATCAGGGCAGTTTTCCTTGAAAATTTCATGAAGGATGATGTCTAGGCTCTTTTTTTGATCATGGCTTTCAAGTAGTCCCATAATTTTTAAATTGTCTCTCCTGGATCTATTTTCCAGGTCAGTTGTTTTTCCAATGAGATATTTCATATTATCTTCCATTTTTTCATTCTTTTGGTTTTGTTTTTTGTGGTTTCTTAGTATCTCATAAAGTCATTAGCCTCCATCTGTTCCATTCTAATTTTTAAAGAACTGTTTTCTTCAGTGAACTTTTGAACCTCTTTTTCCATTTGGCTAATTCTGCTTTTTAAAGCATTCTTCTCCTCATTGGACTTTTTGAACCTCTTTTTCCAATTGAGTTAGCCTATTTTTAAATGTGTACTTTTTTCAGCATTTTTTTGGGTCTCATTTAGCAAAGTGTTGACTTGCTTTTCATGCTTTTCTTGCATCTCCCTCATTTCTCTTCCCAATTTTTCCTCCACCTCTCTTACTTGATTTTCACAATCTTTTTTGAGCTCTTCCATGATCTGAGACCATTGAATATTTATTTTGGATACAGAATCTTTGACTTCTATGTCTTTCCCTAATGGTAATCATTGTTCTTCCTCAGCTGAAAGGATGGGAGAAGATATCCGGTCACCAAGAAAGTAACCTTCTATAATCTTTTTTTTTCCCCTTTTTTAGGCATTTTCCCAACCAGTTACTTGACTTTTGAGTCCTTTGTCAAAAGTAGGGTATACTTTGGGAGTCTGTAAGATCTCAGTGCCTCCAGGGTAGCACAATCAAGTGTGTACACTGGTCTGGAAGCAGGCAGAGATTTTTGTGCCCAGAATCTTAGCAGTTTCTTCTCCATAGCCACTTGGCCTCCAGTTCTGCCAAGCCAGCACTAGGGGCTGAGATTCAGATAAGCTGCATGGGCAGGGCCACCATTCAGTGTGAGATAAAGATCAGCTCCCTCAGGGCCTCTAAAGAAGGCTGAGGTGAGAATGGGCTGCTCAGTGCCTCCAGGGGTTTTATGATCCAACAGTGGATGTGGGCTGCTATAGCAGCTGTGAGAACTGCTACTGCCTGCCTGCCAGATGTGGCTTCTGAGGCTGCTGCCTAAGGCTGGAGCTATGGGAAGGCCCTTCTTCTTTCCCAGGCAGCTGAAAAAAACCCTGTCACTAACCTTTGGCGCTTGTGGGTTGAGGGATCTGCAAACTGCTGCTACAGGGACTGGAGATGCTACCCCAAGGCATCCTCCTCCCAGAGCCACACTGCCAAGGCTGGGCTGGGCTCTGTTCTGAGTCTGGTGCAACAGACATTTCCTGTGGGCCTTTCAGGTCACCCTGGGCTGGAAATCTCCTCCACTCTATTGTTGTCCACTTCTGCTGCTCCAGAATTTGTTGAGAGTCCCTCTCTACAGGTATTTTATGGGCTGTGTGGGGAGAGCCAGTATATGTGTATCTTTCTACTCCGCCATCTTGGCTCTGCCTAAAAATATTTCTTGAAATGTAACATCAAGGTTATTTTTTGTTGATGGAATTCCTGTCATCCTTTTACATTAAAGTTATGTCTTCTTAATCAAGGTTTTTCAGGTCAGAGGTTTGTTTTTGTTTAATAAATAGATACTTTTAAAATAATTAATAATAATAAATAATAGTAAAAGATACACTTTTCTTTTCTTTTTGTTTTAATAGTTCTGCTTTTCTCCTGGAAAAAATAATTTGCAATTGGCCTATAATATCCTGATTTTTTAGAGAATATTCCTAAAGTTTTGTAGCTCTTCTGTTAAGATATTTATCCTTTTTCTCTTTCTTCCAAATCTTTAATTTCTTTTTATAACAATTTTCTTAACTCTTGCATCATTTCTTCAGAGAATTCAGTGTTCTTTTGGGCAAAGTGATTTTTAAATTTTCCTTGAGAGGGATTTGTGCCTTTATCTTAATCATAAAAGTCCCCCTTTTTTATTCATATTTCTTGTTACAGAGGTCTTATGAATTGAGTTCTAGAGTTTTTCTGCTCTAGCAATTTCAATTTTGGAAGCTTGAGTTCTAGATTTCTATTATTCTGGAAGATTGAATTTGGGAAGCTTTTCCTTACTCTGATGGTCTTTGTTTTTTGTTTATCTTGAACATCAAAGTTATCCACTTTTGTGTTATAGACCACCCATATATAATCATATTAAATATATTTCAACATCAGTCATGCTGTGAAAGAAGAATCAGAACAAAATGGAAAAACCATGAGAAAGAGAAAACAAAAAAAAAATGAGAAAATGGCATCATCAATCTGCTTTCAGACTCCATAGTTACTTCTCTGAATGTGGATAACATTTTCTTTCACGAATCTTTGGCTTTCAACTTTGAAAACCTCTTGTTGTTGCATGTCATGTGCAGCTCTTCAGCACTCTATTTGGGGTTTTCTTGGCAAAGAGACTGAAATAATTTTTCATTTCCTTCACCACATATTTTATAGATGAGAAATTGAGGCAAACAGGGTTAGGTGACTTGCCTAGCATTAATAGCCCAGCAATATTAAATGTCTGAAACTGGATTTGAACTCAGGAAGATGAATCTAAGCCTCTGTGCTCTTTTCCACTGTGCTGCCTTTTAAAGCTCTAGTCTTGTCTATTCTACTAATGCTAACTACTAATGTTAAAAAGGAGACATGGATAATGATTGATTTCCTAATGAAATTTAACCATGTAAAGCAATCTTCATAATGCGGAGGCCAAAAGAATCTAGAAACTTCTTTTCAAGCATACACATTTACAGACCTATAGGACTCCTTGATAAATGAAAGAATGGAGAGAAATTTCTTCATTGATTCTTTCATTATATATATACAGTAAGCTATTTAAGACTAAGATGTGTGTTTTCTAAAGATATTTGCCATTGTTATTAAGGATGTTCAGAAAAGAGGGGAATTGAAAAAGAGATTCCTTATTGACTGACATTCTCCTGTTTATGACATTGCATATAACATTATGTTGTTTGTATCAAGCCTTAGAACACTATATACTTCTTAAATGAGATTCATAATCACCCATTCCTCTGAACTTAAGGTTCATATTTACATAATAAAAAGCCGCTGGGTAAAGAATACTGTTGTTGAGACTGTGGTATGCATTTGGAGGGATAGCTCATTGACCTTAGTTCACCTATATATGTAACTAGCCTGTGACTGGTGAACTGTATCCTTTCCTCATGGACTACATAACATCTTTCAGCAAAATTTGGGACATATGGAAATATGCTTAAAATTAAACAAAAATAGTCATATTAGAACAACTCATCTTTGTGTAGTCAATGCAATGAGCAAACAGCATTGAGAAGTCACTGATGTAATAACTGAGGTTTCTGCAGCCGTTCCAGTCAGGAGGAGACTTTCAGCTCCCTGACAGTGTGATTTGCCATAAGTAACTTGTATCACATCTCCCTCTACCTTGCAGAAATTTGGATACTTGTATCAAGCCCATAAAATATCTGTTTCTTTCACATTGTAGTGAAAGTCAGGAGTGAGGTTCCACTTTTAGGAGTAAGGGAAAATGAAGTGTTTCTGGTTTCTGAAATACTTGAATATATATTTATAGCTTACATTGTATTAGACTTGTATTTAATAGGATTAAAGTATTTACTAGGGTAGTAAACCTTACCCAGGGAGTAGAGGCTGGCAAGGAATATAAGAGAAATGGTTGATAGGTTGGTGGCACCAGCTGTGAAGTGAATGAATCTTACTCCTAAAAAGAAGTGAATGTAGTAGTGTGAGATAGGAGGTTGAGTTGGTTGACAACCACCCTTATCCATAGTCTGAACTGCTCACTGAGGAACCCACGGACCTTCTGCTATGATCATATCCTATTATACATACATATATACACACAAATATAAAAAATATATATGTATGTGTATACACATGTATGTATTAGAATATTACAAGGAATACATGTACATACATGTACACATATGTACATGCATAAGTTTGTACATATAGATATATATTTATATTCACATACAAATTATTTGCATGGAGTGGGGTGGGGAACCTACAGCCTTGAGGTTACATGTGGCTTTCTAGGTCCTTGGACACAGCCTTTTGACAGTTCAAGTTTTACAGAACAAGTCCTTTTATTAAGGGGATTTGTTCTGTGAAGTTTGGATTCAGTCATACTTGAGGGCCTAGTGGGCCACATGTGACCTTGAGGCTGCAGGTTCATCACCTCCTGCACACATACATTTTTACCCCCGATAGATGATGAACTGGATCTAGCATTAAATAGGAGAAAGAGAATGGGTTGAATTAGAATTAGAAAATTTCATAGACATGCTAATAATGTCAAGTTTCTCCTTGAAACAAAACCCACCTTTTAAAAAATAGCATTGATGTTTCAGTAATGCCGTATACCTATAAATCACAGAAGGAGGAAGGGAAGGGGGTAAGCACCTACTGTGTGCCAGGTACTGTGCTAAGGGTTTCACAAATATCTCATTCGAACCTTTCTACAACTGTGTGATATTATATTTCCCATTTTATAGTTAAGGGAGCTGAGGAAGACAGATGTTAAATAACATCCCCAGGGGTACACAGCTACTAAGTATCTGAGGCATGCTTCAGCTTGAATCCTCCTTCCCTCAGGCCCAGCACTCTATCCACTGCACCTTACCTGCCTCACCTCTGAAAATTCAAAATTATGGACCATCCAAAGAGCAAAGGAAAGACTAGTAGTGGGTGTAAATAAAGTGCGACAGAATATTACCAAAGTTACATTAGCTTACAAGATACCATACGACAGAGGTTCGCCTAGTGGTACACTAGGACCACAAACCGTGGGACATGGCATCTCTAAAGTATCCAAGTTATATGTCATCCAAAGGGTGGAAGAAAAGATAGTAGCTCTGTGGTGAGAGGAAAGGGAAGCTGGGTAGAGCAGCGGATAGAGTGCCAAGCCTGGAGTCAGGAAGTTGAGTTTTCCTGAGTTCAAATATAGCTTCAGATATTTCCTAACTCTGTGACCCTGGGCAAATCACTCAACCCTGGGTACTTCAGTTTCTTTATCTGTGAAATGAGCTGAAGAAGGAAATGCCAAACTGTTCCAGTATCTCTGCCAAGAAGACCCCAAATGGGGTCACAAAGAGTTGGGCACAATAAAAATGACTGAAGGAAGAGCTATAGCATGATATATTTATTCAGTTTACTGAAATGAGGGTCCATATAATGTCGAAAGACTTTGAAGAAGACCCCAAGCAGATTTCTCTCTCCCCATCCCCACCTGTGGAGGATTTATGGGAAGACATATGCTAAAGTTGTGTGAGATGAGAAGATAAAGATTCACTATAGTCATCACTGTTGGAGGGAGAATATCTGTATTGAGCTGAAAACAGATCCGTTGAAGTATTGGCATGATGGAGGCATAATAGATATCTTTACTTTAGAGTGACTTACTCTTCTGTATGAAGACAAAAGGAAATAAAGGAATTCATTGACTAACTTTTAAATATCTTACAATGAACCTTTTCAGAGATTAGCTTTGAAAGAGACAGCAACAAATAGCAGTCTCTTCAGTATTGAACAGCAGCTCTAAGGCTGAGTTGAACATTCGTTCTTTCACCTCTGCTTAGATTTTCCAGAAATTAAGGGATTAGTTATAAATGATTAGTTACATATAGACACTGTGTGTTTTGCATTTCAATCAAACATAAAGAACCCTAGTATTTTTAGGAATATGTGAATCCTGTAAGTTCTTTTATTCATCTCTTTGCACAACTAGGTTAAAATAATAAAACTTCAGTTGGTAGAATCATAGACTTAGAAGAGAGAGCATCAGCTGATCCTAGCTTCTGTTTTCAGATAGATAAAGTGTCTAGGATATTGTTAAAGGGTTGTGCTATTATTAGTCATTTCCAGGGATGAGATTTTGTGGCCTTCCTCGGTAGCTTGCCCTAGGGTGTCATCAACTTTTCATCAGAGTTCCAGTGTCAAGCTAACATTGCTTTTTTTTTTCCAGTGGGAAACTTATTACAGAAATATTACCCTTAAATAGAGGATTTTATTGAGGTGGGAGGTTGGAGGATGAAGCAAGTTGTCATATAGGTATATAGAAACATTTTTAGCACTATTTTCTTTTGAAGTTTGTTGATAAAATACTGTTTTTAATTAATAAGTGTCCCTTGTTTCATTTAAGCAATTGGCAAGAATTCTTTTCAACCCCTTTATCATACCTCAGATCCCTTTAGGAGAACCATTTTACTCTAAAGATGGTCTTGATCGAAGGTTGTAATAATTGACAATAGAGAAAAACAGACAGGAACACAGAGAGAAATGTTTTCTGCTCCTGTATCTTTTCCTTTCTTTTTTTTCCCCATACAAGTCAAGGTAATCTTTACACTCGTATGTACACACACACACACACACACACACACACACGCACACACACACATTTTAGTGTGGTCACTGGTAATTGTATAACATAACTAGTTTGCATTCATATAGTATTTCTAATTACTGAGCACTTACACATAATTTCAAGATCACTGAGCTTGAGCTCTGTACCCTCTGTTTGCTTACTGGGTGATCTTGTCAAATATTTTATTTCATTCTCAGTTTCAGTCTTTGTAAAATAAGTAATAAAATCCTTCCCAGGATTGTTTTGAGGAAAGTATTTTATAAGCTGGTAGGTAATAGAGAGAAGTGAGCAGTGTGGAGTGAGAGCTACCCTCAGTGTCAGGGGGAACCTGGGTTCCAGTCCAGTCTTGGACATATACTAGCTACAACCCTGGGCAAAGCATTTGATCTGTCATTGAGCTAGGTGTGTGGCTCACAAATGGTGTCCATGGCACCCTATAAAAACAATAGCAATAAAAACTATCGATGTGATTAAAATAATAGGAAGAGCTCACCTTTATATGCCCAGTTGTACCCCATGGCACCCTACCACAAGAACAATGACAGCAAACATGATGAACATAATAGTAGCCAACACGTATATGGCAGTTATCATTTGCCAAGTACTCTCCTAAGGGCTTTCCACACATTCTCTCATTTCATCCTCACAATAATCCTGGAGAAATGCTGAGAAAATTGAGGCAGAAAGATTAAGTGGCTTGTCCAGGATCATACAGCTAGTAAGTATTTGAGGCTGGATCTGAACTCAGATCGATTTTTACTCCAGACCCAGTATTATATCCCACTTGGTTGCCTCAACTCACAGGGGTGTCTCAGGATATGTCAAACATTGCAGGGCAGCACGGTGACACATGACTTCCCTCACTCACTAAGAAAACTACTTCAGAGTAGCTCACAGTGTTACCCATAAGCTGGGGCTACATTTGTTCCGAAGATATTAAATGTTTAAATAAGTTTTTGTTTACTTGTACTTTGAACTATTCCTGTAACTCCACATCCTTTCTGTTTGTGATTTCATCTCTTTCCAACCCTAGGTTTCCAGCTGTTTCTCTGATTAAAAAAATAAATTATTTAATTTTTCCTTTTTTTAAAGCAAGTTCTGCTTGAATATCAGTACAGAACAGGAAAGGAGGGCAGTGGGATTCAATCGAATTCCAAGGTTAGAGAAGCTTTGTAGTGCTCAACAAGTACATCCCATTAGCAATTAATTATTGTTATTTAAGAATGAAAAAAAATTATTTTTTTCTCCCAATTTATGTATTTTGTTTTTTTCCAAAATATTTGTTTTTTCCAAACAGTCCTATGTTAGGACACAAATATTTATTGTCATTTGAACCTAACTGCTTAATAAACAGAACTGTTAAGTTATTTCTTTTGGTTTTCATGAAAAAAAATTACTGAGACATGAATTAAGAAAGTGTGGGAACCTCTATCATGGTCAGGCTCTAAGGCTATACATTGCAGGGAAATTGTTGATGTGAATTTCTAGAGAGAATTTCTTCCCTTGGAGTTCCCCATGCCAATGAAATCACAGCCCTACCCCAACTCCTTCACCCTCCCTCCAAAAAAAGCATTGCATAATTGAGTTTTATAGAGAAATCCTTTGAGGAAGGTTAAATGAGTGTGAGGGCATTATTCACAATTCCCTAATCATATTATCTTCATTTTGTATACTGTGATAATAGGTTTAAAAAAATTTAACAGGATCATATAGTTAGTGAGCAGTTGGGTAAAATCTTTAAGTCTTCAGCCTTTCCCATATGTGTGAATTCTTCTTGGATAATTGACCCCGAGCAGACAACAATGCTTTGGTATTTCCAGAGTGCTGAAAGTACTAGCAAGCTAATTAAAATGTAGCTGTGGTATGAATCAGTGCTGATGAGAACTTCTAATATTGACTCTGCCCCCCCCCCCCGCTGCCAGTGTCCAAAAGATCCTTTCCAGATGTGACACAGTCAAGAAGCCTTCTCATTCTTGTGTCCATTGGTGAGATAGAAATTATCACAGCTTCCAAAACTCTTTTCTAGAATGTATTTTATTTCATTAAATATTTCCTGATTATAGGTAAAAAATTCCACATATAAAAAAATTTTGAGTTCCAGATTCCTTCCCTCCCACCTCCCCCCCACCTTGTGAAGGTAAGCAATTTGGTACTGATTAGACATGTGAGGTGGTGCAAAACATGACTCTCTTTCCCACAAAGTTATCCACTTAACCTTTGTAAGGGCCTGAGGTGACTTCAAGATTATGCATTTTCAGAGCACACGTGACATCAAGCGCTCCTCTTTTGAGGATTTCCCTTTGCCTTCTCTGGCTTTCTATATCAGTCCCCTACTTTTGCAGTAGCCTTTCAGCGGTTTGTCCTATCCCGGATTTGAAGACTCTTCCCCAGAGAAGTGTGTGTGTTCTTTTGAGAAGACTCTTAACTCTACAAAGATATTTTCATGCATTTGCACTGCTAGGCTTATAGCCCACTTTGCATATTGAATTTGCCTTGCTTTATTTTCTATTATTTCTTCCTTCTCTAGTAAGGTTTAAGCTTCCTTGCTAGGTTTTGTTCCATAATAACTCATTTCCAGATAGTCATTCAGTCATTATCCCTTGAAGGTACTGGAAAGTACCATTGTAACAAGTAGTTTCTAGAATATAGTCACTGTTCTTTCTGTTGGAACATTTGCTTACAGTTGACATTTCCCTGCCCCAGTCCCGATCATGTGTGTTCAGTATCTACATCCTAGTGGTCAATAAGGTTAGCCTGAGCTTTTGTGGTGTTGCACCTCAGCTCATGCATGCCAACTTCCTAATAATTGTCCTTGCGTGCTGCTGTCTTAATGCCCATTGTGGTCTCAGTGGGAATAAATAATAATCCTATGAAACATCTTGGCACACAGCATTTAGTACGGGATAGTAAAAACAGCTTGTCTGGCCATCCAATCACTAGGAAGTTTTTAATTTTCTCTCTGTCTCTCTATCTCTGTCCCCCTCTCTCTCCTTCTCTCCCTCCCTCCCTCCACTTTCTGTCTTTCACCCTCTCTGTTTCTAGCTCTCTCTCACAAACACACACACACACACACACACACACAGTACCTGGCAAAGTGCCCAGTTTGCTATTTTATGACTTTACACAAGTCACTTAATAATGATGATGATGGTGATGATGATACCCAGCATTTATAAACTTTAAGGTTTGCAAAGCACTTGGCAAATATAACCTCTTTTGATGGAGGAAGTTGGTGTTCTTATGACTCCCATTTTACAGATAAGGAAACTGAGGCAGATGGTAATTAAGGGAATTGCCATGACTAGGAAATCTCTGAGGCTGCATTTGAATTCAGGTGTTCCTGAGATATAGCCTTCTATTCACAGTGTTGCCTGGTTCAAACTCTCTAGGGAATGAGTTGAACAAGATCTTTTCTCTTGTCTCTTCCATTCTGATTATCATTAATACTTCATTATTCTTCACTGTTTCTTCATTGGACCAAAGTATCAACCTTATTCTCTGTACAATCTGCTTTTTCTTCGGTGTTAGAATGAACTTTATGGGTTGGCTTCAGGTTATGGTATCTCTATTATTTACCGACCTCAGTCTGAGAAGCTAATGTTTCAGTTACTTGTTAGTTTTATCCTTTAGGCAAGGATTTCTGTTTTCTGGTTATAACCATCCTTGACCTTCTGAATACTTTATGGTTTAGAATTTGAATATTTATTTGAAAAGATAATTTTTGGCCCCGTAAAAATGTTGAAATTCCTACAGTTAAATTTTTCCTGTTATTCAGTCATTTTTCAGTTGTGTATGACTTTTTGTGACCCCATTTGGGGTTTTCTTGGCAAAGATACTGGAGTGGTTTGACATTTTATTCTCCAGCTCATTTTACAAATGAGGAAACTGAGACAAACAGGGTTAAGCAACTTGGTCATTGTCAGATAGCTAGTAAGTGTCTGAGGCTGAATTTGAACTCAGAATCTGGCACTCTGTCTACTGCATCACCTCACCCACCCAAACAGTTAAAATATTGTAACAACAAGGACCTCGACATTCACAGGAGGGCCTGCTGGACAGGTTCTTAGATCTGCTTTTCTAAAGGGAAAGCTACTTTTGAGGGGCCAACAATCTATTTTAATCAAGCACATATAACATTCACTTAGTTTAGGGGAAGATGTTAGCCCCCTGAACTTCAGAGAAAATACAAACAGAGAAAAAAAGACCAACAGATAGGGCTTCCAACTGTCTGATCATAAGCAGTACATACATCACAGGTCAGCAGACAGATAACTGTCTGATCATACGTATGCAGTAACTAGAGACAGAAGCACCAACATCTGAGTTTTCAAAGGGAGGGGTAGGGGCTCCTTGGTGACTTCCTAGAGTCTCATTTGGCCAAACAAACACTTCCAATGAGTGAACCCCAAAGTAAATCCTCACCTCAGAGTGTTTATACACTTTCCAGAGCCAGAAGGCAGACCCTCTGACCCAACGCCTCAGTAGAAATTAACGAAAAATATTGAGACCTATTACTGGACGGTGAAGATCTTTAACTCCCCTCCCCCCCAATTAACCCTACATTACCACTACATATGCCCTCTTTTTTTTGTTCTTGTTGCCCGTCTGCATGATTTTAGCTGTTTCATGTGCTCTTTAAAGAAGGAAGTGAAGCAAACAACATCCTTTTCTTAGAGCTCAGAATTGGTCTTTCAGTTATTTTCTACTTTTAAGTAGTGCCAATGTAAAATTCATGAACATCTTGATTTTTGGTCTAATTCCACAATTTCTTGCCTGCCACAATTCTTGAAAATTGCGTTGAATACTCTTTTTTAAATGGAGCAACAAAAGGAGCCCAGCTATTGCTGACAGTATAAGAGATAGGCATTCCAATTGTCTGATTTTCAAAACAATAATACTGCCTTTTTTAGTGTGGTTGCAAACAGAATGATCAAATTGTCATTCATTTGCAAGAATTCAATGTAAAAGTTCCTGTATTCTAGTTTCTGTCATTATTTAGTTGTTCTGAAATGCTCAAGGTGATTATGGTAAGACTTACATGTTAAAATCTCTATCTCCTTCCCCACATACATGTTTTTTGGTGAATTGTAATGTGTTTCAAAAAATCATATTCTGTATCTTTACTACCAGAAAAAAATGCCATTTTTGTCATCTTGCCTCAAGGATGATAATGTCCATTCTTTTTGAAAATTAATCTAAAAAATTAAGATATTCTTTCCCAATAAAACTTTGTAAAAAGGCTTTAACATGGTTGGGGAAGATCATGAAAGTATGGTGAATGAGTGTGATGGATATCATTTGTGACTCTTGGGGGATTTCTTGGCAGAGAAACTGGAGTGGTTTGCCATTTCCTTCTCCAGCTCATTTTACAGATGAGGAAACTGAGGCAAACAGGGTTAGGTGTCTTGCTCTGGGTCACTCAGCTAGTACGTGTCTGAGGTGAGATTTGAACTCAGGAACGTGAGTCTTCCCAACTGCAGGCCTGGTACTGTGCCACCTAATCTCACAAAAACTTAATTTGGCTTTTTTTGTAAAAATGCATTTGAAGTTTTGTTTTGCATATAGATCAGAACATGTTCCTTACTCTCTTCCCCACTTTCATTTCTCCTGATTTTTAAGAATTTGTTTTCACATATTTTCTTGTCTCTCCCGAAGAAATAAATGAGTTGATAATAAGAGTTTGCTCAGCCTGTCATCTCTTTGACTGAGCTTCTTTTTGCTATGTGGTCCCTTAGACCAGACTCACATAAGGTAGCCTTGAGTTGCACTAACCAATGCTGCTTGCCTTCTTTGTGTGCATTAGAGAGCCAGCAGAAGCAGTTAAATGACTCAGTGGTTAAAATGCTGGGCCTGGAGTCAGGAAGACTCATCTTCTTGAGTTCAAATCTGTCCTGACATTTACTGGTTGTGTGACCCTGGACAAGTCACTTAATCTTGTTTGCGATTGTTTCCTCATCTGTAAAATAAGCTGGAAAAGGAAATGGCAAACTACTCCAAGTATCATCACCAATAAAACCCCAAGGGGTCATGAAGTGTTGGACATGACTGAAAAATGATTGAGAAACCACAACAGACATGGCCATTCCTAGGGAAAGTATGGCTTGGTAGAAATCACAATTTACTCCATCATTTACTTACAATAGAATCAGGTTCCATGGATTCTAGCCCTTTAAAATAATGAAATCAAGATAAAATAATTATCAGTAAGTTAATTGAAAAGCATTCACGAAGTATTTACCAAGCAAGTGCCAGACATTGTGCTAAGCAACAGTGTTACAAATATTAAAAAGTATCATAGTAGTTGCCCTCCAGGAGGTTGTATTTTAATGGGAAAAAGGCAATCAATGCAGGTGAATGACAGACAGGGCAGTGGTGAGATGCATGGGGATATCTTATTGATCCCTAGAGCAGTCAGTGAAATGCCCTTTCTAGAAGTAACAGAAATATTGCTTTGATTCCTGGATCCAAAGCAACAGGTACAAAGGGTGAGGGGAGGGAAAATCCCTGTGGCTGCACAGAGAAGACCTGGTTAAATGGATGGATGCAATGTGAAGGTGAAGTCTGGTCTGAGGTTTGAGGCCAAGGAAGAATGCTTACAAAAAGGAAGCAGACAGTTTGAGGGACTGGAGTAAAAGCATGTGAGGGAAATTGAAATCATCAAGCATTCAATAACTATTTTTCAGTAGCCCACTATGTACAGGATACTCTATGGGAGAAACAAAAATGATTAAGACGCAGTTCCTTCCTTCAGGAAACTTATCATTTTGTAGGAGCAATTATTCAGTTCAATTTAATAAGCACTTATTAAGCCCTTACTATATGTGAGACATTAGACCAGGCCCTAGGGGCAGAATTTTTGTTGCTCGACCATTTTTAGTCGTGCTTGACTCTTTGTGACTGCATTTGGGATTTTCTTGACAAAGATCCTGGAGTGGTTTGCCATTTCCTTCTCCAGCTCATTTTATAGATGAGAAAACTGAAGCAAACAGGATTAAGTGACTTGCCCCAGGTCACACAGCTATTAAATGTCTGAGGCTAGATTTGAACTTACGTCTTCCTGACTCCAGGCCTGGTACTCTTTTCATTGTGCCCCCTAGCTGCCTTTAGGGGTAGAAGGATAAACATATAAAAACAGTCCACAATCTCAAGGAGCCTACAGTAGACTGGAGAAATCAAATATGTATATTGATAATCAAATATAGGATAATCTAAGGAGAAAGATAACTAAGGGGAAACATTAAAGGCTTCCCTCAGGACATCCCACCTTAGTGAAACCTTCAGAGAAGCTAAGACAGGGGCAGAGATGATAAAAGTGAATTCTAGGCGTAGGGATCAGTCTGTAGAAAGGTAGAGAGATAAGTGTATTTCTGAGGTTGGGGAACTGCAGATAGATACATGTGACAGAAATAAAGTGTGTGATAAAGTGAAGTAAGACTGGAAAGGAGACCTAGTGTCAGACTGTAAAGGGTTATAAATGACAAGCTAAAGAGTTTCTGTTTTATCCTGGAAGCAGTAGGAAACTACTTCTTTAGCAATGGAGTCACATTATAATAGATGACTGGATGGTGCAGTGGATAGAGTGCTGCGTCTAAAGTCAGAAAGACTCATCTTCATGAGTTCAAATCTGGTCTCAGACACTAACTGGCTGTGTAACCCTGGGCAAGTCACTTAATCCTTTTTGCCTTAGTCTCCCCATCTATAAAATGTGCTGGAAAAGGAAATGGTCAACCAGTCCAGTATCTTTGCCAAGAAGGTTCCCAAAAGTCAGACATGTATGAAGAATGACAACATGACACATATACTTTGGACGTATGTGAGGTCAGTTCTTTAAAGGAAGATTATGTATAGGTAAGATACGTATAGTTAGGATGTTTTGCCTATTGTATGGAAGAAGGATTATAGAACAGAAGAAAATATAATAAAAATGTTAATAAATAACTAACCTATGAAGCAAACTGAAATTCAGTTTGCCTTGTTGATGATGGTGGTTTAAGGATTTACTGTGAATATGTATATATTATATGATACATATGTGTATGTTTGTGTGTGTGTGTTCAGCTCTTAAAAGGAGAATGTGCCCCTCCTCTGTCTCTCTAATGGCTTGCTCAGGTCATTGCCCCAGGACTGGTCTCTCCAAACTCAAGGTACTAAGACAGAGCTTTGACTTACCATTGTAGGACTGGCTCTATTATGCAGACTATCCAGTGGTATGGTGAGGGAGTGAGAAATGAACCTCATTTCCATTGGGCTGAAAGGACTAACAATCCATTCCATCTTCCATTAATGGCAACCTTTGGAGCTTTCCCTGGACAGTCAGTAGCCTACTTAGAAAAAAAAAAAAAAAGAAATGTTACGGTTCAGAGATGACTATAGCCCAAACATACAAGACTAAAGAAAGACATTCAGTATAGCTTGGGTATCATATTCCTATTTTTGCTAATTGACTGGGAACTATTTTAGAGAGCACACCGTAGTTATAGTATCTGACCTTTAATTATAATTTTCAGTGCCCATTTGTTTATGTTATATAATTGTGATGATTAAATTATGGTGACTTCTGGGAGGAAATTAAAAATCCTAGTGGGGGGGAAGAGAGCCTTTAAACCAGTTAAGAATAAAAATCACCCCAAAGATGTGCCATCAAGTACTAATTTCCTTGAAATTCTGTGCCTGTTGTGAAGATTAATAACAGGTGGCCTTTTAGGGGGCTCCCAGCCTGAGCCTAATGTTCTGGTTGTTCTTTTATTATCCCAAACCTCCATAACTAAAGGATTTTTTTCACCCTGCCCTTTGTTCACAATATGGGACTGTAATTGAGTTCATATTTCTCACCCAACCTTTCAGCTGTAATTAATATTTTATTATACCAGATTTTATCACTAAATAGCAGAGCAGCAGGGTATTGAGCTGTATGTGTGCACACACGTGCGCGCGCACACACACACACACACACACACACACACACACACAGAACAGCAGTGACTTATTGATGCCAAGCAAGTTCCTTATAATGAGTTATGGTTGAAAGAACACAGAATACATTTATGGTACCCAACAAATATTCCAAAGTAATTTATAGCCGATCATATCTTGATCAGACCAGGACAAAAAGAAATTTAAGTTTCTAAAATAAAATATTTAATTCCTTGGATCTATTTATGACATGCAGTATATGTTACCCAGTGCCCATTGTCTGTGTTATTATCAGTTTTCATTATGTCATTTTATGAACAAGACTGGGTTAGGTCAGCTGCTTAGGATGATGAGAATCACATGAAATTGTCTAAAGACTGTTCACTTTGAATGTTCTGAAGGGTGACAGAGACTTCAGATCTTCCCATTAGAGCTGTCTTTGAGCATATGTCAGTTTGAAAGCTTTCATTCCATAGAACTTCACTGAGTTTAAATTTGTGGTGATTTTTTTTAGGCCATTTTGAACAGTGGAGTATAATCTCAGTAAAGAATCTTGAAGAGAGTTGTATAAATGGTATCTCTGAGTGGTAGGGTAAAACAGCGGATAAAATGAAGTGTATTTTATTGCTTAAAGTGTAACAACTTATTATTTAGCCATCTTTATCATAAATCCATCTTTCATGGTTTGGAATTTATTTAAATTTTCAACCCCGCAAAGAGATTTTTAACATATTAGTATTCCTGTCTCTTGTGTCTTCTTTTTCTCTTAACATGGCATTGATGAGTTATACCAAAAACTCAGATCAAGGTAGAAGTCATAACTAGGAGCTCTGGACTTGAGAACATTGCTAAATCTTTGAAATTTTCACCAAAAACACTTAATCTAAAATGCTTGGAATCAGGCTATCACATGAGTTAAAATTAAGAATTTCACATCAAGATGAATGAGTAGGTCTCATGATAGTAGTTGTATACCTAAAAGAGAACTCAGAGGCTATCAGCTAGAACCTTCTCAATTTAACATCAGAGAAACTAGGAATCAAGAAAACAAAGGGACTTACATAGGAAGAAACCATGTAGGAGGTAAGTGTGGGAGGTGAGACCTGAGCCCCAGACCTCTAACTCCAGAGCAAGTGCCCCTCATGAAAATTAAAAATAAAACCAACCTACAGCAAGTTTCATCTCAGGAAGGACTTGAACACTTTGTAACATATTTGAACACCCAACTTTCAGAAAATCATATGAAAGATTTTCAGATGTTCTTTCCTGGGCTTTACTTCATATACCATTCTATATAAATGCAGATTTCCTATTTTCCTTGTAAAGGCCTTAGAGTTTTGTTGCAGGAAAGCCTAGCATAAATTAAACTTTAAATTAGATTTCATTCCAGAAGAAAGTTCTGTTGTAGTTATGTCCTATTTCTGGCAGATTCGTCCTCGGTGTGGATTGTATTTTAATATTGCAGGTGCTGTAGGAAGATTTTATATTAGTTGAAATACTGAAATAGTGATGGAAACGGAAGAGTACAACTTTAAACAAAGGAACTATGAGTAATACATTAGAAGAATAATAGAATTTTAATTCAGTACTTGCTCAGCTCACCAAGCAAGACGCTGCTGTTCAGTTTTTAGTACTGAAAAATTTGCTGTTTTATTGTCTTTAAAAGAAGACATTCAAATGATGAGATTTTGGAAGCAGAGTTTGAGGTTGTAATTGCAGTTAGAAAAGTTTCGTGAAATTAATTAGTGAGATGATCTCATTTTTATAAATGAAAAACACATCAGTCATACAGTTCTGCCAGGTTACCATTGACCTAAGCGCTAATAATGTGTTAATTTACATTAAGGCGACAGCAGTATGTGGCAGTTGGGCGGCAGATAGGATTTAGCTATTTTTCATTAGCACTTGGACTTTGATAAAGGGGAACAGAAAAGAGCTGCTTGACCTTTCAGTGCTTAAATTATTAAAGAGCAAATAGATTTGAGGTCTGGATGCTTGCAAATCTAATTTGTCTTGTGGAGCAAGGATGAAAAGACGTTTTGGGTTTCAAATTGCTCTAGTCAACTTAGTTCTCTCTTTAATGTATCTGAAGATGAATAGATGGGAGCCATTTGAATTGTAATATACATGGAGTAGGGTATGTAGTAGAACTAATGTTATCTTGCTGGGACAAAGACATGTTTAAAGGATAATTTTGTCCCTAAAATATATGTGATTCTTAAAATTATTGTTCCTTCGAAAATAAGGGAGCTTTTATTTTCACAAGTATCCACTTGATTGAAATGATATTGCTTGTGCTTTTTTTTTCTTCATTTAACAAGAAAGTCCAAGTTGACCCAGTTATAATTTTGTCTTTGAATCAGCACCATGCAGTCATGTTTGGTGTTTTTTTGTTTGTTTTTCTAATTCCATTTCCAGAATATCCAGACTTTGGATTATCTGTGGCAAATTCAAAATCTCATACTGGCTTCCCTTCATGATTCTTATATGCCTGTCCTTTTAGTCACAAGACCAAAGGATTTAGAAATAGAAAATTAGCTTAAATCAATTAGTTAATCAAAAATCATTTATTAAAGCACTTTCTTTGTGCTCCCAAGATTGGGGAACCTGCAGCCTCAAGGCCACATGTGGCCCTCTAGGTTTTCAAGTGTAGCCCTTTGATTGAATCCAAACTTCACAGAACAGATCCTTTTATTAAGGGAATTTGTTGCTGTAGCAGCTAGGTACTATAGTAAACACTGGGAATACAGAAATAAAAAGGAAAGAACCTCTATCCTCAAAAAACTTAAGTTTTGTTGGGGAGAGGCAACATTTACATATGTAGCTCTATATAAAACAGAAGATGATTTTGTTGGTGAGAGTACTGGTAGCTGTGGGTAATGAGGAGGACTTCTTGTGCATTTTAGGCAAGGAATATGGCTAGTGCAAAGAAACAGATAGGAAATGAAATGTATTACATAAGGAACAATAAGAATGCCACTGGGGGTGCAGAAGGGAGTATAATGTGTAATAAAGCTTGAAAAGTATTTGGTTTCAGGTTGTGAAGGACTTTAAATACTAGAGGTGTTAATATATGGGGCATCCTGAAAGTCTTAATGCAGTTTTAAACCACTGGAGTATATTGAGTAGAGGAGTGATATGGTTATACCTATGCTTTAGAAAATCACTTTGACAGCTCCATTCAGGATGGATTGGAGTAGGGAGAACCTTCAGGCAGGCAAATAGATTAGAAGGCTAATGTATTCGTCCAGGTAAAAGATGGAGAGGGCTTGAATTAGAGTGCTGGCTTTTTGATTGACAACAAAGTGGATGAATGTGAGAAGTACTTTGGAGGTAGGAACAACAGGGTTTGGGGGGAAAATCAGGTAATTCCCAATGTTCTATTTTATAAATGAGGAAATTAAAGACAGAAAGTTCAAGAATTTGTCCTATATGATAATAGAATTTAAAACTAGAAGGGAGTTTAGTGTTCGTATTATCCAAAGCTCTCATTTTACAGATGAACAAGTTAGCCTAAATAGGTATTATGGCTTGCCCTATGTGACATGGATAGTTTATTGCAAAACAGTTGCACATATTAACATAAGAAGAAATATAATTTAAATAGACCTATATTGGAAAAAGAACCTGAACAAGCTATAAATGAATGCCTTAAGAAAAAATCCACAGGACAAGATGGATTTACAAGTGAATTCTACCAAACATTTAAAGAATGATTAATCCCAATACTATATAAACTATTTGAAAAAAACAGTAAAAAAAAACAGGAGTCCTACCAAATTTCCTTTATGACACCAATATGGTTTTCATACCAAACCAGGGAGGTCAAAACAGAGAAAAACTATAGAAAAATTTCCTTAATGAATATCACTGCAAAAATTTTAAATAAAATACTAGGAAGGAGATAACAGCGGTCTTATTACAAAGATCATACACTTTGACCAGGTGGAATTTATACCTGGAATGCAGGGCTGATTCAATATTAGGAAAATCATTAGCATAATTACCCATGTCAATAACAAAAACAATGATAATTGTAAGAGTATGTCAAAAGATGCAGAAAAAACCTTTGACATAACACCCATTCCTATTCAAAAACACTGGAAATGATAGGGATCAATGGAGCCTTTCTCAAAATGATAAATAGTATCTATCTGAAACCATCAACAATCATTATCTATAATGTTGTGTTCATCCTTCATTGCTGAAGAAGACCGTGCCATCAGAGAAACGATGACATGACTTACACTTGACTCTGTTTTGAGGGAGGGAGGGCTGTGCAAGGTCACCAGCCTCACTTCTCCTCCAGAATCATCTGAATCCAGTAACCAGATATTCATCAGGATGACTGGAAATGACCCAGGATGCACTGGGAGACCTTGGCCATTCTTAGGCCAAGGTCTTTGTAGGTACTCACTTAGGGTGAGATAATACCCATTCATTGAATAGGACTGTTTAAGAAATAGCCAGGGCAATGTCCCTTTAATGAGGCAAAGAAAAAGGCTGGGAGGGAAACAGCAAGGTTTCTATTGATAATCATTCTAAAGCCAGGCGGGTCCAGAAGAGCCCTTAGGCAAGGGCCTAGTGGACTCCGAGCTTCAGAGTGCATTATTAAGGTTTTGGGAAAGGAAAAGGCAGGGACAGGACAGGACCGGAAAGGATAGGACAGGACAGGACAAAAACCAGACAATTAAAAAGAAAAACAAAGACCAGCTGAAAGCAGCAGTGACACGGATGGGACAAACTAGAAAGAAGACTTCCCAGTAAGATCAAGGGTGAAACAAGGATGCCCATTATCACCACTGTTAATAGCAATAACACAAGAAAAAAAATTGAAGAAATAAAAAAAGGCATTAAGGGAACAAAACTATCCTTCTTTGCAAATGATATGAAGGCATACTTAGAGAACCCTAAAGAATCATCCAAAAAAAAGTAATTGAAACAATTAACAACTTCATTAAAGTTGCAGGATAAAAAATCAACTTACATAAATCGTCAACATTTCTTCTGTATATTACTAATGATAGAGAAATTCCATTTAATGTGACTATAGACAATATGAAATACTTGGGAGTCTACCTGCAAAGACAAACCCAGGGACAATTAGAAAAGGTTTTGGTACAAATAAAGAAAAAGATCTAAACAGCTGGAGAAATATTCATTGCTCATGGGTAGACCATGCTAATGTAATAAACATAGTAATTGTACATATTTAATTTATTTATTCAGTGTTATATAATTCAAAGTAAGAAAAATTATTGTGGAGCTAGAAAAATGAGTAACAAAATTCATTTAGAAGATCAAAAGATCAAGAATACGAAAGGAATCCTTGAAAAAAAATTGTGAATGAAGGTAGACAAACAGTATTAGATTTAAAACTATATTACAAAGTAATAATCATCAGACTGCTACTGGCTAAGAAATAGAGTGCCTGATCAGTGGAGTAGGTTAGGTACACAATACACAGTTGTAAATAACTATAGTACACTAATGTCTGATAATCCGAATATGCAAGCTTTTAGAATAGAAGTTCACAAAAATAGCTAGTAAAACTGGAAAGCACTTTGGCAGAAATTAGTTACAGACCAATGTCTTACATCATATACCATATGCCACATACCAAGTTAAGGTCAAAGTAGATAAATGATTTAGACATAATGGATTAGTAAAGCACTGAAAAAATATACCTGTCAGAACTATGGATAAGGGAAGATTTTTATGACCAAACAAGATAAAGAGAAGATTATGAGAAGTAAAATAAATAATTTTGATTATGTGAAATTAGAAAGGTAAAAAAAAAAACCTCTCGTACAAAGAAAACTAATACAGCCAAAGTTGGATGGAAAATAGGAAATGGGGTGGGGGGAGTTTACAACAAGTTTCTCTGATAATGGCCTCATTTCTCAAATATATAAGACAATTGGTCCACATTATATAAATAAGAACCATTCTTCAGTTGATAAATGGTCAAAAGACATGAATGGACAGTTTTCTGGAAAAAAAGTTGTTAATAATCACATGGAAAAAATGCCCTAAATCACTATTGATTGAGAGATGCAACTTAAAACAATTCTGGGGTGGGGTGGAGCCAAGAAGACAGAGTAAAACCAGGGATTTGCTAGAGCTCTTCCCCCAAAAACCTACGAAAAATGACTCTAAACAAATTCTGTAGGTGCACAACCTACAGAATGACATAGTGAAACAAATCAATAGTCCAAGACAGCCTGGAAGGTCACTGGGAAGTGGCTATCAAGCTGGGCTGGGAACAGAGAGCAGCTAGCATGGGCCTTGCAAGCACAGCACAGACATGAACTGAGGAGGCCTTGGGAAGGGGTGGTTGTGGACTGAAACATTGGCTGTTGTGGCAGTTTGCAGACTTCATGACACCAAAATGCTGAGGACTACTTGGAAAGTCAGTGGGGGAAAAACTGTCAGACCCTTGTGAGAGAGTAGAGTGGCCTGGCACCAGCCCCAGGGTGGTCCGGGGGGTCGAGGAATCCACGACAGGCATAGCAGCTGCAGGGGCAAACATAGCTGCTGTTTCTGGAGCTCTAGGCCCACAGATTGTAGGGGGATTGAGCAGCTGACAGTACAGCCCCTCCATCAAGAAATGAGCAAAAATTGGAAAAAGAGTAAGACTATAGAATCTTATTTTGGCTACAAGGAAGACCAAAATATACAAAGAGAAGACAACAAAGTCAGAACTCCCACACTCAAAGCTCCAAGAAAAATATGAATTGGTCTCAGGCCATGGAGAGCTCAAAAAGGATTTTGAAAATCAAATAAGAGAAGTAAAACAAAAAATGGGAAGAAAAATGAAAATAATGCAGTAAAATCATGAAAAATGAGTCAACTGCTTGCTAAAGAGAACCCAGAAAGTGCTGAAGAAAACAAGACCTTAAAAAATAGACTAACATTTAAGAGATCCAAAAAGCCAATGTGGAGAAGAATGCCTTAAAAAGCAGAATTGACCACATGAAAAACGAGGTCTAAAAGCTCACTGAAGAAAATAATTCCTTAAAGAGTAGAATGGAGCAGAAAGAAGCTAATGACTTTATGAGTAATCAAGAAATTATATTTATGAGTAATCAAGAAATTATAAAACAAAACGAAAAGAATGGAAAAAATAGCAGACAATGTGAAATATCTCATCGGAAAAACAATTGACCTGGAAAATAGATCTAGGAGAGAGACAATTTAAAAATTATGGGACTACCTGAAAGCCATGGTCAAAAAAAGAACCTAGACATCATCTTTCAAGATATTATCAAGGAAAACTGCCTGGATATTCTAGAACCAGAGGATAAAGTAGATATTAAAAGAATTCACCAATCTCTTTCTGAAAAAGATCCGAAAAGGAAAACTCCTAGGAATATGGTGGCCAAATTCCAGAGCTCCCAGATCAAGAAGAAAATATTGCAAGCAGCCAGAAAGAAACAATTTGAGTATTGTGGAAACACAATCAGGATAACACGTGATCTAGCAGCTTCTACATTAAAGGATCGAAGGGCTTGGAATATGATATTCTAGAGTTCAAAGGAACTAGGACTAAAACCAAGAATCACCTACCCAGCAAAACTGAGTATAATACTTCAGGGGAAAAATGGTCATTCAATGAAATGACCTTTCAAGCATTCTTGATGAAAAGAACAACACTGAATAGAAAATTTGACTTTCAAACACAAGAATGAAAGGAAGCATGAAAAGGTAAACAGGAAAGAAAAATCATAAGGGATTTACTAAAGTTGAAATGTTTACATTCCTACATGGAAAGATAACATTTTTAAGTCTTGAGACTTTTCTCAGTTGTAGGTTAGTTGGAGGGATTTTTATATATAAAGAGACAGAGGGCACAGGGTGGGTTGAATATGAAGGTATACTATCTAAAAAAAAATTAAGGGAGGAGAGAGGAATACATTGGGAGAAGGAGAGAGGGTGTAATAGAATAAGGTAAATTATCTCTCACATAAAAGAAGCAAGGAAAAGCTTTTTCAGTGGATGAGAAGGTAGGAGGAGGTGAGAGGCAAAAAGTGAACCTTACTCTCATTGGATTTGATTTAAGGAGGGAATAACATACACACTCAATTTGTATGAAAATCCATCTTACACTACAGGAAAGTAAGGGGAAGGGGATAAGCAGGGGGTGGGGGATGATAGAAGGGAGGACAAATGGGAAGGTGATAATTAGAAGTAAACACTTTTGAAGAGGGTCAAAAGAGAGAAAGGAATAAATGGGGGGCAGGATAGGATGGAGGGAAACAGTTAGTCTTTCACAACCTAACTTAAGAATGATTTTGCCTGACTACACATGTATAATCTATATCAAATTGCCTACCTTCTCAGTGGCAGTGGGTAGGGAGGAAGAGAGAGAAGTTGGAACTCAAAGTTTTAATAATGAATATTAAAAATTGTTTTTACATGCAACTGGGACCTAAGTTGTACAGGCAATGAGGTATAGAAATCTCTCTTGCCATACAGGAAAATAAAAGGGAGGGGAATTGGAGAATTTTGATGGGAGGGTATATTGGGGGAAGGGTTAATCAGAATGCATGCTGTCTTGGGATGAGCAGAGGGAGAGATGGGGAGAAAATTTGGAACTCAAAATCTTGTGGAAGTGAATGTTGAAAAGTAAGAATTAATTAATTAAAAAACCCTCTGAGATAACCACCTCACAACAATCAGATTGGCTAACATGATAGGCAAGAAAAATGACAAATGCTGGAGGGAATGTGGAAAAATCGGGACACTAATGAACTACTTTTAGAGTTGTGAAGTTGTCCAACCATTCGGGAGAACAATTTGGAACAATGCCCAAAGAGTTATAAAACTGTGTATAGCTTTCAGCCTAGTAATACTAATACTAAGTATCTCAAAAAGATAAAAGAAAAAAAGGAAAAATTGACTTATCTGTAGAACAATATTTATAGCAGCTCTTTGTGATTTGGCAAAGAATTGGAAATTGAGGGGCTGTTCATCAGTTGGAGAATGGCTGAATAAGTTGTGATTTATGATTGTAATGAAATACTATTGTACTATGAGAAATGATGTGCAGGAAAACCCGGGGAAGACTTATATGAACTCATGCAACCTGAAGTGAGCAGAACCAGGAGAACATTGTACACAGCAATCACAATATTGTAAGAATGATCACCTGTGTAAGACTCACCTACTTCGACCAAGACAGTGATAAGGGAGGAAGAGAATTTGGAAGTCAAAAGTTTTAAAAAGTAATGTTAAAGTATTTTTACATGTACTTGGGAAATATTTAATAATAAATATATATATTTTTTAAAATCTATGTGCTAGTCTATACAAAATTTTAAAATTTTCATCCTTTCATTTCCTAAATTTTTGCACTACTTTTCAGCTTATTTAAAGAGGTTCATTCACAGGAATTGGAATCTTGAATCTGCAGCCTCTAGATATAATGAGTCACCATCATCCTTCTATGCATTACACTAGGGTTAATCCTTTCTTTTTCTTTACTCTCTTTTTGAGAGGGCAGGGGAAATATGGAGAAACATATTTGGGTTTTTTGCTATTTTCTAGTGCTCTTCTTTTCTAAATTGATGGATTGCACTTTGCCCAGCTGTACCTGGTACATAGTTTGTACTTAATAGAGCTTATTAATTCATTGATTTTTTTTTTAATATCAGAAAGTATCCATACCCATGTGAGGCTTATGTCTAGCTAGATCTTAAGCTATAGTGGGAGATCTTAGGAGAATAAAGATTGAGCCCCTTTCCATTCTGATGATGTTATGGGCTCCTATCATCATCACCCAGCCACTGTTCTAAGTAGCTTACAAATATTCTCTCATTTGGTCTTCGTAACCATTCTGGGAGGTAGGTGTTATTGTTGTCTCGAATATTTTCCTCAATCTGAAGTAAAGAGTTTTTAGGTGACTTGGCCAAGGTTTCAGAGTTATTAAATGCCTGAGGCATATTTGAACTAAGGTTTTCCTGACTCTGGGGGCCCAATGTTCTATCCTCTGCGCCTCCTAGATGCCTTTCAGCTCTAAGTCCTGTGTCACAGTATTGTTAGATCCTTCCATTTAGATCTCCAGTCAACCTTCCTGTCTCTTCCTCTTTCTCTCAATATGAGGTCACCAGCAGAAGCTCAGGGGTACCTAGGATAGCTTCATGCGTCATGTACATCTGTAAACAACTCTCTCCAGTCTTCCCAATTATATCATCAACGCTTTGTTAAGACATCAATCTTACAATTTTGTAGTCTGAATTTTGGCTCTCCAGGAATGCATTTTCCATCCAGCTGCCCCTTGAATCATTGAATGGTTGCAGATCTGCCTATACTTTGAACTCCATGAGGTTCAAACTCTCTGACTTTTAGTGGGGCTTTCTGGGTATGTAAATGTCTATCATAACCTTCCATGTAACACTGCTGTATGTCAAGTGTGACCACTAAGTGTATTGCCAGATTAATTATTTCATCCAGATTTCCCCCTAGAAGCCCCACATTTAGAGCATTATGATGCATTTTCTATGATTGTTTTTGGCATTGTGGGGATACTCTCCAGTCTCAGCTGGCCTCTTAATCTCTCAACATGATTACACAAAACCTAAGCCCATTTATCTATGTTTTGACCCCTTCCTACAACAGCAGCAGTTGCTTGTAAGCCCACCCTCTAGGGCAAAACATCCCCCAGTATAATTTTGATCCTTGATAGATGAATTGGCTGGAAGAAAAACACAGGAGAGCAAGTACTGAGTGGGTATGATGCCTACGTAATAACATAGGCACATGCTTCTTTTAATATACAAAATTTGTATGGTCAGTGAGTCTCTGATATGCCCTTCTAGATAAATCTGCCATTTTTCTAGGACCATCTTAGTTACTAATAATTCCATATCCATCTCTTGGCAATCTCTTTTCATGCTGTTAACTGTCATGAACAGGAGTTATTAAGCCATAATAGTCTCAGCTAAGAGGCGTAGTGGAAAAAGCCCTGGAGTGAAAATCAGGAAGACTCCTCTTCCTGAGTTCAAATAAAGCCTCAGACCCTTACTAACAAGATACCTGACTCTGATCAAGTCACTTAATCCTGTTTGCCTTAGTTCCTCATCTGTAAAATGGGCTTGAGAAGTCAATGACAAACCACTCCAGTGTCTTTGCCAAGAAAGCCCCAAATGTGGTCACAGAGTCAGACACAACTGAAACAACGACAACCAAAGTTTCAAGTTTTGTTCCTCCCTTACATTGTGGCGATCTGATGAATTAGTTTCTATAGGAAATAAGATTTTATGATGAAAGTGCTGTATTGGTGAAATTCTTAAATGCCTTCTTCAAGGCCTGAAAGATAACTTCTTTCTTTGGTTCTCATTGAAATATGAACAGTTTTCTATTACTCCGGTCCAGGGTTCCATCAGTCATGAGTTCCAGGTTAAATTTGTAGTAGAAGTTGAATTTTTTTTAATATAAAGTTTTCACCTTAGAAAGAAGGGATTGTCAGCCATTACCACAATATCTCCATGTGTTACGAATGAATTTTTAGTCTGTATGTTCCTAAAATGAACCCCATGGATGCTACCTAATCTAGTTATCTGCTTTACGGTATAAGCCATGGTGATACAATAAAGTTAATTGTTAACGTTGACCTTTTTTAGGATACATAGTTCTCTTCATGGCATAAAAATATCAAAATGCCAGAGAGGTAATGAAGGAGATTGTTAATTAAGTCCTGAAATCTTGCCCAGTTATTGGATAACCCCCAGAGCATAGGCTGATAGTGTCCAAATCTAATGCTGAAAGCCACTTTTCACTCATTCCTATTTTTGTAAGGTAATAACTATCCTCTCCTTTTCTGGCTCATAAATCCAGTTAGGAATAAATGTAGGTTCAGTGGACCCTTCCCAGGATGTTTGTAATACAAGTAGGGGATACAAATTCTTTACATTTGTATCTTGGGTGCATATCCTCACTGAAGGAGTGTACCACACCCTACCACCTTTCTTAACCAAAAAAAAGCTACCAGTGATTGGAATGTTAAGATAAATTGTTCACATTTTCATAGACATATCTCCAAAATGTTCAGTTCTCTTTATCATTTAGCACATAAATCTTTCCATAATATAGAAAATTCCTATGAAGTGGATTTGGTGGGAAAATAGAATTCCAATGGTCCCTTCTGACTAAATGTTTCTTATAAATCCTATTCCAGAAGTATCTCAGTCCCTAACTCCTACATTTTCGTAGCCACATCTGGGGTAAATAGAAAAGTAGCACAGTGTGAGATACCATCTGACATTTATTATCTGTGACCCTAAGCAAGTCACTTTGTAGACCTCATTATCCTCATCTGTAAAATTAAAGGGTTAAATTACATGTTCTATCTATTCTCCTTCAGCTCTAAATCTATAATCCTTTGATCCTAGAAGCTCATGTACCCTTCATGCTTAATCTAACAATAGCAACAATAATAAATAATTAGCATATATATGTGTGTGTATATATATATATATACACATATATATATATATATATGTGTATATATATATATATATATATATATATATATATATATATAAATGTTTTAAAGTTTCCAAAGTGTTCTCTATCTTACCTCATTTGATCCTAACGACAACCTGAGGAGGTAAGGTACTGTTGTCATCTCTATTTTATAGATGAGGAAACTAAGGTAGAGGTTAAGCATCCAGGAGTTAGGTAGCTAGTAGATATCTGAGATGAAATTTAACCTCGGTCTTTCTGACTCCAAGTCTATTACTCATCATGCCTGTTGTACTTTCTGCCACTAGAACTGATAGGTAGCATTTAAATGAGACTTTTGAGGTTTGCAAAACATTTTATAAATATTACCTCATTTTATCTTCATGATAATTCTGGAAAGTAAGAGCTAGTCTTCTCCCTGTTTAACATGAGGAAAATAAGGTAGTGGGTAAGTGGCTTGTTCTTGGTTACACAGCTAGTAAGAATCTAAGGAAAGATATGAAACCAGGTCTTCCTGACTCCAGGTCCAGTCCTCTGTTCTCTCAGCCACCTTCAAATGGGCTATTCTCAATAGTCATAACCAAAATTAAAACATGGAACATCTTACCTAATAATTAGACTTATGGATAGGAGTATAATATGTAAATAAACAAGAAATAGAGAGCATTGTTGAGTTGTAAAATGGATAATTTCAATTATTTTAAGTAAAAAAATTCTTGTATAAGTAAAACAAGTGTAGCCAAGATTAGAAAGAAAATATAAAATTGGGGGAAGGAACTTCCATAGATAATCCCTCAGATGTACTCATTTCTCAGTTATGTGAAGAACTTTATCAAATTCATAAGAATACGCGTCATACCCCAATTGAAGCATGGTCAGGGAATATGAACAGGTACTTTTTTGATGAAGAAATAACAATTACATATAATCACATGAGAAAATGCTCTAAGTCATTATTGATTACAAAAATGCAAATTAAAATAACTTTTGAGGTATCATCTTAGAGCTCTCGGATTGCCTAAAATGCCTAGACAAGCTGGGGTATATGACTATGAGTGGAAGACTGCTGTAGAAATGACAAGCTGCTTGATTTAGAAAAATATGGAAAGGCTTTGACCTGTGAAGGAAGATGCTATCCACCTCCAGAGAAACGACCGACAAGTAGAATATGCATAATACGGTCTTACGTATGTATATGTATATGTTTACGGATATATGTATATCTACACATATCTATTCACTTTAAATTGTAGCCTTCTCTAGAGTGGGGGGGGGGGGAAGGATGGAGGGAGAAAAAAGTGCACAACAGAGAACAAAAAAAAACCTAGAAGGAAGCACAAAAAAGCTGGCTAGCTTTGAAAACAATATGTAGAATTTATTATGTAGGTTTTCATGAAATGGAAGTTTATTGTTTTTTATTGAAACCTCTCTTGTATTCTGCCATGTACATGGATATATTCTTTTTTATTCTTTTCTCATTTTGTATTTAAATGAAAGAATGAAGAAATTTTTTAAAAAAATAAGGGCATAGACCAATGTTAATTATACCATTAATTAATAATTAGTTAGCTTGATACAATAGAGACAAGACTGCCTCACAAGGGAAAAATGACCTGAGTTCAGATCCTACCCCTGACACATCTGTTGCTCATCCAAAGCAAGTCCTTGAACTTCTCTGGGCTCCAGATGGTTTTGTAAGACACCAAGTTCCCTATGCCGGTCTGCCTTCATAAAGGGAAGGTCCTTAGTGGGATTTCCCCATCCTAGTGATGTCAACCCTGGTCTAGCCCCACCACAACGAAACAAGAGGGAGTTTCAGCCTCAGCAACAGCTCATTTATGTAGCGACCTAACCTGTCAGAGAACTTTTCTCATCTCTGCTGTGTGCAGTCGGTCTCTTCACCTTCACGAATACCTTCTTGTACCTGAATATTATGGCTGGTGATTTGCTAATGCACACCATGTTCTGATGCATACTGTTTTGGAAATTGTAATACATTTTATATTGTTATTTTTAAATTAAAATTTTATTCTGTTATCTCATTTGAATCAAGTAAACAGATTGGGGTGGCTGAGTCTGTAAATTCATATCCAAGTATTTGGAAAACCGCATTTATTTAATTTGTTCTCATAAATATTAACAAGCTCTTTATCATTTGAAAGAAAGATGATACTTAATAGAAGTTCCGTTTTCTTTAACAAAAGTACATGTTTTTATTTGAGAATTTTTATTTGAGAATAACCAACGGGCATTCTTCCAGTGGCAGAAAGAGAAAAAGATCTCCAAGGCTTAAATTTGAATCCTGACTCTGTGTGCTTATGGACAAACTTTCTTGTCCTAGGGACCCCCTGAGCCTCTGTTTCTTAATCTGTACTTTTCTCTGGCATTTAGTTTGATTCGTGATATCACAGATAGACATTCCTCATTGCTTCAGATTACAACATATTTGATAGAGATTATGGGTCATTCTTGCCCTCATATTCTGAGTAATTTTTACCCATAATTTTTCCATAGGTCCTCCATAGAACATCAATATGAGGAGGTAGTGGTCTTCATAAGGTCTTACAGGGAGAGTTGGGAGACACGCTATCCCTCTCATTTTTAAAATGAGGAAATTATAGCAGAGAGAAATGGATTTGGAATCAGGAAGACCAGTATTCACATCTGGCCTCAGACATTTACTACCTGTGTGACCTGGGCAAGTCAAATCTCTAAAACTGAATCAGAGGTTCATGGAAATCATAATAGTACCTTCCTTCTAATGCTGTTGTAGGATTAAATGAGATAATATTTTCAAAGTACTTTACAAACCTCAGAGTGCTATACGAATGCTGTCGTCATCATCACCATCAAAGTTTTTCAACATAACCAGTCTATTTTTTTATAAGTAACTAAGGTCCTTGATAATATCTGTGGTACAACTAACTCTTCAGGCCATCTGTCGTCATTGGGGGTAATATTTCAGCCTACTTGTACTCACCACTTAAACAGCCAATGATCTTTGGGGTCTTTAGCTGTGTTTATCCTCCTGAGATTATGCTAGGAACCTATAACTTCACCCCATCTGCGTGATCAGGATAGTAACCCTTGCACTACCTTATCTCAAAGGATTGTTGTGAGAAAAGCATGTTGTCAATGTTAGGACACAGCAGGAATGCTTGAATATCATTTTTTCCTCTACTAACTTCCCAGACCTTCATTCTTAATTGCCTTTATCCGTTGTTTCTGTGATTTCCATATCCCACCATACTGTACAGTGAAAAATGGAGTCATGGTAGCCTCGCTCAGGTGTCCTTAAAAAACAAAAAACAAAACCAACCCTCAGTATTACAGATCTGGGATATGAGAACTCACTGCTTTTGATTTTTCTCTTTTCCTTTCTTAGTGTTTACCAAATAGTGGTTGAAGAAGAAAGCCCTCGTAGAACTAAAAAGACGACGGAAATACTGAAATGCTACCCCGTGCCAATTCACTTCCAGAATGCATCGGTCCTCAACTCTCCATACTATTTTGCTGCTGAGTTTCCAGCAAACAGCCTCCAGGCTGCTCAGCCTTTTACAATTGGTGACAATAGAACATACAATGGCTACTGGAACACTCCTCTTCTCCCCCACAAAAGCTACAGAATTTATTTTCAAGCTGCTAGTAGAGCTAATGGGGTAAGTGTTACATGTGGTTCATCAGCGAATATTTATTAAACACCTACTATGTCCCAGACACTGGTCTAAGCACTGGGCATGCAAAAAAAGAGACAAAAGAACAATCCCTGTTCTCAAGAACCTTGCAAGCTGTTCAGTAGACAAGCATGCAAACAGATACATACAGAGCAAGATATGTATATATGTATATACATATGTGTATATACCATGTGTATATATCATATATGGGACATATGAGATATGATACATACATGATATCATATGGTATGTGTGATATATAATGTGATGTATATATGTATACATATACATGATAAATAGGAAATCATTAACAGGGGGAAAGCACTGGAATTAAGAGAGTCTGGGGAAAGCTTCTTGTAGAAGATGTGATTTTAGTTGTGATTTGAAGGAAGTCAGGGAAGTCAGGAGTCAGAATGGAGGAGGGATTGTGTTCCAGGCATAGAGGCCAGTCAGAAAAGTTCTGAAGCTGAGAGATGGAGCGTGTTGGTCGTGGGACAGCCTTGGGACCAAGAGTACATGTTGGGATTAAAGTGTAAGAAGACTGGGATGCTATGAAAGGGGCTGGGTTAGGAAGGGCTTTGAATACCAAACAAAGCATTTTGTATTTATTATTGGAGAAAATAGTCAGCCATGGCATTTTTATCATATTCAATACATCCAGATTGCTTCGATGGTTAAAAAAAAAAGTCATGGTTATTGGAAAGCAGTAGTTTTCTTACATGACCTTGAAATAAGAAGTATAGGTTAATCTTTGAGGGAAGGCATATTGTCATTTCTGATCCTTTATTTTCTTTCATACAATAAGTGTTAATCAGATACCTACTTTGAGTAGATATTTGAGACTAAACTTCTGTTATTGTTGGGTTGTTTTTTAATTGTGTCTGACTCTTCGTGATCCTGTTTGGGGTTTTCTGGGCAAAGATACTGAAATTGTTAGCTATTTCTTTCTCTAACTCACTTGATAGAAGAGAAAATGGAGGCAAAGAGGGTTAAGTGACTTGCCCAGGGTCACACAGCTAGTAAGTTTCTGAAGCCAGGAAGATGATTTTTCCTGATTCTAAGCCAAGTGATCTATTCACAGTGCCACCTCGCTGTTCAAGTTCAAGTCCTTCTTTCTTTACAAGTCCTTTCTCAGGCCCCCTTAGTACTTGCTAGTAGGGCCTTCCCTCTGAGATTTCCTTCTTGTCTTGTACTCACATAGTTGTTTTGCATGTTGCCTCTCCCTTGTTAGAACGTGAGCTGCTTGTGGCCTGGCCTGTGTTTTTTGCCTTTCTTTGTGTCTCTAACACTCAGCAGTGTGCCTGGAACATAGTAAATGCTTACTGAGCACCTGATGACTGACTCATTGTTTCTCACCTACCCTTCCTTATGAGGGGAAGAAAATGACATAATCAGGCATAATCTGTCCCCCAAGTGTTTGTAGTCTGATAGGAGGACCTTAAAATTCTGCAAGATCAAATGATTGAAAAATTATTTCCATTTGTACGTGTTTCCAAAAGTTGACTTGTCATGATTTCTAATGGACATCTCATTTTCCACGCTCTCACCTCTCTAATCCATTTTTCAGTCCAAATAATCTCCCTACAGAGTAAATCCCTTGCTGTTCCCTTGCTCAAGAAACTTCATTTTCACTTATTTTACATGACTCGCCTGCACAAACGCCACATTCCCTCCAAACTAGTTTGCTCTTCTTCTAAATCAGCTTTCTGTCTCTCCCACCGCCATGTTTCGCATAGTCCATAACCTCCTCATCCCACCCCTTGCTACCTTAGAACACACTGCTTCCTTACATCTGCTTCTTAAAATCCTTCATATTTTAAAGTCTTCTGCCATTCCCTTTCCTTCCACACACCCTCCCCCCAAGTTGTTAACACTCCTTTTCTCCTTACATTATCATGTGTAAACACGTGTTTACATATTTCATGGAAAAGCTCGGATCCTTTTCCAGTTTCCTTCTCCATCATAGAAGTAAATTCACAAATGGCAGAGATTGTTTCATAGGTTGTTTCTGTACCTCTAACTGACAAAACAGCACCTCACATATAGTAGGAAGCTGATAAATGCATGTGGAAGGAATAAATGAATGAATGTTGCTTAGCTTACATCTGAAGTACAACACATACACACACACACACATACATACACACACACCCTCATTTTCATTTTGATCGTAGTATCTGTCTGTTCAGCTATTTTATCCCAACTCCTTGGTTCTAAAGCAAGTTAAGTTTCCTTTTGCTATGATTGAATTAGAATTCTTTTTTAAAGTAAAAATAGTATCAGTGAGATGGGTTTGGAATTGAAATACAAACTTTCACAGGACTCTTGCTGGGCCCTTTTCATTCAGTTATTTTTCCTTCAATTTTCTCCCCCCACAAAAAAAAAAAAGTACTGAGCCAATGGAGAAGATTTGCCTGCCTCCCTCAACAGCCTGGAAATTGTTTCTAGCCATCATAATGGCTCCACTTTGGCAATGCACCAAGACTGCAGGATTGTAACAAAAAAAAGTCAGAAATAGTTCTTCGAGCTGAGCTGTATTCTCTTTTCCATCCTTGTTTGCACAGTAAGGGTTGCACAGGTTACAGTAAAGCTGCAACCACCCTTTTGCCTTTGTTACTCTTGTTTCATCTTTTGGACCAGAGCTAGGTGAAGTATTTTTCTGTTGCATGTCCTAGTATATTGCATTTTCAGTTAGGAAGTGTAACTCAGTTTATGTTATGGAGCTTTTATCCGGTAATCAAACCTCCAAAAACACAAAAGTTTTGCCTCATCAATAGTTTTAGACTCCAGTTACAGATGGTTTTCTTAGTGAACTTCTGAGTAGTGACCCCTTTTTCCTCTTTATTTGACACAGGAAACCAAGATTGATTGCGTCAGGGTGGCCACCAAAGGTAGGTTGAAATTCTGAGGTGCTTTTCTGTCTCATAGAAGCTCTTTTTTTGAGTATTTTTAAACTATTGGAAATAACAATACTGTGTCATTTAAAATTATTTGATAATACATAGGAATGGTGTTATGGAGAGTCTAGAAGTTTTTCTGCAGAAGCATCGTTATTGTTTTTAATACCTTGTTTCTGATTTGGGGGCTTTCCAAAAATTATCTGTATCTATTGTTTGTATGTCACCTTCATTTCCAAATACCCTCCCTTTCTCAGCCAGCCATCTCTTGTATCACAAAATCAAAAAGAAAAACAGAAGAACAATTAAGCAAAAAACAAACAAGTGAAAAACCCAACATATCAGCTTATTCTTACAATATAAATACATAGGTTCTCACCGCTGCAAAGAAGGGAAGGTAGTTAAGTCTATTTTCTCACTTGATGATTGTTTTAAAGCTTACCTTATGGGGTTAATATATGATCTCAGTATACTTATTTCTCATGTTTTTATATAATAGAATCAGAGAGGTATACCAGGATGCTGCTCATATGCAAGGTATTAAAAATTTTTCACCATTTATGAGCAGTTACCAATTATAATTATTCCTAGCAAAGAATAAATAGACTGTTTATCTTGGTGGTCAGTATTCCTGGACACCCTGAAATTCTAGGGCATTCAAGTATAGAGTACATGAACTGGACCTGAGATAACCTATATCTAGAAAAACGACTGAAATAATATTGTTGAGATAGTACGTTTGGCTGTTTGGGGTGGTATGTATCTGTAACAGCCCTCCCTTAAATTCTACAGTGTTGATAATGGACCATACTAGGAAGAATTCAGATCATTCAGACATAAAAAATGGTTTTTTTTTGTTTTGTATGTCAAATAAGTGGCTACATTTTAACATAAAATTCAATGCCGTGGAAGTACTGGGGTCCTTAAGAGTCATTTTACAAATACATAGTATACTTCTAAAACTTAATTTTGAAAGTAATTGACTATGATGATGCATAGTTTATTTGTTTTTTTCTAGTATTCCTTGGGCTGTTTTCAAATTAATTTTTAATTCTTCCTCTTAATATGAAAACAACTCTTATGTCAGCTGTATATATTACATACACTGTTAGCTGTATCCAGTGTAGGTTCTTGGCAGATGTGCTAACCCTTTTAGGCCTCTAACTTATCTCTGCTCTGAAACAGAAATTTGTAGATATTCCTTTACTACGCTATCACCCTGTCTAAAAGAATGAATTTCTTTCTTTTAGAAAGTTGGCTCTCCTAAAGTGCCAAGTTTATAATAATAAAACCACCTTACATTTGAATATCTTTTCTGTTGTGTTTGTTTTTCCCCCAAACACTCGTATTTCTACTTTGACATTTGATTCTTGCCACAGTCGTGATATGCAGGTAGTAAGGCACTGTTATCATCTTCATTTTAAAGGTGAGGAAACTGATTCACTGAGAAGTTAACCCAGGGTCACACAGCTGGTATTGATCAGAATGAGGAACTGGACCCAGAGAGTTTTGCCTTCCGGCCCAAGGTTCTTTCCATTCTAAATGTGCTAATGTTTGCCCGCCTGATTATGGTAGTTTTGTGTTCTGCTTATAAAACCTAATCCCCTACCATATTTACCATGGCAGTAATCAACTTTCTGTCACACTTCTCATTTCAAGAGTGATCTAGCAGTGTTAGTAACTAAGCATTAGTGAGGAGAGAAATCTGACAGGTTGGTTCTTTGCACAACAGATTGCAGTAGTATTTTTCTCCCATCATCTAAGTTTAATCAATATTGTGGTTTGTTTTACACATCTCTAAGAGATGGTTAGATAATCAATTGACCTCATTGATTAGATAATCCCCACTCACATTTTAAAGTGATTTGTAACCCTTTTCATAGTAACAGACAGTTCTGGTAGCTTCTATTTATGAAAGGGGAAGCAAAAAATTAAAATTATCATTCCATGGAGCTATTTTTTTGATTATTTTTTTATAAACCCATAGAGCTGGAAACATTCTTGAAAGAGATCTTGTCTCCAGGCAAAACTAGTATGCTCTTTGAAATCCCCGGAAAAGGAGATTGGAGTGGGATGCTTCTGCACTATAATCTTTTACCACTCTTAGAGTCATGAAAGTCCTTCATAGTTTTTACTTAAATTCATCTTGCTTCAGTATTTGTTATTCCTTCTTGACTTGTAAAAAAGAGAAAGAGGGCCTAGGATAAGAAAGTGGAAAGTCTTTTGGGCCCTCCAAAATTTAAGCTCCTTAACAGTAAAAACATATTTCTAAACTGCATCATCACTCTGGACTAAATCACCCCAATTGTTTTTCCTCACAATGCTGGCATTTAATTAAATGTTCAGCAAACAAAACCACTTTTCCAAGGCACGCATTGTGTTTCCAAAGATTTTAATGTTCTTCTGGAATAACTATTGTCAAGTATCTTTACAGAGATAGTCCAGAAGTGGTCTTGCTTTCACAAAGAGCTCAATTTGTAATTTCAAGAAAAAGAATATATCTCTTTAAAATATATTTTCATGCTATTTATACTTTTAATATTTTGACTGTTTTAATCACATGCACAGGGTCTGTTGTGACACTAATCATATCACATATTAAACATCATAAAAATTAGACACAGAAAAGACCTATCATGTTTTCCTATACATCTCCATATCGGAGGGAAAACAACCAACTCTGGACTGTCTCTTTAAAATATATTTTCATGCTATTTATACGTAAAGTGTTTTGATTATTTTAATCATATGAACAACGTCCGTTAAACATCATAAAAATTAGATGCAGAAAAGGCCTAACATATTTTCTCCTATACACTACCATATCAGAGGAGAGTTCTTTTAAATAGGTATATAAAATCTGTGGAGCTTCCTGTTCTGCAGATGTGAAAGTACTTATTAACTATGGACCTCACTGAACCTTCTGTTTTTTGAGTTCTAAGAATCTTGTTCAATTCTATAAACATTTATTAAGCACCTACTATATACAAAGCACTCCGCTTAGTGCTGGGGCTAGAAAGATAAAATAAACAAAAAAGGCTCCTGCATTCTACTACGGAGATAAGTAAATCAGTAAAACTGTATCATTAGCTAGGATGCCCCCTCCCTTTGTATGTAACTTCTTTCCTAGGAGAAGAGGTCCTAGGACGACTCACCTATAGACCCAGGCCCCTAGTCTTTCTTCCAACCTTTAGTCCTTACATCACTATTTGCCTTTTGAACACTTCAAACTGGATTTCCCCAAGACATCTTAAACTCTAAATGTCCAAAACAGATTTCATGATCTTTTCCCCAGAACCCACCTCCCTGCAAGGCTTCGCTGTTTCTGCAGAAGATACCACCATTATTTGAGTTCCTCAAGTTTGTAACCTCAGTTTATATTCTCATCTCCTCCCTCTTTCCCCTCACGTGAGCAATCATATGCCAAGTCCCGTAGCATCTCTCTTCCTCTCCATAGCATCTTACAGCTGAATCCTTCTCTCTAATCACACAGCCACCATCCCAGCTTGTCCTTGTGACACTCTCCCTGGCCTAGTACAATAGCCAACTAACTCATCTCCCTTACTTAGATCTTTCCCCACTCCTGTCCATTCTCCACAAAACTATCAAAGAGATTTTCCTTAATTAAGCACACATCTGAACGTATCACTCCCCCTCTCAATAAATTCCAGTCATCTTTCATTGCATCTAGGATCAAATATAAATTCCGCTCTTTGGCTTTTAAAGCCCATTTATGACCTGGTCCCAAATGGCCTTTCCAGCATCATTAAACATAGTCCTCCTCCTGCCTGAGCTCTTGAGATCTATCCTTCTTCTATGGAGGATTTCACTTCCTACCTCCATGCCTTTGTACTGGCTGCCCCCCATGCCTGGAATGTGCTATGTCCTCACCTTCACCTAATAGAATCCTTGACTTTTTTCAAGGCATAGTTCAAGTGCCTCACTTCCTACGTGAACTTACCAGATCTCCCTAACTACCTTGTGTTTATTTTATGTCCTTTAAATTTAAACTGTACATACATATTATATGTAACACATAAGTAAAGTGCCATACAGTACCACTTATAGTCTATAATATATGCATAATAATATATAATATACGTGTGTTATCTCCTCCACTAGAATGTAAGCTCTTTGAGAGCAGGAATTTTTCAATTTTAATATATAGATGATAAATGATAAATTATACATACATATATCTATATCTACATATATTCATATCTGTATCTACCTAGGTTCTAGTACACTGCCTAGGACATAGTAGGTGTTTAATAAATTCTTGCTGATTAACTGATTGATAAGTAAGTATAAGAAAATTTGAAGATGAAACAAATGGGAATGAGGAAAGACTTCCTATAGAAGGTGGCACCAGAGATGTGCCTTGAAGGAAGGTAAAGGTTTTAAAAGGCAGAGATAAAGAGGAAAGAATGGCAAATTGCCCTATTATGCAACAGAATTGAAATGCCATTTAGATAGATACTTTTAAAAATCTACTTCACATTTTTTCCTACGCTTTGTAGTCAAGGGAATAATTTTTATCTACTTTAAGGAAATATGACATAGTATTCTGTCTTTTTTTTTTTATACACCTTTACTTAGTTTTTTCAGTTGGATTGTTTTTCTAGATCAATACTCTGCTCTTAGAGTTTCTCACTTCCGTATGCCTCACTGCTGCCTTATAATAAATAGATGGTCCTGAAGAAGTTCTTTATAAAGATTATGTTCTATTGTATTATATTATTTTCATATTATAGTAGGAGACTTCAGTCATACTGAATAAGAAATGACAGTTATCTTACTTTGGTAAAGAATCTCATTCTGTTAATAAATTCCTACCCAAAAGGTGGTATATTCAAAAATAATTAATAATGTGATAGTATACAACTATCTTGAGCAAGCATATTGAATAAAAAAAATTGAAAATCTCTGCCCGTAATATGAGACTGGTACCAGTCTTTAGTGTCTCTGTAGGATTTTCTCAGAAGTCGTTAGAGACAACCAGCTTAAATATAGATTCATTTAGATTGTACAAAGATTAACTCAGTTTTGAAAAGTAGTTTTATATATATGTATGTATATATATATATATATATATATATATATATATATTCCTTAAATATCCCAGCATCCAAAAGATTTTTTAAAATTACCTGTGTATTTATGCAAATAAATGTGTGGAACATATACATATATATATACATATACATACATACATAAAATATACATATATATTATTTCAAAGAGATTCCATGTCAGGGCTGTATCCTATTTGAGCATAGGGAAGCTATGTTTGAACCACCATGTTTCTTTACTTGTGGACTATACGATTTACCCATCTGTTTCTCCCCCATCATGAGTTTTATTACAGACAGAACAGTAGAATATTTTTTAAAAGAAAAGAAAACTCAGAAACTATATCCCCAATGCTCTTATGTGAAAGTTACACCTAAAAGTTAGACTTTCAAAGGGTGAGTTCTAATGCACTAGCATCATCAAAACTTGCAAGTTTTTTTATCTCAACTTTCCCCTACTGATGATAGTTGCTATTGGCAAATGTGAACTGGAATTTACAAATGTTTTGATAGAAGAAATTGTTGCAAAACATTTTGAAACAATGGAAATATTTTTATTGTTGATCTGATAAGTACCAGTTAACTTCCCTACCTTGGTGGAAGTTGAAAATATTTAGAACTCCACTCTCCACTTAAAAATGTACTTACTTAGTCTTCCTGTTTATTTTCTCATTCTGAGAAACACTGTACTTTGTTATTTCCACAGCAGCAATTGTGAAGGATCCAGGATAAAGAAGTATGTTGCGTAAAGAATGAGCGTATCTGCTAAAAGATACAAATCAGGCATATTCTTTGTTGTATAAATAAGTAAACTCTAGGATGTCTTAAGATCACTGAGATATAAAAGGTTTTTTTTTTTTTAAATTTCAGCAGTTGAACAGCTACATAACAAAAACAATAAATTTCTATTCAAAATGTTCAGAATGAAGTTGTCCCTCCTTAACTTCATAAAATATAAGTCTAATTAAGCTCTGTATTACAGCCCTGAATCTGGACGTTTTAGTGTTCAGTATAGCCTTATTGAAAATGTCATGAATATTGGAAATGACCAGTTTCTGTTAAGTGCATCTGTGATTTCAGAATTTGACCTCCAAAGTAATAGTAAATTCTGTTTTAATACATTTCAGATTGATTTAAAATTATTTTTAAATGATTGCATATATTGTTTGTGACATTGGGTTATAAATATTACAAAATGACAAACTTCTACTGAGTAGAACACTGAGCTATCAAAAAATATAAGCTGATATTTATAATGTGTAAATAGGATGGTAAGAAGTTGAGAAGGAATAAAAGTTTCAAATAATGTCACTACTTTTAGCAGATCTGATTTTTTTTTTTACCTATGTCTTACTTCTAGACAAAATGTTTTTTAAAGTACAGTACTTCAAATATTCATGTCAATAATATAATATTTTAATGTTGCCTTGAATGTTAACTACATGCTGATGACACACATACACGCATGCAAGCACATTAAGGTTGAAAGAAAGATACTTCATAGCAATTCTGGTTTCTCTTCCAAATTCAAGTCTCTTCAGTACAGCTTGTCCTACAACTTGTTTATTCCCTACTTAAAGAACCATGCAGGTGTCTTTAGGGACCTCAGTTCTCTGATCAAAATGCTAGATTATTAATCAACTCTAGGTACACTGGGATGCTTTCATTAATAATGAGTGAAAAACTATTGTATCATTTTAAACTCAGTCTCTGCTTCATTCCAGCTACTAGGAACAATGCTCTGTTTGAATGTTGCAGAGGGATATTTCAAAATATTATGCAGCAGCAGTTTTGAGTTTAATTGTCTGCAGATGGTAGATGATCTATTTTCCTCACTCGCTGCCACATTTCTAATAGCACCCAGGCTGTTCCATGTAAATTAGTAATCTTTCATCTAAGCCTATCCTTAATTTTCCAATATTTTTTCTTTGCATCATTTTCCAGCTGCATCATGTTAGATTTGACCTTTTAATTTGTATATTTTTTTCAATATATGTGTGTCACAACTCTTTTAACTACTTAAAGACAGCTGTAGAACTATGCTGGCAAATCAAGAAAGACAAGAGGTCATATCCAGGAACCCTAATTCTTTCTTAGGCAACAATTGACTGTTATAGCTTTGGAAATGACGACTAGAAAAAATAAGTTTATGTGTGTTCTTACACTTAATCTTCTGGGGAAATTCTAAACTTGCATGATGTTGGAAGAACATTTCTAAATGGAAAAGTTATAGATGAATTAGAATTTAATTCTGGAAGTAAAGATCACAATTTTTTGTTCATGAGGTATTCTATTTGTTGACCACTTTAAGAGGCCAAAAACAATTTTTATTTATATGGGAAACCAAATCTTAACCTAGAAGGAAGGGAGAGGTAGACAATGTTTATCTAATTGGGAGGCAACCTGCCTTAGTGGCTCGAGTGGTGGTCTTAGAATCAGGAAAACCTGGGTTCAACTCCCACATCTGACACTTCCTGGCTGTGTGACCATAGGCAAAATGCTTGTTGGCTATTATCCAGCAGAAGAAAGGAAATCATGAATTTCTGATTTATCTTAATTATCAGTAAATTTTGACAAATACACATTCCAGATTAGATGGAACCACTGCTTATTTCTGATTAATGATTTTTTTTTTTTAAATTCCTTCAGTTGGTCTTACCTGAACCACAGCCAGAGTCAGTGAATAACTAACAATCTAATGCCTCAGAAGACTCTGCATGAAAGAAACACAGTGAGGGAAAACCAAATTTTCCTATGTTTTCTCTTTTTTGTTGTGGTTGTTGGAAAGAAATTGAGACAACTTGATATATTGACCAAGATTCTTCTTGCTAGCCTAGCTTCAGTCTGGCTTTTTCTTCCCTCATGCATGCTGACCTGGGAATCTTCCTTTGCCTTAGCTGCGATACTCGTGACTCAGCTTACAACACCATACATTCGCATCGCCCCTGCTGCAGGCGACGAGCAACTAACAGGTCAGATGTTCAAGTATAGATGACTCATCTTGCCCATTTCCTTCTCATTTTCTTCAACTTTGTTTCCCCTTCATATCTCCTTCTTTGCTTATGGATTGTTTGCTCCATTTTTAGATCTCTGATTTGGTCACATACCTTAATTCTGTCATATGCTTGGCACTCTTCTGTGTGTACGTTTATATCCATGCATATTTAAAGTTCAATTCCACTGCATGTTTTCATTGTGTACCTTGTCTGTGGATATGTTCCTTCTGGCCTAATGTGTTAGAGAAATGAAGCTATTCTCAACATTCAGCCTTCACAACATGGAGTAGGGTTTTAGTTCAAGTACACAAAGATGTGTTCCTCATTTTCCAGATGAACATAACAAGACTTTGTAGTTTAAGAGTGAAGGAGGTTTCCTGTTACTCTAGCAAGGTTAGGTTTGCATGTGCACTTACAAACATGTTAACTTTACACAACTCTTGTCAAACCAGTGTTAGCAAATGAAGCCATTCTGAGCTGTTCAAACATAATTTCATGTGCATAAAATCAAATAGCAGTGATTGTATCATTTATAGGTCCTTTCTCAAAGAAAAAATGTGTATATCTATGTCATCTATATAGTGATTATGTAGGAATGGCACATCTGCAATCCAAATCCTTTGAATAATTTAGGAGAGTTCTTAAAATGTGAGTGGCTTTCAGTTCATTTCAGATAGAAGAATGCCATCTCTTAGTCAGCTTGGGAAATCAGCTTGTTCATTCCTAGTAGCTTGAAGGGATATGGTATCACCAGTAGCCTAATGTAGAAGAAAATACAGTAAAATTCTTCAGATCAAGGGTGAGTGAATGGAGTACATGAAAGATCTCTTCAGATTAAGGAGTGGGAAACAACACAGACACATCCCTGGCTGGGAGCCCTAAGTACCCAGGCAGGATCCAGATCTCGTTTTCTGAGGGAGGGATAGCTTTTCAGCTTATTGTCCTTTCATGACCAAGCAGAAACACAATGTTTATCAAATATAAACCTGAATAAGCATTTCTACCAAAGCATCCTTTTTCTTATTGTTTTTAAAGAAATATCATGCCTAAAAATAAGTCTTTGCTGATGAAATGATGAAACAAATGCTGGAAACAGACCACAGATATTTTCTATGAAGCTTATTCTTCTATTAAGTAAAGCAGGAGAACTCAGGAGAATTAGAGAGTGATAACATTGAATTAGGACATTCAAATTCCCTATCCCTTTAAAGTTGAAATTCTACATATATGCTGTATGTCCCGTTAAAGTTCTCAGACCATTCTTCTGGAAGATATATCTAAAGTCATCAAAAACATAGCTCTCTTCTTGCTCTCAGCTAAAGCTCTGGGTTTTTGCTCTCCCATTGATCATCTGAGATAACTTTCATATTGATCCACTAGGGTACTCTTCCTACTCCGAAAGCTACCTATTCCTTTTCTTTTCCTTATCAACAGGGATCTTCATTTTTAGAGAAATGTTTCTATATACAAGAAATGACTCAATGTGACTTTAGGTGTCAGTCCTGAAGGTGATCTTGATGGTGGAATCCCTAACAAAGGTCAAACCACCAGTGATATTGGAACCATCAATATTTCTGTGGCCTGGCAGCATGCTATTATATAATTAAAGGGTCACTCTTTTTCAAAAATGATCTTGGTGTATTATTAAGCAATTAATTAAGCAATTAGGGCTTTACCCATGAGAAGCAGAAAGAAATACAACCTTTTTGGTTTATTCCTATCATCAGCCAACTTAGAATGTAGCATATAATTTATTGCACATCTAGTAGATAAAGAATTGTCTTGTTGCATTTTTCATAACTATTATAGCTCAGTGACTGACTCCCTTACATGTGGCCTCTTGCAAAAGCTAGCCCATGTTGAAGGTATATATGTTGCTTCCGTATCCACGTAGATCCACAGGTCAAGAATACTTTTATGCTTTAATCAAGTCAAAGGATGGTTTAAAGCAAAAGGCCTTTACTAAATAGTACAGTAAGTCACAAAGAAAATTTCCCCATACACATAGGCAAATATACTTCTGCACATTTCCAGACTACTGGTACAACAGGGAAGGCATGGACAGTGACTGTTCATGATAGAAACCATACACATAACTAAGGCAGCTGATGGACAGGCTTCTGACCAAGAAAAGCCCTTCTTTGTCCCTGCCAGTTTGCCCCTTGTTCCTTTGTGGAGCTGTTAATTTCTGCTGCTGGGCAGACGGTGATGTTAAGTTTTAGGTTGTGATACTACACTTTCTGACTGTTCTACTCTCTGCTTGTATTCGTTGATCCCCCGTTGAGCCCCCCCGTTGAGCCCCGCAGTTGGGCTGTTTCCTATGCTGCTTTCTGCTGCCATCTTCTAGACTTCAGTCGCTATATGCTGTTTTTACCTGTAGGCAAAGGAATAGATTGCCTCTTAGATCATAACCCTAGGGCTCTCCCATCTCCTTGAGATTGAGACTCAGGCTATAGGTAGTCAAAGAAGCTTTAAAACACTAAGTATCTGGTACTCCCTTGCCTCCCTATTAGCTACCTTCTAGTTCTCAGTGTAGTATCTGACTTGGTGTCAGAAAATTCCTTTCAAATCCGTCCACTTCTGTTATGTCAATCATGGTCCGTTCCTACATACTTTGGGGGGAAAATTCTGAGAGTATCAGGGTAGAGATGGAAACTTTCTTCCTATTTACTAACCAGTAAAAAACCTGCTATATTTCCTGTACTAGCAGTTAAGTAAGTACCTATTTGTTTAATGTACCATCTTAATTCCCTGGAATGTAAAGATGAAACCTGACATAATTCTTGCCATCAAGGAAATCATTGTCTACTAGAGAAAATAGAGAATGCACAAAGGTATCCAGAATAGAATGTGATAAGGGAAATAATCTCTAGAAAAAAATTTGAATTGGGAGACAATAATTAAGGAAGGTTTCACAGAGGAGGCAGTGCTAGAATTGAGCCTTCAATGAAGATTTAGCAGGAGATAAGGCAGGATTGTGTTTTCCAGGCATGATGAACACCTTGTATGAATGTGCAAAGGCAGGAAATAACAGATTAGCTGAGGGAAAGCCAGTTTGCTGCGAGGAAAATAGGTGAATGGGAATAATTTGAAGCAAGGCTAAAAAATAAAATCAGATTGCATTCAGATTATGGAGGACCTGAATCCAGAGGCAATGGATCAGTTGTTTCAGTTGTTTCTGATTCTTTGTGACCTCATTTGGGGATTTCTTGGCAAAGCCACTAGAGTGGTTTGCCCTTTCCTTCTCCAACTCATTTTACAGATGAGGAAACAGACAAAGAGGATGAAGTGAATTGCCCCACGGTCACAGAGCTAGTAAGTGTCTGAGTTTGGATTTGAACCCAGTTATTCCTGACTCCAGGTCTGGTATTCTACCTACTTAGCTGCACACCCGAGGCAGTAGTGGATGACTAAAGATTTTTCAGCTTTTCAGTGACTTGGTCAAACCTGGGCATTAGGAAGATTGTTTAGAAAGTTTTGTTGAAGGGTGGCAGGATTTGGTAAGACACTAACCTGGGATTGTGACAGTGAAAGCTGACAGATCTCTAGAAGGAAAGGAGGATATATGTGAGGAATATTATGTAGATAGATTTAACAATATTTGGCAACTGCTAAGAAAGAGAAAAGTCAAAACTATAGGATTCCTGGCTTGGGAAGGTTGAGATTTTTACCCTCATCAGAAATAAAGAAGTTAGGAGAAAGGTCAAGTTCGTGAGATGTATTTAGACATGTTGAGTTTCGAGAGTCAGCGAGACACATCCAGGTTGAGATGTACAGCAGTAAGCTGAATATGGGAGAAATGAGCCCAAGGAAGAGAGATTTGAGAGTCTTATATAGGGATAAAGATTGTAAATTAATTTGGTCACCAATGAAAATAGTGTCAGAAGAGAAGAGGGCCCAATACAAAGTATTGTTTGATGCTCATCCCTTGGAGGATGGGAGGAGGAGGAGGAGGAAGAAGAAGAAATGAAAGAGACAGAATGAGTATTGTGCCATGGAAGAGGAAAATCAGAAATAAGCAGAGTCATAGATGCCAAGCAAATGTATGCTATCCAGGCAGAAGTGAAAGTCAGCAATGTTGAATGCTGCACAAAGTTCAGTTTTAATGAAGACTGAGAAAAAGCCATCAGGTAGACCCAGAGAGAAGAAAACTTGAATTCAAATCTGGCTTTAGACATCTGCTAAATGTGAAATCCCCAGACAAATCACTGATCCTTGTCCCATTTTACTTATCTGTAACTAACCCTCCTTCAGGATTCTTGTGAGGACAGAATGAGAAAATGTTTTGTAATTTGTAAGAAAAATACTTTGCAAACTTTAAAGTGCTATGCTATTTAGAGGTCACTGATAATGTGCAATCATGAAATATCAAAAAAAAATAGTGAGGTCAAATCCCAGATTGAAATGAGTTAATGAGAAAATTGGTAATAAATGTGGTCTACTCTTTCTAGGAGTTTAGGAATGAGAGTAGAGCTATGGGATATTATCCTGAATATAACAAGGTCAAATAACTTTTCGTTTAGTTTTAAGGATACAGAAGCTTTTGGATTATTGGCAAGTAGAGAGAGAGAAACACACTGCAGTCACAGGTCAAGAGTTCAGAATGTTCTGTTGGGCAAGCTTCTGAAGGTGACTAGAATGTGGAATCAAAGTACAAATTGAGAAGTCAGCTTTGGCAAGGACAAAGGCCATCTCTTGATACATCACAATTCATACGTTTATTCATTCAGTGGAATGGTGCATTAAAAAGAGCCCCGAATGGAGACTATTGAATTTGAAGTCTTAGGACCTGAGTTCCAGTTATGCCTCTGAAGCCTACTACCTATATGACCTTGGCAAGCCATTGAATTTCTTTGGAATTCAACTTCTTCATCCTATAAATAATGGATGAGAGCAGGAGTTCTTAAATTGGGCTCCATGATTTAAAAAAAAATATTTTCTGTGTAACACATTTCCTTTGTAATCCCTTGCATTTTGTGTTATGCATTTAAAAACATTATACTGAGAAGGTATCCATCCATAGACTTCACCTGATTATTGGAGAGGTCCATGATGTACACAAAAAATTAAGAAGTCAGACTAGAAGAAACTTTAAAATTGCTAGGCAGTTGTGATCCTAAGATAAAAATGAAATGACCCTTTCCTTCAAGGACAGCTCCCATTCTATTTAGGAGCTGACAATATAGTATCCATATTAGTCTTTTCAAATTTTTCAACAGTATTTTAAGTGGCATAGACAAAGCCCAACCAGAAAATACATGACTGCAATTGCTGATGTGTTTAGCATGCTATGTATCATTTGTTTTGGTTCTTTGAAGAGTCGCAATACACTACAGAGCCCAAGTTCATTTTGACTTCTTCTTAGCACCTTAATTCTGTCCTCCTTTTGGTCACAGTATCAGTCTACAGACAGCTCCCAAATGTGGTTTTATTTCTGTTTTCCCTTTCATTTGTACTAGCCATCAATCTTCTTTTTTTACTTTTTAGCAATAGTACTAATCATCTTTGCTATTTCCCACACTGCAGCACTGATTGCTATAAAACCTAGGTTTTGCACAGAGTTTTTGTTTGTATGGTTGCCCAGATGTTTTGGAATTGGAACATTTTACAAACCCAGTAAAGAAATATACAACACACACACACACACACACACACACACACACACACTCACACACACTTGTACTTGAGCAGTTTGAATCATCATCATCTGGGAAGGTTAACAGAAGGTTAAGCAGCCATGGGAAGTGATCAAAGAATTGTGTTGTAAGACCTTTTGCATCTGGTTCTGTTGTTTAGAATGTGCTCAAGAAAACATCTCTGGTTGTTTAATATGTGGGACCCATCCAGCAGTTGTAATTCTTGTTTGCTCCCTGATTCAGCATTGTCCCCAAAATTAATAGAGTCTATATACCATGAGGGAGTTGAGTCTAAAAGAAAGGAATCTCTAGATTTGCCTTTTGTTTTAATTGAGCTAATGCATTTCTGCTACATACTATATACTGGCTACATTTGGTAATTGTAGTGTGACACCACAGAAAAAAAGTGCTCATTTTAAACCTTGGTTTGAATTCCCACCTTGTCACTCGCTTAGCTTCTCTAAAACTTAACCTCTCTAAACTTCAGTTTTATCTGTTTATTGAGATAATTGGACTAGAGAACTCCTTTTCTATCTCTAAATTATTCATTCTAGTATAGCTTCCAGGATGATGTAAGCACCCAACTTGATTTGTGAACACCTGTTTCAGTACTGGGTCTACTACTTGCTAGCTGTACTACAGTGGGAGATATTTCACTGCTTTGGACCTCAGCTTTCCCATCTGTGAAATGAGAGGTTTGAGTTAAATTGTCTTTACCTTTCCGTCGCTATAAAGTTTTGTGATATTTGTAACAGGGTTGTAAATCTGTTCTAGTTAGACCAAATGTGGAGTATCATATTCACTCCAAGGCACTGCTTTTTGGAAGGACATTAATAGGCTCATCAAGCACCTGGAGGGGACAGCTAGGATAATTAGGGGCCTGGAGATCAATTGAAAAGAAAAAAAGCTGGGAATATTTCCTTGGAGAAGAAATGTCTTTGAGGAGTAGGGGAGGAGAAGAGGTAAGATTGCTGTCTTCAGAGTTTTAATCTGAAAGGGGTCTAGACTTCTTTTGCCTTGCTCTCTAAAGACAAAACCAGAATTTACAAATAGAATAGTGCAGGATTGCCTTACTCTAGCAAATGTATAACAAACAGAGCTGTAATCCTCATTTACAGTCAGAGCATTGAACTGGATAGCTTCTCAAGCTGGGTGGGGTAGAGTAGCGGATGGAGCCCTGGAACTGGAGTCAGGGAAGCTCTCGATTCCAATACAGCATCAAACACTCACTAAGTATGTGGGCACGTCACTTTAACTCTGTCTACCTCAGCTTTGCCAACTCTGAAATGGGGACTGTAATGACACTTACCTTCCAGGGTTGCTGTGAGGATCAAATGAGACAATATCTATAAAAGTGCTTACCGCAGTATCTGGGACACAGTAGGTAGTTAATAAGTGCTTTTTCTCTTGCCCTGTCTGAAGACCCTTCCAGATGTAAATCTGTGAGACTATGATCCCAATTACCTAACCAAAAGAGCCATCCAATAGCACAGTGTACTAGGCTCGAAGGAAGACTCCATTGGTGGCTACCTTCAGATAGAGAATGGATGACAGTTGTCAGTAATATAGAGAGAAGAGTTGATCAGGAATGAAAGTCTCATCTGTCATTCTGTCGTGCTGAATTTACACTGCAATTCGAGCTTGGTTCTAGTGGCTCCCTTTAGTGTCTGCCTCCAGATTCTGGATCTTCAGATTGTAAGTGGTAGGAGTGTGACTTGATTGATTTATCCAAACAGCACGCTGTGCTTCCAACATCCTTGCCACTACGTTCTGAGGACTGCTGTCAGTCCCGACACATAGTGCCCTGTAAACTGACCTGGCTCACTAAGGCCAGGGTCTGAAACTCAGTGACACAACAATTAGACTCATATTTGACTTAGTCTTTTGATATTCCAGGCTATTCATTTTAGAAAATATTTAATTCATTTACTCTAGGGTTTCAGGGGCAAGGGGGAAGAATGTCCTTTTTTTCTTTTTTTGCTTTTCTTTTTACTTTTTTAAGATTTGTGATGGTTATTAAGAAGGGCCTTTCATTGCTTTGTGTTGCAGGTTTTTTGTTTGTTTGTTTAAAGAAAAGGAGTTAAAGTTTAGGAATTCCCAGAATTATTATAGTTATTCCACCACAGGAACCTTGAATTTCACCTACCCTCTCCTGGGCCTAAGCCTGAGAGAAATTAATCAAAGATTTTCATGGTTATTTTGAGCAAAGGTGTAGGGTACAGGCCTTACTGTATCCCTCACAGAAATCAGACCATGTCGTGCCCTCCATTTCTGATAGTTCAGCAAGGTAGTATATGAGCAAGATATTATTAGTAAAAGAGAATTAGAGTTTGGAGCTAGCCTTAAAAAGTGAGAAAAATGTGTTATTTAAATAATATTCATATCTATGTCATATTTCTTCACAATAGAAGAAACTACACCTAGAAATATCAATGAATTAAAGATATTTTTACTTCACTATAGCATAGTAGATTATGCCAACTTGGGATTAGAAAGACCTGTATTCAAATCCTGCTTTTGATACTTAACCAGCTCCGTGGCATTGGAAAGTCATTTAGTTTCTCCAGTTCTGCTTCCTCATCTGTAAATTGATGATATTTACCTATATGAAATTGGCGATAACTGCACAGAGTTATTATTGGGTACAAATTCATAAAATGCCTTACAAACCTTAAGTGTTTTTTAATACCAGATACTAGGACTATCTTTCTTTGACTTCTATAAAATTTAATATTCTAGTGAGAAATACTAGACACACTGACAGAGTCTCAGTGTATTTTTCTTAGTTAAAAATGTGTCTCAGTCACTTTGTTGTATATTAAGTTGTTTTGGTTCATGATGTAATAACCCAGCCTGCAACCAGATGCTAAGAAGAATAATTCCTGTAAACATAGTTTTTTTTAACCGGTTGGGTTAGCACATGCACCTGGAAGGATAATGTCTATATTCTGAAATGTTTATAAATAAAGCAACTTTTAGGATGCAAGTTCAAAATATACCATATTTTTAAAGAAGTTTTTGCTAGATAAAAATTAGTACTTAAAAAAGAACACTAATCTGTGCTGAACACTAGCACAATTTACCATTTAAAAAAAAAGCATATTTGTATTAATGTATGTTATGTATTCTTCCTTGCAAGAAAGCTCATTCCTCTATGGAAATAGAACTTAACTTTTATAAAAAAGCTAAGAGTTTCTTTAATTGTAAAATGTAATCATTGAATTTTCTGAACTAGTTGGCACCTAACAACAGTCACTCTAATGTACAAGTGATAATTTTCCATTTCTCCACTAAATAGGTGGTCTCTTTTTTTGGCCATCAGTACTGTGTTACATGGTGGCATGAAGAAGTACTGTTGGGATAAACAAAAACTCATAAATTAGGCCTAGAGCAGCTATTTCATATGTATGCATCTATGTTTATATATAGATCAGAAGTGCCCCATGATGCAGCCTTTGTCCCTCTTCATGGCACATAAGCAAGTCAAATGCTATACAAAAGATTGTGTAGTGAATTATAAGTTCATATTTTTCCATAGCTGAAATAATTAACTTTAGAGCAATGTACACAGTAAAAGCATACGCATCTGCCTGTACTTTACTAGTTAGGATGATTCATTCCATCAGTATTCAGTAGGAAGCTGCCATCCCCAAGGTACAGTACTGAAGGAGATAACAAAAAGAAACATAAAACAAGTTCACTGTCCTTAGAAAGCTTATATAATAATCCAGTTGGAGATACATGTTACTAGTGTTTAGAAATAAAAGAGATAACTAACATAATTTGTAATAAAAACAAATGTGGTATTATGAAATAGTTTTTAAAATCCATTTTAGATTGAATTGCATAGGCCTGTATTATGACAAAATAGCTAATTTTTCTGGGGTCTCGTTGGGCACCTTGGATTGTTTTGACATTTGAAGACACTTCATAAAATGTATCAAAATAAAGTTAAATACCTCTTAGCATTCTTGGCATGTAAATGCAGATCAGTAAAAACTATATTTAAACTACAAATTGGTGAACAGAAAATAGTATAATCTCACCAGGGACACCATTATTTCCCAACCATCTAGCTGCCTCATTGTTTTTTTAAGCAAAAATAATTAATATAATGCTAAAATACTTAAATGGAGCTCTGTTCTCATAGAAACTACCATGTCCACCCATCTTCTGTGGCTCTTATCCATGTTCTCCCATAATTTTGCCCAAGGAGATCCACCCCACATATTAGAAGCCTTTTTTGCTTTATGCTGACATTGTGATGACACCAGTGGAACATTTGGACTATCTCCTTGCCTTCTCCTTCATCCTGTGCACAGTTCGTCTTCATTTTCTGTCATTCATTTTTTAATTGCATCCTCCACTGTTGTTTTTCTAAGTACAACATTAGTTGTGCAGTCCTATCACATCCATTGTAGGCCTCTCTTTTGCATTCTGGGTGATACTAGTTTTAATTTCTATTGTGACTGTTGTGCCCCATATCATTAGCATAATAAGAATACTGAAAATATGAATCTTGGTTGTAGAAAAAATTTGAGTTCAAGAAAGGAGTTTTTCAGATTCCTGAAGGCACTCCACCTTCCTCTCTTCCCCTTGTTTAACTCTGAACTAATCTCATTGACTATAGTACTATCCAGGATTCACATGCTGTTGGACAAGGGATGGCCATTCAACTTCTTTGATTAATCTGAATAGTAAACATATTTCATACACTTGGGCTTTTCCTATATGGTTAGTGAGGCTCAGCCCTTTTGAGTTATTACAGATCATGTCTAATAGACTCTGAAATTTCCCTGGTCTTGATAATAAACAATACAACATCATTCACAAATAGGAGCTTTTGAAAGATCTTTTCATTCCCAAGAAATTCCCTTTTCAACTGTTGGATCTCTCTCATCATGATGGCACACATCCTTGTCAAGCATGTGTTTCCCAGTTTATATCTGACATGATGTTTATGATCAGTCACTGATCAAAATAATCTTTTAACAAACTAAATGATTTCGATGTATTTATGGAAGATATTCTACTGGAAGAGAGACTTTAAAGCAGCATTTTCGTCTAACGAATGAATGCCTTTTTTAAAATAAGCAATAAGCATAGTAAAATTTTGTGTTATCTCTATATTTTTTCAATCAATTCCATGATGATTAAAGCCATGGTCCACTGTGGCATGCCACTTGTGAAAGACTGTGTGTTCCAAATTAATAGTGTCATCTAGGATGCTCTTGATTTATATGCAGATGATTCTCACAAAAAAATTTTTTTTACCCTGTGGTGTAGTGCTGAAGAATAAGAAAATAGTAGATGTTGATGTCCTCTGTCTTAATGAGGTTTGAGGGTTTTTGTTTTGTTTTTCATGTCTATACTATTTTCCTCTCTTTGGATACTTTATAAATCAGTCCCACAATTGTGGCACCTGCAGAATGGATCGTTTCTATGTACATTTGGTTCAGTCCAACTGCTTTTCCTGTCTTTGGTCACTTTGGTGCCATTTCTGCCTTTATAAGCAAATCGAGACTATGATGTGAGAGTGTAAAGAGTTAGTTAAATAACTTGTACATATGTAATCCTTGGAGAAAGGCAAAATCCCATACAAATATTACCTCATTTTATCTTCACAACAACCGTAGAAGCTAGGTGTTATTCTTACCCTCATTTTACAGATGAGGGAACTGGGAACAGATGTAGAAGATAAATGATTTGCCTACAATCACACAGCTAATAAGTGTGTAAGGCAGAATTTTAACTCAGGTCTTCTTGCATCCAGGTTCACAGTTCTGCTCACTGGTTGTTTCTAAGTCCAAATATTGTAGCTTTTTTATTATTATTATTGTGGAAATAGTTTAAATGTTTAAAGTAATCTTTGCAGATCTTTTCCATTTTTTTCCTGTTTGTTGCCCTCCTTTCATTTTCATCCTTTGATTCCCTCAGGTTGACTTTGCTTAATAAGGTCTCTTATTAACCTTTTTTGAAAAATAATTTTTACCCTCCACTTTGTCTCTCTGCTTTATGGGGCAATACTGTTAAAAAATCCAGCATTGTCTTTCTTCATAAAATTTTTCTGATGAATTCTTTTTCTAAACCAATGTTGCCCTGACCCCCCCCCCCTTTCTCTCATAAATCAAGAGATACTTGACTAAACTGTTTATCAGGATTTGAGTTCCTGTTATCACAATTGATTTATATTGGTTAACTTCCAGTATAGAATTATTTTAATTGTAATTTTTTTCTGCTGTCTGTTACCCATTTTTTTCACCTGTAGCTGTAATCATTCTTAATTATAATTTTATTTTGGCTTTTTGTTTTTAATAATTCTGATCTCTGCTCTAACAAACAAGTGATCTTACTGAGCAATGACTTGCCACATCAATAACAAGTTTTTTCCTGTTAGAATGTAATCATTTTTCCTTACTTATGGGATTTTTCACTATGCTTGTATACTGTTTCTTCTCTCAAAGAAATGATTCATCATGTGGAGATGTGAGGCTTCTGTGTAGTCTGTAAGTCTTCAGCTTCATGCTCATAACTTCTCTGGGTTGCATGCTTTCTTATATATTCCTCTCTACCCTCACCTGTTCCTAACTTTGCATTGGAATCTGAATATCAGTGTGAATGTTGATTTATTTTGGAGGATCTTACCTAGTTTTTTGTAGAATTTCTTTACCTCTTCATCTTCTAAAACCAATGTTGGTGCATAAACTACAATTAATAGGTCTAAAATTAAGAGAATTAAAACATGAGATGACCAGATAGCCTATGAAATGATGATTCTTTTTGCCTTTGGGTATTTGATGAAGACCAACTCTTATTAATCGTTTCTTTTTTTCCCCCAAAAATGCTTATAAGCCATCCTTTCATTTAGCTATGATTTCCTTCTTCTGGTTTTATTTTTTAACAAGAATGTCAAAATAAATTTTGTTCTGTCCATTCAGTGTAATGTCCCCTAGTGTTATGTAATCCACATTCAAGGGCCCTAACCTTCCTTAATCTTTTTATTTCTAATTAACACATTTGTCATTATAATTCACAAAAGGGAACCACAAAACAGTTATAAGTACAAAAGATTACTTAACAGACTGCCAGTGGAATTGCAGTGGACAAAAGATTCTGGTGTCAACAGCCATTTTTCTGTGTCTGAGTGTTGGCCTTTAAAATCCAACATGACAACCCCTTCCGTTGGAATACTGGAGGTAGAGACCAATGGAGAATTTTGTGGTGCTTGTTATACTGGAATTTCAAAATCTCCTAAAGAGGTTGTTTAAGGATTCTAAAATTTCCTGTTCAGTCAGAAAGAATGTAAAGAGAAAGTGGGGTAGCGGGAAGATTTTACTTTCTGCAACACCAGCTGAATGCATTTTAATGGGCTCTGGTGTCACCGGTGATTTATTGCCCCTTTTTGTTCTTTTATGTGTTATATTTGTCATTTTGCTATGGCAGTTTCATCTATAAAACAGTATAGTTACAAGGAAATGGTGAGAGGATACAGGAATGCCATGGGAGATGGTGGGCCTTTTTTCCTTGTTTTTTGGAGTAAGATACTGAGTCAGATGTCATATATTTGATTTTAAGAACAGTATAACAAAAACATGCAGCTGTTTTTCAGTCCCAGTGAAATTTTAAGGCACAAAATGTAAAACTTACCATTCTAGTGCCACTGATTTCTTCTGCAAAAGAACCATTTACTCTCTCAAAAATAACGTTCCCATTTTGAGTTCCTATCAACAGAAATCTCAAACAATATAGGAAAGCAAAATTTGCTGTCTACATAATCCTTCCTTTTAAGAGCTAAGACTTTTCCTTTTTAAAGCACAAATGACAACAACTTTATAGCCAATTTGCCATTTCTAGTTTTATTTAAATGGTATACTAAGATGTGTGAAAGGAAATGTCAGAATTAAGTTTCTGAATTTAAAATGAACAAGCTTTGCTTTGGGCAAAAGATATAAAAATACCGTTAAGGCAATGTTCAAGAACATTTTAAATGTATTTTCATATATAAGTTAGTGTATTTTTATTTGAAAGATTTCATATTAACATATGAAATTACTTTTGCCTTTAACAAAACATGTTAGTCTAATTTCAGTTTTCTTATTCAACTAGTATATCATTGATGATAAGACTTAATGAGTCTTTAAAGTCTTACCTCCAGTGCCTCAACATTACTTGGAAGAGATAATTCTGTTTTCTAAAAAGGTTGTGTCAGTAAATTGTTGACCTTTGGCACATATTTCCAACAAGACAAGCTTGAAAAGCCTTGAGTATGGTCAGAGCCATGTATCTATTGCACAAGGGCTAGCCTAGCTAAATCCATTAACTACCTGACCATAATGGAATGATGAACTTTTTTTGGCCAAAACAACTCACAAAGAGTGAAAGCTTGTGTTCTGCATCTATAGAGAGAGTAGTTGTACCAATGAAATCATGGCTTATTGATGGATTATTAAGAAAAATAGAAACCAGAATTAAGGTAAATCAGTGAAGGTAATTAATCCTATGCATTTTTATTCCCACCACACAGCACTTAACACATTGCTATAATCTGTACTTATGAAATCTTTGTTCGTTACTTGACCTTACATTTGAGGTTTTTGTCTAAACTTGTTAGACTTCACTAAAGAAATTGAAATTGGTGAACCTTTGAATTTAAGGAACAATCTGGACAAAAACCTAATATATGTTGCTCTTCTGTGAAATTTTTAGATAACCATGATTTAATCATCCTCTTCTTTTTCCTGCTTTCAAAATTAGTATATTTTGTACATATTAAAGTTGTCTGACAATATTTACCTCTAGAGTAATATTGTTCTCCAAAATGCTTATTAGAACATGACATATTTTTTCAAACATATTACTTTTCATATAATTGGAAGATGAGAATGGCAAGTATAGAATACAGAAAGAACAGGAAAGAAAATTTTTTGATGAAAAATTTTGAGAACGTTACTAACTGCAGTTGAATCAGAGAAAATTAACAGTGTAAAGAGTATAAGTTGAAACAAAAAAAATTGAAAGTTGAAAGAAAAAAATTATCCTTTGCTCCTGTAGTGGAATATTTGTTGAGGTTGTACTTATATCTGTTTCACTCATTGAATCAAATGGAAGCTTATTGTATCTGTGCTATATTATCGCCTCAATTGAAGACTACAGTTCATAAAGATGTCTCATTTGCAAAGGAAATTAAAAGTTTGTCTGTTATTATTTCAGCTGTTTTATACTGAAAAACTAGATCTTTGTTATGTGAAAATTTTTAAAAGCACAGAGTTGTTTATTCCAAAATCATGGACATAAGGCCCTTGACAATCACTGAAGCACTCTCCAGATGTGTCTCACTATAGGATGAGAATTATCTCACTTAGCTATATACAACAGTCATGTATTTTCTCATTATCTTAGGTGAGCAGCAGATCCAAGTCCCTCTCTTCATCTTCCCTAGTTCTCAGGACCATACACTTGATATAAGTGATTTTCATTCATCTTCCTACTTCTTACCTTAGTAAACCTGTATGATTCCCATATGTGGCATAGTTTTCCACATGTAAGCAATTGCAAAAATAGACTAGTGTCTATTTTTCTTGTGGAATTAATGATGAAAGAACTTGTTTTCCAGTTATCTGCCATAAATTTTGGACAACTTACCTAGTAGTCAAAGTGTAATGTTTTGTGTGCCAGGACAGTTCCTTTAGTAGTGTTGATGCAATTTTTAGTCTCCATTCTATTTTTAGTGTGTTTTTGTTCTTGTTATTATTGGTGTGTGTGTGTGTGTGTGTGTGTGTGTGTGTGTGTGTGTGTGTGTGTAGACTGGTAATTAGCCTATAACCATTTTTACTCTTTCTTAGTCCTTTTTTAGACTGATTGTTTTCTAAATCCAGTTAGAGTCATAGAAGGACCTTAAAAAACATCATCTAGCCCAAATCTCTTTGACTGAGTGCCAGATAGGTTGAATGATAAGAGACTTAAAATCCAAGCTCCTTTACTCCTGGTCTTACTTTCCTTTCTACTCCATCATTATATACTGCCTCCCTTACTAAGTACCCAGCATTTGCTACAGCAATTTCCTATGCATTATGTGGGATCCAGGGCCCAGTAATCCTCTGAAGCTCTGTCCTATTCAGGATCAGTCAAATGGCATCTCTCTATTTTGTTTGATAACAGTTAATTTGCAACCTGCAAGGGCGAAAAAAAGGCAATTACTCAAGGCTGTTTCCTGATTCAGAACCCTACAGTTGATATAAGATGTTATAAATTGAAGTTAAAGGAAAATGGATGAACTTGGTCTTAAATATGAACTTTTGGGGGATGCATGTTACATGTACTGCATTAGTTGCTCATGCATGCACATATATAGACATATTTTGACATGAGTCCTAAGGAGCATTCAGGTATACATGCAGCATTGATTTTCTGTCATGTGAGAACCCCATTCCCCAACTGATGTCAATTTCCATTTGTGTGTCTTTTGCATGGAAGCAGCATTAGTATGACCTAAGCTATTATCTTGCTACTGGCAAAGATGGCCCTGATGGTAACGATTAAAAGAAGTGATTAAGTTTTCAAAATTAAAAAAAAGAGTCACTTTGCTTTATTTGAAGCAGCCATTGCCCAAAGCGTTTTGTAGGAGATTCTGTGCCTCCCAGTAGCCTGGGAGCACTGAGTGAAACCCAGGACTGACTCGATTGTACTGTTCCTTTGGGGTCCTTTTGTTCTTCTGTGTCCTTGCTTAAACATCAACTGACTCTCTTTTTGACAGTGCTGCAGCATTGTACTTTCTCCAGAGAGCACATGAAAACACACTGCAATAAAGTACAATCAAAATGGATTGCAAATCTCTTCGTGTAATAAGTTTTCTTCGTCTCTAGAGCCTGATGCTGGAAAACAGAATAAAAAAAGGTTGGGTAATGGGAGAAGAGACCATACTTAAAAAAAGGACTTAGCTTCGAGTCTATCTTACCTTGTGATTTTCATTTGGGAGAGTAAATTACTTTCTCCTAGAAATAGTCATTGAAAATAAGGTTGATATCCTCCATGGAATTAATAAATGTTATCCACTCAGCACCCCTACTGTGATCTCTGATGTGTTTTTCCTTTCATGTTAGTAAATTCTCCAGCAGTACAACATCTTAATAATATCATTAATCTACTTTGCAGCCTGGGATCATAACTTCCTTGGTCATCATGCTAAATTTTAATCTAGAACTCTAGATTTTGTCCTTCAAGTTAGTACTTTAATGTCTGTACTCAAGATAATGTGATCCACATTTGTGTACTCCCATTTTAGGAGGACCAGTGTCCTATGAGTCCAATCTAGGTTCAAATTCCAGTTAAGATCGCTTCTGAATTTTCTTGACTTCATCTATAAAGTTAGGGAATTGGACTAGATGATGTAGAGGACCTTTTTTAGCTCTCATATTCTGTGAATCTATGTCTTATATAGTTTTTTTCCACTTCTTATTTGATGTGCTTGCTTTCTATATTTTTGATTACTATTATTCTACTTTTTATTATTAGAACACAGTGATTTTTTCATTATGATTTCATACGTGGCTTGGTTTCTGTTCAGGGTTTTTATCTGTGGTAGCATTATAGATCTACTCCCTTATTTTGCTGAGTGAGAAAGAATATAGGAAGTACCTCTGTGGCTGAAATAGAAGATTAAGAGATCCATAACTTTTTTAGAAATTTAAAAAAATATTAGTTTTCAGCATGAATTTATTTCCCAACAAATTCATAAGTAAAACATTGAAATTAGTGGTAAGATTTAGGTATCAAATGAAAGACCTTCATCAGAAGTATTGGATTTTTTTTAAAGTTTTATATATTTTTCCAATTATGTGTAATAACAACTTTTAACATTCATTTTGTTTTAAATTCTGAGTTCCAAATTCTTTCTCTCCCCCTCACCCTTTCTTGATAAGTCATATAATTTGATAGTTATACATGTAAAGGCATGCAAAATATATTTCCATATTAACCATGTTGCAAAAGAAAACACATATCCTCCCTCCCCCCCCAAAAAACCCACAAGAAATATAAAGGAAAAAAATATTGTTTGATTTACATTTAGGCTCCACCAGTTCCTTCTCTAGAAGTGGATAGCATTTTCCGTCATAATGCCTTCAGAATTTCCTTGGATCATTGTATTACTGATGATAGCTAGGTCATTATCCTTATGTCTGTTACTGGCCTGATTACCACGGCAGGCAGAGAATCTCACTCTGTGGTTGAAACACACACACACAGAAAAATGTACAAAAAACATCTGCAAAGATGATTCCACTCACCATCGGCACATGGCACATGTACCCACTTATAGACAACACAGAATCCAATTGACCTGAAAGATGAACTGCTCTTGTTGCAAGAGAACTCAACGGGTATCACATCCAAATGGCAGCCCTGAGTGAAACAAGACGGGCAAATGAAGGCCACCTTACTGAAGTCGGAGCTGGATATGCATTTTTCTGGAGGGCCCACAATGAAGGGCAGTGCCATGAAACTGGTGTAGATTTTACAATCAAAACTAATCTAGTCAGCAAGCTGGTGTACCTGCCAAAAGGAGTGAATTACAGGCTCATTGCAATGTGATTGCCACTCGCAGGATAATGTCATGCCACCATCACCAGTACCTATTCTCCCACCATGACGAACCCTGATGAGGTCAAAGAAAAATTTTGTGAAGACTTAGAGACCCTTATCATCAATGTGCCAAAAGAGGACAAGCTTATAATTCTGGGTGACTTTAATAGGTTTTAGTAGACTTGGCAGGGAGTCCTAGGGAGGAATGGAGTTGGAAACAGCAATAACAATGATTATTTACTGCTGAAGAATTGTGCATCGCATGACCTTCTCATCACCAACACTTTTTCCCATTTACCTCAAGGCAATAAAACTTCATGGATGCACTCTCACAGCAAACATTGACTTCTACTAGACTATGTGAATGTAAGAAGATACAGACAAGATGTGAGAGTGACAAAGGCAGTCCAGTACAGAGTGTTGGACTGATCATAGATTTTTCCTTTTCATGCTAAATATTCACATTCATCAAAAGTGCTGCCAGCAAGGCAAAATGACTACTAGAAGAATTAATGTCAACACATTAGAGCTCTTCTCTGAGTGTGAAAAGTTTAGTGCTAACTTGGAGGGAAAGTTGAGCCAACGTGCCGTTGGCAACAGTGGAACAGAAAAGGAGTGGGCAGCCCTCAGAGATTTGATGTACAGCACTGCATTTGCTCATCTGGGTCAGAACACTCGCAAACACCAAGACTGGTTTGATGAAAATGATGGGGAAATTCAGAAGCTGCTAAACAAAAAACGTAAACTCCATAGGATTTACCAGCAGGATAATTCATCCACCTCTAAGAAGGCAGCATTTAATTCCATCCAAAGCAAAGTACAAGCAAAGCTTAGAGAGATGCAAGATTCCTGGCTCAGTAAGAAGGCAGATGAAATTCAGTTTTATGCTGACAGGAACCAAAGTGCTTTTATGATTCCCTGAAAGCTATTTATGGACCTAAAACCTATGGTGTATCACAACTACTCAGTGCTGATGGAGCTACATTGATTAGTGATAAGGACATGATCCTAGAGAGATGGGCTGAACACTTCCATAGTGTTCTCAAGAGGCCATCATCAATCAATACTGAGCCACTGACTGTTTACCTCAGGTTGAAGCCAATCCCTCCTTAGCTGAACTTCCAACAGAACAAGAGGTTTTGAGGGCCATTAGGCTCCTTTCATGTGGCAAAGCACCTGGTCCTGATACTGTTACAGCTGAGATTTACAAGTTAGGGGGACCATTGCTCATACAAAAGCTGACTGAAACTTTCCAGGTTATATGGCAAGAGGAGGTTATCCCCCAGGAGTTCAGGAATGCCTCCATTGTTCATCTTTATAAAGGTAAAGGAAATAGATTTTCCTACAGCAATCATGGCGGGGCGGGACTCCCTCTTAGTTCATTGCTGGCAAGATTCTTGCTAGAGTTCTCCGTCATCTACCTGAGAGCCCACGTAGCTTCAGAAAGGGATGGGGAACAGTTGATACGGTGTTTGCTGCCCAACAACTCCAGGAGAAATGCCAGGAGCAGAACAGAGGTCTACAAGGAATGTTTGTAGATCTGACCAAGGCCTTTGACACTGTTAGTGGTAAGAGCTTATGGAAAATTATGTCAAAATTCGGTTGCTCAGTGAAGTTCATCAGTATTGTTATTTCAATTTCATGATGGCATGTTTGCCTAGGTTCTGAATAGTGGACAATGCTCTTGGGCCTTCCCACTCACCAGTGGAATGAAACAGGACTGTGTGATTGCTTCCATGCTTTTCAGCATGCTGTTTTCAGCCATGTTATCAAATGCTTTCAAGGAAATGAACACAGCATCAAGGTCAGCTACCATAGTGATGGTTAATTCTTCAATTTGAAAAGGCTGCAAGTCAAGACCAAAGTGGAGGGAGTGTTGGTGAGTTTTCTATTTGTAGATGATTGTGCACTCAATGAAGCCTCTGAAGCTGAGATGCAACAAAGTATGGATCAATTCTCTGCTGCTTGTGGTAATTTTGGCCTAATAATTAACACCAAGAAAAAACAGGTGCTCCATCAGCCACCACCACACCATCCATACATGGAACCATTGGTTACAACAAATGGAGAAGTTTTGAATGCTGTGGACCAGGTCACTTACCTTGGTAGCATACTTTCCAGGGATGTACACATTTACAAGGAGGCTGACACATGCACTACAAGAGCTAGCTCAGTGTTTGGGAGGCTCTGAAGAAAAGTTTGGAAGAGAAGAGGTATTAGACTGACTATCCAACTGAAGGTCTACAGAGCTGTTGTGTTGACCTCATTGTTGTATGCCTGTAAAACATGGTCAGTCTACCAGCACCATGCCAGAAAATGGAATCATTTCCATTTGAAGTGTCTTAGGAAGAAGCTGAAGATCACCTGGCAAGATAAGTTACCAGACACTGAGGTCCTTACTAGAACTAAACTGCCAAGCATTCAAACTATGCTTCAGAGAGTGTAACTCTGATGGGCTGACCACATTGTTCAAATGCAAAATGTGCATTTGCCAAAAAGACTATTTTATGAAGAATTCACATGAGGCAGGAATCACATGGTGGTCAGAAGAAGCAACACAAGGACACTTTCAAGGTCTCTTTCAAGAACTTTGGACATGGGAGACACTGACACAGGACTGCTCAGCATGGCATGCCTACATCAGAAAGGGTGCTGTGCTCTATGAGCAAAGCAGAAGTGAGACAGCACAAAGTAAGCATAGGATGCGCAAATTTGGGGTATCCACCCAAATGTTCACATGGACTATCTGTGCCCATTCTGTGGTAGAACATTCCAAGCTCATATTGGTCTGATCAACCACACTCAAGACACATTGAAATTTGAGTTTATCATGGTGATATCATTTTGGTCTTCTTCCAGAGTGAAGGACAACAACTTGGTTCTGCTCACTTCACATTTTATCAGTTAATATAAGTCTTTCCAAAATTTTCTGAAATCATCTTGCTCATTATTGTAGCACAATACTGTTCCATCACAATCACATACCATATCTTGTTCAGCCATTCCCCAATTGATGGGCTTCCTCTCAATTTCCAGTTATTTGCCACCTCAAGAAAAGTCACCATAAATATTTTTGTACATAAAAGTCCTTTAACTTTTTTAAAAATGTCTTTGAGATATGGATATAGTAGTGGTATTGCCAGATTAAAGGATATGCACAGTTTTAAATCTTTGGGCATATTTCCAAATTGTTCTCCAGAGTGGTTGGATCAGTTCACAACTCCACCAATGGCACATTAGTGTCCCCCAGTTTTCCCATATCTCATCTAACATTTGTCATTTTCCTTTTCTGTTGTATCTGATAGGTGTGAGATAGATGTTTTAATCTGGATTTGACAAAAACTTCTGAGAATTTGTTTCAATTTGGATTTCTCTGATTTGGAAAATTTTTATATTAATTTTTTTCCTTCTGAAAACTGCCTGTTCATTTTCTTTGACTGTTTATCAAATGGGGAACAAATGATTCATTTTCTTATAAATTTGACTCATTTCTCCTTGTTTGAGAAATGAGGCCTTTATTAGGAAAATTTGAAGTAAATGTCTCTTTCACAGTTTTCTGCTTACCTTCTGATATTGACTGTGTATTAGTTTTGTTTGCGGAAAAACTCTCTAATTTAATGTAATCAAAAGTATCTATTTTATATTCCATAATGCTCTCTATTTCTTGTTTGGCCACAAATTTTCCCCTTATTCTTAGATCTGACAAGTAAAATACTCCATGTTCCCATAATTTGCTTATAATTTCATCTTTAAGTCTTAATTATATGCCCATTTTGACGTTATCTTGGTATATAGCATGAGAAGTTGGTGTATGTCTACTTTCTGCCAAACTACTTTCCAGTTTTCCCAGAAGTTTTTGTCCAATCATGATTTCTTGTCCCTAAACCTTGCACCTTTGCATTTATCAAACACTAGTTTACAATAGTCATTTATGATGGTGTATTCTGTACCTAATCTGCTGCACTAATCCACTGCTCTATCTCTTAGCCACTACCAGATTGTCTTAGTGCTTATCACTTTCTAATACGGTTTGAGATCTGGAACTGCAGGCAGTCCCTATTCCTTCACATTTTTCATTGATTCCCTTGATATTCTTGATCTTGTGTTCTTCTAGATGAATTTTATTATTTTTAATAGCTCCATAAAATAATTTTGGTCATTTAATTGGCATGGCACTGAATAAGTAAAATGATTTAGGTATAATTGTCATTTTGAGTATATGTGAGCCCAGCCATGGGCAATTAATATTTCTCCAGTTGTTTGTATCTGACTTTATTTGTATAAGAAGTATTTTGTAATCGTGACCGTACAATTCCTGGATTTGTCTTGGCAGGTGGATTTCCAAATGTTGTGTATTGTCTGCTGTTATTTTAAAAGTAATTTCTCTATCTCTTATTGTTAGATTTAGTTGTGAATGTATAGAAATAGTGATGATTTGTGTGGGTTTATTTTATGTCCTTAAGCTTTGCTAAAGTTGTTCATTATTTCAATTTTTAGTTGATTCTCATCATATTCTCTGCAGAGAGTGATAGTTTTGTTTCCTCATTGCTTATGCTAATTCCTTCAGTTCCTTTTTCTTGTCTTATTGCTATAGCATCATTTCTAGTATAATATCAAATAATAGTGGTGATAATGCGTATCAGTGTTGGGATGGCTTAAAGACTTTTCTAATAAATTATATTTATTATCATGAAAAGATGGTTTATATCCACTGATAACTGAATTGAGTTTTCACCATTTGGCTCTTGGTAGATAAGCCTTTCTTGTCTCTCTGATGTCTGCCTAGTTGACTTTCATGTCATTGACATATACTTCACTACTTTTTTTGAACACTGAGCTTATAACTTAGCCACCAGTATTTATTCCCTCTTCTTACATATCCTCTGCATTATATTAGTACTCTGGTTAGGCTTCTTATTGGGTATGAATTTCTGGAAAGCCCCATTTGTTTTCTTGGTATCTTCCCGAATTCTCAGAGGGGCTACTATTTATATAATTTCCTCTTTGCTCAAAATAGTGATTTTTGTTTCAAGTTTGGTCAGCAGTGACAATCTGCCAAACCAAGGCTGTGTGTAAGCTGCAACAACTGCGTGTCATCCTGCCTGACCTCACCTGAAATATTTGGAGATTAATATAGGAAGGAGAAAATAAGAGAATTCATTGGGCTTCGAATTCCCTTTCCCCATTTTCTCTGTGATTCCCCGAGTGCATACTTCTGTAAAAATCTTAATGTAAACTGAAAAAGAAATGTGCTATAAAAAGTATCAGAGGATTATTAATGAGAGAAGAGGAATTATACAGAGAGAGAAAAAATAAATTTTAATAGAAGTTTTTTGGTACTTCAAAAGATCTGTGACTTCAGTGATATTAGTATTCCTACTGATGTGAAATATAACACCTTCCAGTACCAGTTATGATCTTTATTTGTTTATATGTACAAGAAAAGAAATCATCACTTGATGCCCAGTTTTCTGATGATGGACCTGGAATCTCTCTTAATTTTTCTGGGCAAATTCACAGCTAGTGGAAATATAGTCTATTTGCTATGCTTTTAATTATTGCCTTTTCATTTTGATAGGACTTGCCAAAACTTGTGCCTGCTAATATCATCTTTAAAAATCCAGGACCTCTCTGAGCCCACGATTAGGTGTGAAGAGTATACTATTAAAAATTATGGGCCAGAGATGAGACAGTAAAGCTAGAATTGGGTGGCAAAAAATACATTGATTAAGGTTAATATCTCTCATTGGAGATAGATTTTACTTGTATTAAGGATACCTAACTTCAAAGTGAAAAAGATAGAAATAATGAATATGGGAATTATTTGACAGCCAAACTCAATGAGATGGTAAGAGAACACTTACTTTCCCTAAGTGAGTTCACTTGCCCAGTCTGAACAAACTATATTTCAGGGTACTAAAATAATTTGCAGGTGTGATTGTTGAGTGTCTGTTAGTGGACCTCAAGGAATCTTAATGAATGGAAGGTTTATCATATAAAAGAGGTGGGCAAACAATCTATATTTTTGCAAAGGAAGAGAGATTTCAGTAAAATAAGAAAGAGTAGCAGTGAAATGATACAGTGAAAAGTGGATCTGGAGTCAAAAGAGAACTGGTCTCATACACACTTCTGCCACTTCACCACTGGCAAATAAACAAGTTATTTGATTTCTCTGAACCTCTGTGTCCTCATCTATAAAATGAGTATGATGATACTTGCATAAAGTATACAAATACCTTTTAAATTATTGTACTGTGAACATGACATTATGAATATTTGTTTTTTTATGCAGAAGACATAAGGATTATAGAAGACTGTGCCCAACATGAGTTAGCATTGTGATTTGTCAATCAGGATATAATGCTTTCTTAGGCTGTTTTTTAGATCATGAACTTGGGTACATGGGACCTTGAAGCTGGATAATCCTAAAACACCAGCCACAGCCTTAGAAAGAGGTAAATTAAGTTGAACGTTAGAGAATGGCTGGAGTCAAGTAAACCAGCTAGCCCTGTAGATTCAGCAGTGTCTACACTTACTTATCTGTGTTCCTAATTATCCTTATTCTAATTTCTCTATATCATGAAAATTCCTAATCTAAGTCTTGTGTACAGATTTATTATGTATTAATGTCTAGTAATTACTTACTGAGCTAAAAATTATATTCTCACTTCAGACCTTGTAAATGACTTTTGGATTGGTCAAGGTCTGGTTTGTAATGTGCTCTTGTCCCTTTGTTTCCTTGGTTGATAATTGAGTAAGACCTGTATTGTTAGTAAGCAATTTGGATTCTGGGCTTTGAAAATGAGAATGTTTAGTTTGTTGAAGGCAGGGCACATACTACTTGCCTTCAGATAACTGAAAGGTTGTGAAAGATCCGTGTTCAACTTGTCCTAGGTTGACAAAAGAAGAATTCTCAGGGTGTAAATTATAGAGAGGCAAATTTTGGATTCATAGAATTTAAAAACAAAACAGAACCACCACTACAAAACAAAAGAAAAACAAATAAAAAAACTTCTTAACCATTTCAGTTGTTCAGAAATTAATTTGGGATAATTTGGTAGGCATTGAATTTTCATCATCACTGGTGGTCTTCAAGATTTTGTAAATGGGAAATCATGCTTTGGGTAAATCTTTAATTAGATCATCTTTAAAGCTCTTACAAACTTTGTAAGTCAATACATCTAAATTGTAGAGGTAAGGAAGCAAAAATTATTGACTAGAGGAAAAATGATGGACATTTTAAGGTTTTATGGAAGAATGATTATAACTATATAAAAGGATAAAAGTAGACATTATAATGTAAGAAAAAAATTTAATCGAAGTTAGTAAGGATGGCATCATTTGTAAATAGAAAGATATAATGGAACAAAGAAACAGGAGATCTGAGTCTAACTGAACTATGAATCAGTAATGCATGACCATTAGACAGTCCATGAAATCATTCTGTGTCTCAGTGTTTCCATCTGTAGCGAAATGAGGAGTAGTAGTGTGATATGGTAGAAAGTGGATTTGGATCCACTTCTACCTCTTAATGAGTGACAGTAAGTGTTCTTTGATTTCTCTGAGCCTATGTATGTCCTTTTGTGTCTCACAAGGTTCTACCAAATGAAGTAAGTAGAGTGCTTTGTAAGTGCTCAATGTCTACTATTGTTGCTGTTATCTATATTTTTTTTGCTGCCTTACCTAGCTCACAGGGATCTTACTATGACAAAAACAATAGCTTATAAGTACTTCAGAAAAAAGTCCAATACAAATGGAATGCAATATATCAAAACCAAATTAGAAATTTTCTGAAATACAGAAGAGGAGGAATTGCTTCTTGTAAAATAAAAGAATGTGAGAAATATAATGGTCTATAGAAAAAAGTAGGAAAAAGTTGAATTAAATAAATATATTTATAACTCATATATGTCTAATAATGTCTACATACTCATCCCGACAACTGGGAAACTTCAGAGTAATACCTAAAGACCAGTGATAATCATGTGTTGTGTGTTGTTGTATTTACTGTTATAGTTATTAATAAAGTACACATAACTTTTAGGAGAAATACTCTTAAAGAAAGCCAGGGCAGAAATTCTATAGCCCACTTCAATAATCCAGTCTTTTGTTTTTTCATCTTTCTTGTCAAGAAAATATTTAACAAAGGATATTTCCTGTTGTAATTTAAATCCATTTAATATTCTACATAAAGAAGATGTGGCTATCGATTCTTTGTATAATTACCCAGGCACCCATCCTCACTTTCTAGAAAACCTTTATATTCTTTCTTCATTAAATTGTAAACTCCTTAGGGACAGTATTATTTGTTTCTATTTGTATACTCAGAATTTTGCAGAAAACTCTACGTGATGATCCTCTGTGATCATTTCTATCAAGGAAGATATAAAAGAGGGAGACATAGTCTCACCAAAAATATTTCAGCTGCCATGGATGTCCTGGGCAGAGGTCAAGGGGCAGAAAAATTTGTTATTGATTCTGAGACCTCCCAGATGTTCCTATTTGTGGATGTCAGTGTGGTAATTGAATCAAGTCTCTACAGTACATAAGCAGACATAAATACATAAGTAGAGAAAGTGTCTTCAACTTTTTTCTTGTTCCAAATAAGTGAATATTAGCTCAATCTCCAGGTCAGCCCTTACTCAAATCAAGAAGGATCAGAGGCTTCTTTTAAGTGTTCCTGTATCCTTCTGTGCATTTCCTCAGATGTCAGATACTCTCAGATTGCCAAGGGTCCATATATAGGCTTGCCTTTACAGCAAAGATCCCTTCATTCCTTAACTTTTCTTCTTTTCTACCCTGTCTCTTTCCCAAATGTTTTTGGTTCCTTCCCCCAGGACATCACTACCTAATCTAATTCATCTGTTGTTATTGTTGAGTAGTGTTTTAGGGGTTTTCTTGGCAAAGATACGGGAACAGTTTGTCATTTTCTTTTCTAATTCATTTTACAGATGAGGAAACTGAGGCAAACAGGGTTAAGTAACTTACCCAGGGTCACACAGCTAGTCAGTGTCTGAGGCTGGATTTAAACTCAATTCTCCTTCATTTTAGGTCTAGTATTCTATTCACTGCACCATCTAGCAGTCCCAATTCACTGGGATTCAGTTGAAATATTAATAGGCCATATGATTTAATGGTTCCTCTCCCAAATCGTGTATGTATCTCAGCTAGTTAACAGCTTTGTGTCTTAACAGATCTCATTAATGGTTTAGCACAAAGAATTGACTTATTTGAGAATCTCTGGATCCTCTTAGAATTTGTCTTGAAAGTATTGGGGGAGAAGGGTGATGACCTCCTTAAAATGCAAATGTAGCCAGCTAATCTTAGTTTTCTGTTATATTATTGTTGTAGTTGGTAAGTGCATACTCTTTTATATTATTGTATTAATGGTTGCCTAGGATCACACGATGAGTTAATGGTTGAATCTAATGTAGACTCCATCACTTCCCAAATTTCCATATTGTTACATGAAGTTCTTTGAATTCTAAGCCACTCAACATTTAGAGCAAGAATTTCTGTTAGAGGAAAAAATGAAGATGGTATTTAGATACATTATGTTTTGATATGCTTTAGGATATTATTACATGTTTTATATGCATTTATTTAGGAAGATTTCCTCCTCTTTTGTATAGTCGAGATTAATAGAAACATAAAATGAAATGGCTCTCATTCTTCTAGTGTATTTAAAGCTTACTATTTTTTCCCTCAAAAGAGACATTTGAAGTAGGTAACACAAGTGTTATTATCCTGTTTTTATGGATGAGAAATCAGATTCAGAGATGCTAATTGCCTTGCCTGTGTGCATATGTCTAATGTTTGTCAGATCCACAATTCACATTCTGACCTCTTGACTCGATACCAGAGCCATTGCCTTTTCCATAGAATGATGCTCCTTCCTAATATATTAAATAGGTCATAAAAATTAAATTCCTGATGTTGGATCCTAGGTAGAAAATGAAAACACTGACCATCAATAATGAGCATTTCTCATATCTATAAATATTAAAATATAAAAAAAACCCCAGCAATCAAATACGACAAATAAATGCTTTATTTCTGAACTACTGGCTTCTAATTAGTTTGTTTGCAATTAAAATGCCAATAATTTTTTAGTGAATTCACTTTCTCCCAGCCTTTGCTAAATTCTTTAGAAAGCCTAAGATTTTACAAACTATGCTATCTAGCAAATGTGTAATAAGCAGATTTTTAACATTTTAGTGGGGCATGAATTTTAAAATTGCTTTGTGAAAATAAAGGTTATGTTAAAATTTTCATAATACAAATTAGAGTATTTTTAAAAAATTTCTACATAGAGAAAAATGTATCAGATTTGAACTGAAGCATGCCTTACATCATGAATTTGGATGCAATGGATGTGATTTACATAATATAGAATTTATAGAAAAAATAATTTATTTTATAGTGCTTGTGGTGGTGGAATAATGTCCAGTGTTTCCATAGATAGGAAGATAAAGAATTTATTAAGTGCTTATTGTATGCCAAGCATTGTGCAAAATTCTGAGGATACAAATACAAACAAGTAAGACAGTCTCTGCTTTCAAGGAACAGAAGCCTCAAAAGCTTTCTAGAAAGTGAGGATGAGTACTTGGTAAAATGATCTGAAGATGGCATAAAATGGAGATGAAGATCAAGGTCCGGGTTATAAGAGCCCAAGGTGGTCCCAGGGGTAGAATATAAAATTTTATTGGGGAGGAGGTAGGGATGAAGCCCAGAGTGAATGAAATTTTAGAATTTTTATTTCATACAGCTGATGGTAGTGCTAGAATGTTTTATTCCCTGTCATCCAGTGGTTGTATTTTAAATATTTTTATCTCATTACCTCTTTAAAAATTCTGTTTTAGCTATGACCCATCTTTTCAAAGACTAAAGCACAAAGCTTTAAAATTATAGTATTGGAATTGGATAGTGACCTGTATTTTCTTCTCTTTTATTATTTTGGTTATTCCTCTCTATAGTGTAAGTTAGGGAAAAGGACCATTTTGTTCTGTATTCATGGCAGGAAAAGCGGGGATAGGTTGGAAGTATGTGTATATTGTAGACATTAAGAGACTAAGAGTATATATATTTAGTTTTTTGTTTATTGTGGATTGTAGAGGTGTTTTTTATGTATTGGCTTTCTTCATTTTGCTTTTAATACTTGGCAAAACATAGTAAATGAGTTCCAGCCCAGGGTCAGGAAGACCTGGGTATAGCTCATACCTAGACTCCTACTAGCTGTCCAAGATTGAGCAAGTCTATTTTAATGTCCCAAGCAAATTTAAGATTCTTAAGATTTTTTGAGTTATTGTTCTAAATCTAAGGAGGGAGATTCCAAACCAGGAGCTCCCCTATTTCAATGAAATCAGAGGTCTAGATCTAAAAAAAAAAAAAGAAAACCTTTATAATAAAAATAGTTCAGATATCATAGCATTTTAAGACTTAAAATGTTTTGAGACAAGTAATACAAGTGTTCCATGATACCATCATTCCAGATGAAGAAATAGAAGCTCAGGGGGGCTAAGTGACTTGTCCTGTCCTGATGATAAGGGCAGGGCCAGGACTACTTCCAATACTTCTGATTCCCAGACCTTTCCTCTTTCCCCTAAACTTTGGGAAACATATTGTAGTCATGGGAATGCTGATGTGTAGCTCCTAAAATTGTGGAGAAATGGGGGAGAGAGGGAAAGGGAAAGGAGAAAGGAAAGCAAGTGTTATATAAAAGAAATATTTGATTTATTTTGAAAAAACTTTTTAAAGAATATCGATTATCCAGGAAAAACTTAGAGGGTTGGTGGATGAGACAAGGATTCTGCTGAGTAAGCTAAAGAATTTAATGGCCCAAGTTACTTTGGAGTAACATCTTTATGACTTCCATGTAATAGTGAATCTATATGAATGAATTATCATAGCATCCTTTTGCCCTCTTGCCTGAGAATAACATTTCTTCCAGAATTTCTGACTTTTTCTTTATTTCAGAGAAGCAGTAGTAGAAAGAGTCTTGGACTTGATCAGACTTTCTCAGATTCATTCCTACCTCTGATTTGGCCTAGATGGGTGACTATAGGCAGATTACTGAACCTTTAAAAACCTCATTTTTCTGTGTTTAATGGGAATGTATGTGTAGAACCCCTATAAGATTGCATGCCATCTTGGAGACAGAAGGGGAAGGGAGGGAGACAAAAACTGAAACTTATGGAAGTGGTTGTTGAAAACTGAAAACAGATAAATTAATAAATTTGGGTCAAAAAAGACCTCAAGTTTTCTCATTTGCAAAATGATTCATGTATAAAATGAGTCCTTCACAGGGTTATTGTGAAGAAGGCATTGTATAAACTTTTGTATCCCATCAAAACAGTATTATTGATAGTGATAAAACAATGTCCTGTTTTGCATTGAACCTTTTCTTTGTGACATCTTTTTACAATGTGCACCCTCTTAGTGGTTACAAGGTAAAAACATGAACTTTATTCTATCTCAGCAGTATGCATTAGCTTAGAACAGAGCCAAAGTTTTTTTAATTTCATATCATTGTTTTATGAATGCAGAGTCGATCACTACCCCTAGAACAATCTGAATTCATAACTTATTTGTAACCTGATTATATGTATGTATTTTGAATTTCTCACTCTTCCCTTGACTATCTTTAATTTTCCACTGCAGTGCATATAGAGTGTGTACAGCTTTTGCAAGTAATAAGAAACATAATTTTTCATATAGAACTGAAATTGTAGATGATTTGATACATTCACCTTCTCTGGGATATTAATTTACTTTTTTATTCTTTGTTCTTATTTTCCTACCTTTTACTGCTCTCATTTATTGATGTAGCTGACACAGTTGGATAAGATAGTATATCAAGCCCTTATCTCTTGCCAGATAGATACTAAAGCTCCTAGGAAATTATTAGTAACATTATGGCCCTGATGAAATAACTTCATTTTTCCATTTGCATTTCCACAGTCATAAGTAAGTAGTAAAAGGAAGAAACAATTTCTTTGTCAATCAGAAGTTCCCAATTGAATCATTCTTTTCGGGGGAGCATCTCATTAATAAGCGTGTCACTGGTGATGTCTGCAAGAAATGTTTTCTCCTTTGATATTGGCAGTAGGGGTGGTCCATGGGGGATACTTTTTAACCTGTTGAAAATTAAACTGAATCAACTAAGATGAAAGTTTATTTTTTCCCAGATCTGCTTATGAACTTCATATTTGAGTGCCTCATTCATTATTGCCATAACCATCACTCTATACAATATGCTATGGAGGAAATAGCACTGAATTCCCAGTTAAGGAGAGATCTTTTCTTTGAATATGACCATATGTGACCATAAACATGTCACTTTCTGATCTGTAAAACAGGTAAAATAATGTCTATGATACCTGTCTCCCACGGCTGCCTGGTGGTCAGATAAAATAATGCATATTTAAAGAATTACATAAATATTAGCTGTTATTGTTAATAATGGGGATAACAAATAACAATGGAATAAAACCTTCTTGAAAGGCAAAAACACCATGGTTGTGCTCATTTTTCTTTGTATCTCTAGACGCTAACCAGGCAAGTTAAATCAAATTGAATTACTTTTATTCTCTGTTCTCAAAGCAAGAGAATTCTCCCTTGCCACTCATATTTGTGGTAGTATTCTGAATGAAATGTGGCATATCTTTGCTAATGTTGTTTTCTCCCTCTGTACTCATAATAGTCCTTAGTCTTGTCTTACCTGTCTTTAAAATTTCTTCCTATTATTAGGAACTCTATCCTGTTGCCTATTTTTTTCTTCTTAGCTAGCCTTCGTCCCCTTCTCTCCACAAATGTAGTGTGTAATAAGCATGTGGACCCGTCTCTACTTTGTGAACAAAGGGTGGAATGTAATGGGGCCTTGGAATTGAATGATACAGTACGAAAGAACTGACCTATCATAAACTGCGTAACCCGAAGTTAGTTAGAGCATGTGAGTAGGAAAATCACAAGTTTCGGTTTGCTCACTGCTTCTGCTATGTTTGGTTGAATGAATATGATTTCTAAGTCTCACTTAGGGCAAAAGTGAACACTCTCTGCCTTCTGTCTATGTTATCTCATCCAAGTTAATCAATTAAAAAAAATGTATGGAGTGTTAACTATGTGCCAAAAACTGTGCTAAGTCCTGAGGATACAAAGAAAGAAAAAAAAACAAAATCAGTTCTTTACCTCAATGAGCTAACATTTTAAATGGGGACTGTATAGGCACATAAAAGATGTACATTGTTGTAAGAAGTATGACTTACAGAGTCAACAGATGGTAGCATTATAGAAGGCATTAGCCATTGTGGGAACCAGGAAAGGTCTCCTGCGGAAGGTGGAACTTGAGCTGAGTGTTGAAGGAATTCACGGATCAGGGATCCTAACCGTTGGAGATGGGGAAGAACATTTCAACGCATGAGGGATAGATAGCCAGTGCACAGGCACAGATAAGAGTTGAGGTGTAATGTGTGAGAAACACAAAAGTTAGTATAACATGAGTGTGTACAGAGGAGTAATATGTAAGAATATATGAAAGGTACAAAGCAGTCAAGATTGTGAAGAGCTTTAAATGACACATGACTTAACGTTTCTTCTACATCTAAAAATAAAGGAGAGATGCGACATCAGTTGAAGATAATTAACGATTACAATGATAATCACTAATATTTATATAGGGCTTTAAAATTTGTGTAAAAACTGTAAAAGGTTTGTAAAACTTTTCCTATATTAACACATTTTATCATTGCAGCAACTCTTTAAGGTAGGTGCTATTAATATCTTCATTTTACAGATAAGGAAACTGAGGCATAAATTACTAAGATCATACAGCTAGTAAGTAGCTAGGAAGGATTTATACTCAGGTGTTTGTGACTCCAGTTCCTGCTCTCTGTCCTGCACCACCTAGCTGCTCTACTTTGTCATGCTCGGTGTCCTGGGAAACTTTCTTTAATCCTCAGCTGCTGCCTTAACAGTCCCTCATTTGTCCTACCCCAGAGAAGCTTCCTTTGCAGTCTCTCTCTGATTCATCCTGATAACTTGGGCAGCCTTCTAGCTAAAGGCATCGTTGAGTACCCTGCCTGTTTGCATGGCATTATTCCATTCCTTTGTCTTCTGAGGAAATTCAAATGGCCAACTCTATAGTCAGAGTTATAGTCCAGACCCCAAAGGCAGTGGGTATTCTGCATCTGATTTGTTGATCTTGTTCAATTTTTTCTCAAACATTAGATCTGAACAGGTTTATCTGCCTCATTGTAAACCATCCATTGCCATATTGCATCTGTATTCCTTTTCTTTGAGATTTTTCTTTCTTATTAGACCCCATATCAGAGATCCTCACTGATAAAATTTGACTAGACCCCCACCTTTTCTGGTTATCTTGGTCACAAGATATTCCCTCCAACAGGAAAATGATTCAGTCAGTATAACTATTGGGAGGCAATGTTCCCAATAACTGTCGGCTTCTCTCTTCTGCTCCTTAATTTCATCAACTTCTCTTGCTGGATTTCTCTGCAATACTTTATCATTATACTAGCCTAAATTATACCCATCACAACAGTGCACACATTTAGCTTTACTCTTTAAAGATATACATACAAATACAGCTTTTTAATAATCCCCAACCGGAGTATTCGTAAGTATAGAAAGTAATGCCTTTCCAAGTATAACCATAATATGTACCAAGAGGAATAATAAGATTTGATACCATTAGAAATATGACAGGAAAAGTTAGTAAAACAGAGGGGAAACATTTTGAAACAATATATACCAAGTAGCAGTTTGTAAAATTGTACTATTAAAAACATGAATGTAGGTAAAAAATAGAAAAACTACCACCTTCCTTCTCCAGTTATACCTTATCAGTGGTTCATTGATTCCTTAGAACCATAGTACGTACTTTAAAGAAATTTTCTCATAAATAAATTAAAAACTCCTAGGTTAGGTATAAAGCAAAAGGAAAATCATCACCCTTAGATGGAGTTAACTATGAGTAATAACACAGACTTCTGAAATAGACGAACCAATTTTTCCTAGAAAACTAAGTAAAGAAAGCTAAATTGACCACAGGTCTCATGTTCCAGTAGAGAAAGATCCATGTAACTTGGAAAGCCCTGTGTGGACCAGGTTTCTATTCAAGATAGAAGCCAGTTTTCTTTGTCCTTTGCCTGCTCTTTTGCTTGGGAGTTGAGAAAGGCCCTATAAGGCTAACGCAAAGCAAACAGATATTTGGTAGAATTTTTTTTTAAATCTTCTTATTTCCTTGGTTTGTTTGGGGAACTTTGTGAAATGATCCTGATCTGTGAATCTGCCAGAATTTTTATTTTGAGTTAATTGTGATTTTCATCTATACATGAAGAGTTGTATATGATCATGCAAAAAAAATGAAAACAAAGTAGAGGGTGACAATTTATATCATATCCAGATTTGTATATTTTTGATCCTTCTCCACGACAGTCTAAAAGCCTAAAACCCAGGCATCTGAACTAGTCTCATAATACAGATAAAAATACTTGAATCTGGCACTCAGTACATAGTGGCACCATTAGAGAACAGATAGAATAGAAAGTTTATCAGCAACAGTGTCCAACAGCCGTACCTGTTTTTTTTTTCTCTAGTGCCAACCCATTTACATGATTGCAATCCTACCCCATCATGTACCAATATCAGTCAGGGATAAAACATATCATTTTCTTGGCCTACAATGTAAAATAAATTAGTAGCAGTAACCAAACAATGATGCTAGCTGCATAATAATTTGATTTGCCTCATCTTGAGAATTGCAAGTCAGGTAAGTGCTTAGCCTAAAGGAAGAAATTTAAGTGGACATTGTACATATCATATATAGAATGGATAAAGAAATAAATAGTTTATAAGAGGAAAAGTGTTACAGTCCAAAATATTCCACTTTTCAGTTATTAACTTGAAACATATCTATTACAGGAATAATAACAATAAATACAACTTGAAGAAATTAACTAAAAATTTCAGTGACGACTTATAAATTTTACTTAGAGAATTAGAAGTCTGATATGACCAGGAAAGCAGAATGATAGGCCATGGAGTAGCACTTAATAAGATCAAGAACAGTCTTATTTTAAGAGGATATATATTAAAGGACTGTAAAATTTCAGAACTGAAAGAACCTTAATGACAGCCTAACCGCCTTGCTCTAGATTAATCTAATCAGCTATGAAATGCCACTCTAGGGATGGATGATCCTGATTGGTGTGTGAGTGAGTGAAAACTCTCCTGCATTATATCTAGCCAGCTCCAGACCTTGCTGCACATCCCATGCAGCCATCTGCCAGGGATCCAGGACCTACCTTGGTAGCTTTCCATCTGTCCTTCTACCACGTGTATAACACCGCTCTCTTCCTACTCAGGGAAGAATAATCAAACCAGTATTACTGGAAAAGTCCTAATAATCTACTCTCCATGTGTCTCCACCTATGTGTCCACATCAAAACTCCATCCCTAGGCCAAACGCTCCCCTATATGTGTAGAATTCTCCTCTGCTTCCTCAGGAAAGTGATCATCAAATTTTTGTATTTATATCCTCAGTTCATAGGACATAGCTGGTGCTTAATAAATCCTATTTCATTCGTTCATTCCTGGTTGCCCTCCTTTTTATCTTAGTAACACTCTTTGTAAAATGTGGTGCCCATAAGAGAATACTTACTGTGTGAGCTGCCTAAGTAAAATGTACAGCAAGTCTCTCACCTCTCTGTTGTTGAAGACTATTACTCCTTTATTTCTAATTGCTTTATCTTATATTTATATTTGTATCTAGATACTTTGACTTATATTGAGTTGACAATCTACTGAAATCCTCAATTTTTTTTCAAATGAGCTGCAACTTTCTAGTGGAGCCCTAATTTGTACTGATTAAGTTGATTCCTTGAACTCAAGTAGAAGACTTTACATTTATCCCAAATAAATTTCTTTTTTGCTTCCATGTAATATTGTAGCCCATCCAGATTTTTTTTGCTGTCACCTGATTTCTTAGCTTGCTCCTTCCAGATTAGTGTTACCAGAATAATTAATTGTTAATGAATAATTAATAATCTGTGTCTTTATACAAATAATTTTATAACAATTATGAAGTAGCACAGGCACATGCATAAATCCCTGGTGTGACTTCAAAGGATATCTTCCAAGTTTTTGGATGAGAAAAAAATAATAAAGCACCTTAGGAATACTATTTTCATTTTTATGACTTTGAAATGATTTATTCTTGATATTCAAAATGCTTTAATCTTTTTTAAAAAAATAATTGATTCTGTACTTTCAGCCATTTAGGCAACTGTATGGTATAGTGGAAAAAATGCTAGACTTGGAGTCAAGTCTTGGGTTCATATCTTTCCTCTGCTGCTTATTTTCTGTGTGAACTTGGGTAAATCACTTAACTTCCCTTAGTCTGTGTTTCCAGTTTCTTGAGGGATTTCAATGGGATGAATTCTGGAGCTTCTTCTGTGCTTAAATATTTGATTATATCATTTTTCACATTTAAAAAATTATCATGTTTTAATGACATCATTGAAGAACTGGGAATTTGATCCATTTTACGAGTGGTATGGAAAGTTATCACTACAGTTAATGGGTTCTAGAAATTATATATGTCTGATCCTATTTGGGACAAAATCACAATGAAAACTATTTCCCTATTCTTTCATTTTTATATTCTCTGAAATTAAGAGTTATAATAAAGTCTGACCTCTATAGATATTTAGACCAGTACAAAACATGTTTTTTTCATTTTGCATTTAATATACAAGTGTAGAATGCAAATAATCACGATCAAAGCAAATACTAACTAGCTCATTCAGTGGACAAAATACCCACATTTTAACCAGGTGAATGTGATTTCAGTAATGATAATTCCCTTTAGGAAATGGAAAAGGTCTCTGTATGAACCCCTACACATGCCTTTTGAAAATAGTTTTAAGCAGTTTTCATGTATATTTTAAGAGAATAATAGATGAAAAGTTCCTTTGGTGTACAGTATTTCTAGGTGCTTACAATGACAATTCAATAATTGTGAAAAGAAAAAAATCCCAAGAAGAATGTAGAGTAATCCAAGTATACATACATACGTACATTAAATTTTAACTGCATTTTACAAAAAAAAAAAAAGGAAAAAGGCATACTGTGAGAAAATTTAGAAGTAAACCCTATTTCTAGATCCATCTATCTAGCTTACAAAGGTAATATGGTGCCTCAGATGATGAATGCTGTCACATTTTGATTAAAAAAGTAAAAGTCCTCCAAAGGGGGAGGAAGGAGATTCAGTTTAGTGAATTGAACATTGCATCCCTAACATTTTTCATCCTGAACTCATTTAGTGGAGGAAATGGATATTTCATCAGACATGGATTTGACGTTCCATCACATTATGCGGTAAACAGTACAAACGATGTTATAGGAATAGGAAAGCTGGAAAAAGCTAAGGCAGTGGCTGCTGTAAGGCACTGGTTATCTCATTTAAACAGATATTAAATGTGGGTGCCAGTAATGTGATCATCAGCTGCTTCCCACTTTGTGAATAAATGGTTTAGAAGGAGTCTTTTGCCTACCAGATGTGACCTAGATTTAGATTTCCAAAGGCAGGGGGGGAAAGTCTATTGTGTTAAAAAACAATTGCTGGTAAAATGCATGGTAAATGAGCTTATCTCACTTTTCCAGGTGTTTGAGCTAATATGTTCTGGAATTACTGCTTCATTTATGAAAAATAATTGAGGAAAATGTTCCAGCAAATCAAATTTGGATAAAGGCTTAGGATAGCTATTGTGTTGTTAGCAAGTTTTTAAAAGGCAGGACAAGCAAGGAGCCAACAGAAATAATAAAAGTATAGGAAAGTGTATTTGAGAAGAGTCTTTTATAAAAGGGTCAAGCGTGGGTTTTCTATCCAGCTTATATTATGGTTTAGCAAAATATTGAAAAACTCTATGGATAATTATAGTCTTTTCAGTGCATATGAAAGCTGGTTAGAAAACTCAAAGCAATGCTGTCTGTTGGCTCTGATAAGTCTTATTCCTATGTTAAATTCAGCAGAATATTTTTTTAAAAGTAACATCTTTATTCTCACTGTATGTCTCTCTTTTCTGCTTTTTCATTTCTTTCAATCTTCAGGAGCTGCCACTCCAAAACCAGACCCAGAGCCAGAAAAACAAACCGACCACACGGTTAAGATCGCTGGAGTCATTGCGGGCATCTTGCTATTCGTTATTATATTTCTGGGGGTTGTACTGGTAATGAAGAAAAGGTGAGTTTCAGACAAGTATTAACTATATGGTTAGTTGTCTGTTAGTGTTTTCCTTGAACTCTTGATATTGACAAAAATATTCAGATAGCAGATTGGTGTTTGACACAAGCTAAGAAAATGTTTTAGGAGATTTTTTTCTTGGTTTTTTTTTTCCCACATAAGACTGTGATGACAGTATTCTGTATCCTGGGGGATTTTGTGAATGTGTGTGGATATATGATAAAAGAAATCCCAGGGTAAATTGTTCCAGTTTTGTATAGAATACCCATGCACTATCTTGCCCAGATAACACAAGAATTATATCTCCTATAAAAGTCATGCACTACTTCATTAAGTAGCTCCACTGAAAGTAGCATGGGCCTTAAAGTAACAGAAAGTTAAGTAGCAGCTAAGATTGGTTGGTTGGTTGGTTGGTTGGTTGATTCATTCATCTAATAAGAATTTGTTGATTCGGCTCCTTACATAGCATTATACTTGGAAGATGGAAAAAATAAAGAAAATAGAAGACATGCATTGCTGTTGGTCTTAAGGTTTGTTAAGGGACCAAGATATAGAAGAAATATCTATTCCTTTGAAGGAAAATAGATTTAGATTAATGGGGAACAGGAGGAAGACCATTTTTGCGACAGTTTCAGAGATGGGTGACATATGGATAATGATATGACAACTGGTCTGACTGGAGGAAAGAGGCAGTGGACAGTGGGAACACAGTAGTAGTAAAGAGAAGAGGCTGAATAGTATTCCCTGGAACATCACCCAACCAAAACAGGGAGAATAGATATATTTTCTTTTCTTATTCTTTTTAAAATACTTATTTGTTTTCAATTTTCAGCAGTCACTTCCATAAGTTTTACATTTTATTTTCCTCCTTCCTCCCCTACCTCCGTGAGATGGCATACAATCTTATATGGGTAGATATTTTCTTTTCTGTCCTAGCAAATCTGTAAAAAAATCAACTATGGATACCAGAAAGTTACAGTTTAAATTTCCCCAAAATGAGAAATAAGAAATAACAGTTCCCCCTTTTTCTTAGTTTAACAGTGATGCAAAAGCAATGACTAGCATTTTAAAATAAGTAAAGCAATTAAAAATTAACCTACTTGAACTTTCTCTTTTTACTTTAGAATTCCATTTGACAGTGTTGTGATTTCATTGATATATGACCATTGTGTGAATCTTTAGAGGGCAATTACATGAGTTATTCTTGCTGGAATAAACAACCACAACAACTCCTAAACCCATCACTTGATAACCAAACTTCTGGTGATAAGTGTCACAGAATTTACCTAAGCTGCACTTCAGATAGTGGATGTGCACTTAGTTGCAGCTTGTCCCATTTTAAGATAATGTCTGTATTTTAAAATCATTTGTAAAAGGGCATGAACTATTTTGGATTTTGCCAATAGTGATGTGAGATGATACTAAGTTCATTAAAAAGTTGTTTGTGTTTGGCAATCAAGGTTTGTGATAGTTATCCAAAGAATTTATTGATTCACTGTACAATACAGTAAAAGTTACTGGATCTCAGCATGGGGAATGGCAGATTGTAGACAGAGATGCCCACTATGCCCAACAAAATATCCCTTCCTGTTTGGAGTCTGCAGTTGAATTGATAAGGCAGAAATACATGAAAAAAGACTTAAATATATTTTAATTTATTTTAACTTATTTCTTTGCAAATGCTTCAGTATGCATAATGTAGTTGGTGGTAGATCAGGTGGTATTAATAAGGGAGCCCTTTTTTCTTCCCTCTCAGATTCTGATTCACTAGAGTAGGCCCATACCATGGTCTGCCAAGTTATCTCTATCCTGCCTACTAGTCTTTGAAGAACACTTGTGCTTTCCCACCCTAAGGAAATGTTATTCTATTTTTCCACTCCCTTCACTTCTTTCTTGCTGAAAATACTTTACCTCACTACCTGCCCTTTGGGTCAGTATTTTGTGAAGTGATCTCAATCCTGGAATGTCATTCAGACCAAGAGATCAGCAGCCTTTAGAAACGACTGGTGCTTGCCCATTATACCTAGGTCTTTCACAGGTTGTGGAGAAAGGAGAGGCCTGGACAGTGTAAAGAGATTAGAAAAATCATTGTTATGGGAAGGAAAAAGTCAAGAAGAATCTCTCCAGGTGCATGAATCTTTGTCAAAACAGTATTATCAGCCACCTATTTGAAATCACAGAAGAAGTTAATTGAGTTTTGTTTTGCCTTGCTTTTCCCCCTAGACCATTTATGTGGAACTTCAGAAATGTCTTGTATTTTGCTATTTAGCAATATCATTTAAACTTAAACCTGAGTTGCTTCTACAAAAGAGTAAAATATATTCTGTAGGTAGGCAGCATGGAAAAGCTTAACTGCAGCAAACCCTAAGTGTCATACTTCTCTTTGTGTATCCCTTTCCTGAACTGTCTTTCTTTTCCTCACACTTCTTCTCAGTCTTACTCTTTTCCCCTTCCATCTCTCCTCTTACTAACCTCTCAGTCTCTCTTCTTTCATCTAGCATACTTTCTATACTTCTGTCTCTTTTTTGTATTGTTTTTCCTTAGTTCCTCTGTGGGATTGTTGTGGAATATATGGTTCCTGAGGCCTTTCTTTTTAATTTTTTTTAACCATCCCTCATCTTTCCTTCTCTTTTCCTCTTTCCCTCAAATATTCTCTCCTCACTTGTCCCTCCAACTCAGTTTTACATACATATAATGTCTTTGACATGAATTTTAACATCATACAAAGGCAAAGGAAATAGAATTACTATTCCATTTATACATACGTACATATATACATACATATATATGTATGGGAACACACAAAAAAATCCTTGTGAATTGTATCACTTTTAAGGATATTTCTGTGAGTTAGTATAAAGGATAGACAGAAACTACTGATCCAATTTACCCTTATGACCTAAGCTAAATGTTAAACAACACTCCAGGGAGAAATTGTGGGTAGATTAATTCATTATTCTACATGGGCCTCATGGGCAGTCACTTAGGTTATGTTATAAATAATGCATTTGTGAAGAATTGCCTAACATATGGCTTTGGTATAGAGTACATACCAATAACTTGTGTGATTATTTACTGCTTAATCATTTTTACATCATACAAATGATATCCCACAATTTTTATTTGCCTCTGATATTTCTGAACCTTGAACTATGATGTCTAAGACACAAATCTCCCAGTTCAGTATCTTTTTGGAAATCGTTCAATCATATGATATATTTTTCATTATAAATTTAATAATCATCAACAAAGATAGTTGGTCAAATAAACACAAAAAAGGGGCAGAATCTTATTCCAATTTCTCAGCTTTCTGCAGGGAAGAATTGCACAAATAATAAGTGACAAACAAACAAAAAATGTTTTTGTTTAAGTTTCCACTTCAGCGCCTCCCAGGCCTCTACCTCCTTTGGCCATGTTTTCATTCCTCCCTTTCTTTCTTCCTGTTTTTAATTTACATATTCATGGTCAGTGTGTATAATTTTGGTTCTGTTGATCTTACTCTGTATTCACTTAAGTCTTTGGATATTTCCTTATATGCTTCATCTATGTCATTTTTATGACACAATAATATCCCAATTACACTAATAGACTGTAATTTGTTTAGACATTCTGCTATTGTTGGGGACATAGGTTGTTTCTAAGATTTGGATAGTACAAATAGAGCAGCTGTCAATATTTGTATATAGACAAGTCCTTTTCTATTGGGGATAAAGCACTAGCAAACAAAATGCTGGGTCAAAAACAATGTTAGGGTTTTTTTTTTGTTTGGTTGGTTTATACTCTTTCCATACTACTATCCAGGAAGGGAGGAAAGAAGCCAGGGAGGGAGGGAGGGAAGAAGGGCTCAAAATTATGCTCAGTTTTTTTTTTTTACTCTGATTACATACTAGCATATGGAAGGGGAGGGAGGTAAGAAGGAAGGAAAGAGCAGTTATTAAAATCATTTGCTAGGTGCCAGGCATTATATTCTCCAAAATGTTTGTACTAGTTTGCAGTCTTACCTGAGGTATATGTCCTGTTTCCCCACACTTTTGTTAACATTGGATTTTATCATGTACAAGTTATTTTTACTATCGTGCTAGTCATGATGTACATTTTTTGTTAATCATTCATGTCCCTTGATCACTGGTCCATTACAGACTGGGTAGATAGGCATAAATATGGGGGTCGTCTGGGTATTTATCACATCCTTATAGATTCAGGATGTAAAAACGTGCATTTATTTTAAAGTAACCATTCAAAGTCAAAAAAAGATCAGTAGAAAATAACATTAAGCATGAAAATGCTGCTTGAAGATTTGTTGATATTTAATTAGAGGCAACATGGTGGAGTGAAAAAAGCTAGAAGCCAATATAATAGGATGTTAATTTTGGCTGTACTGCTAAATATTTTTGTGATCTTTGAAGACACTGAATTTCCATCTTGGCTTCAGTTTCCTCATCTAAAAAATTATGAGTGAGAAAGAAGAGATGTGAATGATCTCTAGGATTAGATACTTTCCAGCTCTATACTTCTGTTATCTATGACCTAGCAACAGCTAGTAGCACTACCATGTCTTTTCATCTCTTTGTTATTTAAGTAAAGGATCCTATTTTGTTCAGTATGTACAACTCTTAATGATTTTGGATGCCTTTTATACAATAGACACATTCCCACCTTTGCCAATTATTCATAGAAATACTCTCAGTACTTATACACAGATAATGTTAATCCAGCTGGGAAAGCTTGCTTTTAGGGAAACTAATATTCATCCTTTCATCACTGTTAGTTTATCACTTTTCCATGCCATAGGTTATTCCTGCAAACTATGGTAGCCTCTTACAGATGCACACCATTGATCACAAATAGTAAGTAGGCTAGAGATAGCATGGATAGTTAATTGACTCAATGCAAACATACAAAAAAAGGTACACTCCCCCAAAATAGCTAAATAAGTAAAGCTTGCCCTACTGAAGAAAAGCCATCAGTGTTAAATTTATATTTTTTAGTTGAAGACCTGCCTTATGGGTAATGGAGATTCATGAATTAAGGTCACATTTGTCATTTATTAATGAATCAACATTCATCATTAACTTAAGCAATAGCCTGTGGCTTCTAGACAATTTTCATTCCATAAAAATCCTAACTGAAAATGGAACTCTTTGGAAAAAAATAAAACCTGTGCAACTCACACATCATTGTGTAATTCAAGCCTGCTATCACAGAGATGGAGACAATAGCAAAATAAGATGAATTTAGATTAAACAAAGGAATCATTTTAGATTAAATCAAAGGAATCAACTGATGAATTTCTGAATGATCTTGCCATATTTATGGATATTAAACTAATTTGGACTCTAGTCATATACAGTATTAAACGTTATCATCTTTAACAGATTCTGATTGTGTAATGTCTATAGTTTATTATTTTTTAAGATTTGCTTATTCCATAAGTAATTTGACTACTTAGATTTCTTTCCATAATTAGTTAATTTTCTCATTGGGTATATATGACAAACATTAAGAGTATGTATCAGATAAAAATACATGAAAAACAGCTTGGCTTTGTTGTAGCACTAAGCCATATAGTCTTAGATTCTTGAAGTTCATATATAATATTTTTAGCATAAAAGATTCATTTTTTATCACATTTCTTCCAGGTGTAATTAAATATATTTATACAAATGAAAATACCTCAGTTTTCATATGGAACAATTTATCTCAATAACACATTTGACAGAATATAGTTTGCAAACACCAGTGTTCATATGCTGACTAATTATATTTATTGTTGTTTTTAAAATCATTCTCTATCCTTTTAGAAGTCTGAGAATATTTGTACTAATTACATTAATATTCCTGCCTCAAATGGCAGTAAATAGATAGTTCCAGAACTTAAGATTTTAAAGAAAAAAAACATAAGTGAGTAATTTTCAGCAGTGGGGGAATGGAGATATGAAAACCCCTCTACTAATGCACAGGGATGCATACAAATGCAATGGGGTATAATATAGGTAAATGAAATGACTTCAGTTCTACAACTCTATAGTCCCTGGTGATCTTTATAAACACATTTTAAGAGGAATACATTCTTAAATTCAGCAAATGGGATTAAATATTAAATATTCTCCAGTGTTTAGACAATACTGTTAGCACCAGGAAAATGGCCATGAAAAATGGGAAATATTTCTAAAGGCATCTTGAAACAAAGAAGATAAGAGAGAAAATTTGATGAAAGCCTTGTTTCAAAGAGATGTCAGCAGCTTGTAGCTAGAGGCAACTTGGCATTAACTATAGCCTTTAGCAAGGTCTGTTTATATGTAGGGTGTGAAACTTTTTCCCCCATTTAGAGTGAAAGGTATATCCTGTGAGAAAATTCCTTGGGTCAGTCCCTGTACAAAGTTTCAATCATTGTTCCATTTCACATTTTTTTTCCCGGAGACTAGCCAGAAAATGTTACATGTGGAGTCTTTTGAATTTGGATTAATGCTTAGAATGTATTCACTTAATAAGCAGCAGCATACACAAAGCTTGGAAATGTCTGAAGATATATTGTCTTGGTTTTATTCAGTTCATTTCAATTCAACAAACAATGATTAAGTACCTATTACTCAAGACCCTGTGCACGAGAACATCTTAAGAACCCAAAGATAGATATACCAGAGATACTGATCTCATGGTGCTTTCCATGGAATAAGCATAGTAAACAAATAAATATGATACAAAGGAATGGGAAAAGTTCAAAGGAGAGATTTAGGCAAGTTACTACGACATTTGAGGAGAGAAACATTGTTTTCTAAGGGAGAATCTTATAGAGAAAATAGGAAGCTTTACTAGTTCACAATGCTAGTGAGAAGGAACAAAGTTATGGAGATGGAAAAAGACTGCTTTATGAAAAGGGACAGAGTAATCTAATCTGGCTGGAACATATGTTTACTGTGAGGGCTGTTCATAAGTCATCCTCCCATTGTTGAATTTCTTGAGTGCTTACTTATCCCTTGCCTTCATCCCCAGCAACCATTTTCTCCCGATTGGTGAGCATCAAAACCAGAATAGAATTCATTCTTAGTGGGTTTTCTCCCTTTCAAAAGATGAAATTATCATTAAGGAAAACCCAAGATGTCCTTAACACTTTTATTTTGGACACAAAGCTCTTACAAATGCCTCAAAATTAAGTCCCTTTCACTGCCGTATCATGTCTCTGTTCCAGTTGCATTTGATCTCTTCATAATTTTCCTCTTTTTGACCACTATAGGTGTGTGTTGTATACTTCAAAGATAAATTTTTGGTGTGTCTCTCCATCACTCTTTACCTTAATACTGACCACTATGGTTATCTTTTGGTTCCTGGGTTTCCTGACATAAATATTCCCCCTTAATGTCCATTGTTCACTTCATCCCCCCATTTCTTTTGAATAAGAAATATACAGCCTGAGCCACACTCTAGTTGTAATTCTCAAACCACAACATCTCAGTGATACCTATGAAGTCAAATTTGTCTCTTTTCATCAGGATATCTGACTCAGTTATTTTGTTCACTAAACTGTGTTCAGTCTGGTGGGTAGCTTCAACATGTCCCCTCCATTGAAGAGATCTCCATTTTATGGACGGTCCATTTGTAATAAAGCTGGAGGAAAGGGTTTAGAGTCATGTACTTTGTTGAAATCTAACCAGTCTTATCCTGAACCGTATGTTGGAATGCTTAAAACAGAATATATGCATGTGTAAGTGTGTACATAAATGTCACTAGCCCATCAATCAGTTATCCCTTGACTATCAGCTAAACATAACTCTGTTCTCAGTTTACTAGCTTCCTTATTTCAGTAACAACTTACACTAAGATTTCCCTAAGAAAGTGTTCAAAGATTAGCTTTGGGAGCAAAGCAGTATGTCAAGGTACCTATTTATCACTTTTCCAAACTCTACAAACCACTTTTATCTGCTAACAACTCCTAAGGAAGATAGAAACCATCCATTAAATCAGCAGACCATTACTCCTTAGAAGTGTCAACATGAGCTCAATTTGCCAGTTTAATGATACTTGAAGGTCATTAGCTGTGTTACATACACACACACGTGAAATATCTATCAGGCTCATTATTCTTTGTTTATTTCTTTAATGACAGCAAGTAGAAAAGCGAAATAAAATCCAACAAGGGGAGGATTACTTATGAACATTTTGAAATATTTCATTTCCAAATCTTACTAGTGATCTAAAAGCAATCTATTTTCCTTCCCAAGCAAATGCAGAGGGGGAAGTTGAGAGGTTACTGGATAGAAAGATAGCTGATGAAATAGAAACATGTCATTTTCAATTAACAATTGATGAACAAATTGTATATGGTTTTCCTTAGATAGATGATAAATTTCAGATGCAATTCCTGATATGTCTAAGTTATTTCCCTGCATTCTCAATCACTTGTCATTTGTTTTGCTATGTTCAGGGTTCAGTTCTTTCCAAGTTTTCAGGCAATAATATCTGACTTTACTTTTTATTTCATCTCTGTCACCTCTACCTAAGTACTCCAACTCTCATGACAGAAGTAGTTCTCATACCTGTGCATTTTTCTTTCCTTTACTGGGACATGATTCCCTCCATCTTTTTGATGCCAAAGCAGAAGTTAAAGCATTTGATGAAGCTTGCTCTCTGAAAAATTCTGGGGAAGTGAGTTGGGAACACAACAATGTTGTCCATTTCCTGAAAAACTACCTCTTAGTGCTATGTCTGTTTGCATTTTCAGATGCACTACTTCATATAGTAGAGATATATAGTAGAAATGCTACTTGATGCATTTTGGTTCCTTTTTCTCAAAACAGAGATCAATGGATAGTAACTAATTTAAGTAATATGTTTCCCTTACCTGTGAACAATGAAAAAAGACTCAGTAACATGACAAAACAAGTATTTGTACATTCATGTATTTCTGTACATATGCCATGCTCCTATTTATAAAAGCTAAAAAAAAAGAATTAGTCACCCCAAATTATGTAATATGAAAAAGCTGGGCTACAATTGCAAAAAGAAAAATAATGGAACAAATGAATGAATGAAAAAGAAAAGCAGGATCAGATATTTCAACTCTTGGGTTTTCTTTGGTAATATTTTAGATTGGACATAAGCCAGTGTCCCCCTGGCTTGATTAGGCGTGAAGTCTCATCATTTTAAAGATGTGCACAGTTCTCATCCCTGAGACAAAAGGAATGTTCCTTTAGGAACGTTGTTTATATCCATCGTAAGAAAGTCAAGTTTAGTATACATAGTAGTGATGCACAAATGATATCAGACAGTTCAGTGGCATAGTTAGAGTGCTGAACCTAGAGTCAGGAAGACCTAAATTTAAATCTCACGTAGATACAATCTGTGTAGTCCTAGACATGTCGTATAACCTCATCTGAAAAGGAGGATAGCAATAGCACCTATTCTCAGAGGGGTTGTGAGCATAAAGTAAGATAATTTTCATAAAGCACCCAGGAAATGCTAGTTGTTGGTAGTTATAGTAATAGAGTAGTAACAAGAGGAGGTGGTAGGCAATCAGCGAACACACTTCCCTTTCTTTAAAGTGAAATATGAGCTCTCTTATTACCTATAACACCAAGATTATATATGTAGTATATTGAATAACATATACTTAGAACAGGAGCCTTTAATTGACCTGTGGTAGAGACCTGGCTTCTGGTAACCTTTGAACACTATATACCTGCTAGCTATTTTCACGCACCAGCTTACTTTGCCCATCCTACTTAGAATACCAACGTTGGTATTCCAAAATTGTAGAATTCCAAAGTTGGAAGAAACCTCAGAAAATATCTGTTGATCAATATATTTCTTCTGCAGCAACATGAGTATTGCTTAAGTATCTGTGGTGATGGGGAGAGGATCAGAGGACCCCATTCCATTTGCCATTGATTCTGAGTATTCATATTGAAGCTACGCTCTCCCTTTGTATTGAAATGAAACTACCTTCCTGTAATTGCCAGTCCTGAGTCCTAGTTCTGCCTTCTGGGAATGCACAGAATTAGTCTAATCTTTCTTCTTTGTGATCACCCTTCAAATATTTGAAGGTTGGGGGCAGTTTGAGCTTTCTAAGTCATCACTAGGCTCAATATTCCCAGTTCTTTCAGCTATTACTCATATGATCATGGCTTTAAGTTCCCTCATCTGGTCCTCCTCCCCTGGTTCTTATCCTCTAGATGTGTACCAGTTTGTTGGTGCTAGTCTTAAGGTACAGTTGTAGAACTAAACAAAATACTGTCGATGTGGTTTGACTTGGGAAATGAGACCTTTATTCTTGATGTGGCACTGGCTTTAAGGCAGTCAAAATTGCATTAGCTTTTTAATCTGTCACATTCAATTCACTTAAGTAAGCATGTACTGTCTGCCATCTATAGATCATTGGGCTAAGCAAATTAAAACGCAGTTCCTGTCTTCATTGAGGTTGTGTGTAGCTATAATGACAATAAAAGCAATGAATAGATACAAAATATTACAGATAGTCTGAGGAGGGAAGGATTATTTCTGCCTGGAAGGGAGCAGGGAAGAGTTTGGGGAAGGGGTTGATATGGAACTTGGTCTTGAAACATGGGTGGGATTTCAACAGAGACAAAGGAGAACATCCCTGATTTGGGAATGGTATGAGCAATAGTATGAAAGTATGAGACCTATCCAAGGGAGTAGTTGAGTTCATCTGGAATAGAGTACAGATGCAGTGAGATGGAAAAGATAGGGTGGTACCAGATCATCGAAGTGATGGTCCTGAATGCTAGGCTAAATAATTTGGATTTTATTCAGTGGCCAGTAGGAAGGTGTTGATTAATTTTGAGCATAAGACTGCTGTGATCAAGGCTGCATATAAAAAAGAGTAATGTGGAAATTTTGTAAAATATGTATTGGAAGATGGAAAGACTAGAAGTACAAAAATCCACTCTTCTGTTTACTCAATTCCAGGTGCTCCCTGTTGTCTCTAGGATCTAATCTAGAATATACTCTTTGGCTTTTAAAGCCCTTCATAAGCTGGCCTCTTACTACCTATCCAGTCATCTTCACCTTTCTTACACCCTTCATGCATTCCTCTTTGCTGTCCCACAAACCTCATTTTCCTAATAGGTGAGAAAAGAACCAGGTCATACAAAACACTCAAGGAGGAGGGAATATCCCAAACAAGAAGGAATGGTCCTCAGATTTAAGGGTTGCAGAGAGATGAGAACTGAGAAAAGACAATAAAGCTATAGTTGGTGACCTTGTGGAGATTAGTTTTGGCTCAGTGATGGGGATAGAAACAAAGATTCCTGGGCCTTGTAAAGTAAATGAGAGGTCAGAAAAAGGAAATGACCATAGATAGTTTTTTGCTAAGAGTTGGGTTCCTAAGGAGAAGGAGAAATACAGAAATGAAAATTTTGGACATACTGAGTTTGTGTTGCTCGTGATTGGAAGTGGGGATCTATAACTCAAAAGAGAAGGTGAAAGATGGAGATATTTGAAGTTTGAATATACACTGCATAGAGGTGAAAGGTGAACAAGAGAGCCAACGTAGAGAGAAAAGGCAAGAAGACTAAGGACAAAACCATGGGGCCACCATTACCAAAGGTCTGGGAATAAGAATTATCAATTAAGCGTGTTTGCAGAATTAGGGAGGAAATCAGGAGAGTGTGGTGTCATGGAAACCAGGAAAGGAGACATTTAGAAAGCAGTAGTAAATGAGACAGTCGTTTAGATTGTAGTCAATAGAGTGCTGGGCTGAGAGTCAGGAAGACCTGAGTTCAAATATGAGCTCAGACACTTTCTAGCTGTGTGGTCCTGGGCAATTCACTTAACCCTGTTTGCCTGTTTGCTCATCGGTAAAATGAGGTGGAGGAAGAACTGTCAAGTCACTCCATTATCTTTGCCTAAAAAAACCTCAAAAGGTATCATGAAGAGTCAGACATTACTGAAAAAAAACTAAACAACAACAATAAACTGTCAAACTGCAGTTTATCCTAGAAAAGGATAAGCCTTCAAAAAAGTCCATTGGTTTGAGTGATTGTGAAGTCAGTGGTGATTCTCAAAAGAGCAATGGCAGTGGAGTGGAAGTCAGCTAATAAGGGTGTGAGGACTGATTGCAGGCCAAGAGGGGAGGTTAGGTGAAGACCATTTTCTTCCAAAAACAATAATGAAAACTTACAGTTGTACAACATTTTAAAGTTTTACAGAGTTCTTTCTTTTTTTTCAGAACACTTTTTAATATAAAACAAAAATTTAAACATATTTCACATCTTCACTACGTCCACAATTCTTATCTTCACAAGACACATGCTAGAATGTTAGATCACGACACAGTCTTTGGGAACATGTGCCTGTGTAGAATAAAAAATACCAAATCCTAGGATGCTCAACCAAGTCACAGAGTTGGCTTTGAGACACTAGAGCATTTCAAGTCCTCATATGTTTTCTTATTCACAACATTTCCACTGGAATCCTCATACTCCTCCTTGGTGTCAGGCTGCCACCATTCAGAAGCCTTCTGTAGTTTCGATTTGGCCCACAAAGAGACAGCATCTTCAATCTGGGTCACATTAGCAAAGTGGGCTGTATTTGAAATGCCCAAGCATCTCATACTATGAGCATGACACCACTCCGCAAAATGCCGCTGGAAGGCCTTGGGTCCTCGGTAGGTGTAGTTGCCACAGATCTCACAGTTATAGTTTATATTGAGGCCATGCAGCTTATACAACTAGTAGGGAATGGGTTTGCCATCCCAACCCAGGGGCAGGTTTTTGGGGTTGTAGATAATCTCATTCTCTTCGTCTTCACTTTCACTCTCACTTATTTGCTCCTCCTCTTCCTCCTCTCTTTCCTCTCCTGTCTGTGCCTGTTTGCGCTGCACATTTTCATGAGTGAGATGCCGCTGTTCCCCAAGAATCTCTACATATTCATAGATCTGAGCTTCAAGGAAAGCAATGTCTTTATTCCTCTCAGTGTCTCTCTTTGTTCCCTTTGATTTGGGATTCTTGGCAAATAGAGAAGAGTCAATTGATTCCAGGGACTTGCCCTTAGTGCTGAACAGCCTCTGGGCTTACTCTTCCAGTGTACCGCCACATTTCAGTCCTAACGCCAAGAGGGCAGATTTCAGTCTGTCCAGACCCAAGGAGGCCAACTCCTCCCAGGAGGAAAATGCGAAGGGATCAAGAGGGGCTCCAGCATGGGTCAGTGCACTGCTTGCCTCTTTCGGCCAGCCTGGGAAGGTACCATTGTCCCACTTCTTCTCAAATTCATTCTGAATCTTCCCAAACAGTTCATTCTGGTCTTGCAAGGGCTTCACACTGTCTGTTTAGTCCTGGAGGTACTCAAGCAGCATCTCCAAGTCCCTCTTGTACTCTGCATTCTTCCGTTCCTTGGGAACATCAAATAACTGGTCAAAGATAGACAGGTATGTGATATAATCCAGTTTCTCAGATGCTTTTAAGTTAATGTACTTAAGATAGCAGTCATGAAGATCCAGGTATGGCCATATCCTTCTTCATCTGTGAACTCCACCAAGTTTTGTGCCTCTTCACTAGGATTTTCTCTGGCTTTCAGGAGCTCCTCAAACTCCACTGACATTGGCACACAAATCTCATTTGGTTGCTTCCGGTGGAATTCTTTTATCTGTTTGAGTCTATTATAAAATTCTGTGAATTTGTTTGGTCCTGAAATAGCACTGAGTTCTCCTTTCTTAACCCATCCTTGTCATCATACAAATCTCTCAGATTCCCACTGACTTCCATATACCTGTCCTGCATAGCCTAAGTGCGATGGTCCAAGTTGATCTGGTCCCGGAGCGTGGACTTCTTAATAAGCATTTCCTTGGCCATGACGTCCATGAGCCGCTCCTTCTCTTCATGGTAGCGCCACTGGTGCTCGAGGACAGTCTCCATCTTGCCCCCACCACCTCCACTTCACTCCAGAAGTTGCCGCAGCCGCCGGTGCTCCAGAGTTCTTTCTTTACAAAAACCCATGATGTAATTAATGCAGGCATTATTATTCATAGTTAATGTTAATAATGTTATCATCATTTTACAGATGAGGTGGTTGTTGTGTTTGTCCTTTGTTCTCTAAGAGGACCATGACATCAACATGATGACATGACTTGCATTTGACTGATATGAGTGAGGGAGAGCTGTGCAAGGTCACCAACCTCACTTCCTTCTCCTGAGCCAGGTGGATCCAGCGGTCTGATATTCATCAGGACTGGAGAAGGCCCAGGATGCAATGTGAGACCCTGGACTTTTCAGGCTAAGGTCCTATAACATTCTCATTTTGAGTGAGAAAAACCCATTCAGTGAATAGGCTTCTTCAAATTACTCAAGGGATGGTCCCTTTATTAAAAAAAAAATCGAACTTGGAGGAGAAGACCCTTAAGGTTCCTAGGTAGAAGAGAAGCAATTACTATTTAGTGTTTAAATTCACTCTATGCTAGGTGATGGGGACTTGTCCAGTCTATGAGCTCCAGAGTGAATTGGGTTTGAGATAAGGAAATTAAACGGCCTGCACATGATCCTATGACAGTCAGCTTTCAAAAGCCAGTTTTTCTGAGGATAAGCCCAATACTTTTGTTACTTCATCACATTTCCTGAACAGAAGTTTGGCAGGGAAAGGGAAGAGTGAGAAAATATGATTGTTCCAAAGCATAGAAAGCTTGGGGGTGTGGGGGTGGGGAGAAATGTTTGAAGGTGAAAGGGACAGAGCTGATAGTGAGTGAGAGAATGAAGATGTTAAAGATGGGGGCATGTTGAAGGTCCCAGGTCCCAGGGGGCATCAAGGTCCCAGGGGAAAGATGAGAGAATAGTATCAGGTGGAAACTATTGACCTTTAATGAGTTTGCACTCAAAAATTCAATTTTTTTCTCATGTATCTTTATCTAGTCATATTCCTCTCCAACATCAGTTGTCTACTGGTGGAGTTGATCATTTGAACCTAAGTTCGGGGCTTTATATCTGTCCCAACTAAGTTTCATCTTGTCAGTCATCTCATTGTTCATGCCTGTCAAGACATTTTTAGATCTTAAGTTTGACTTCCAGGAAGTTTGGATACTTTCCATCCAGCTTTTAGGCATAGCTAATATGTTGTATGATGTAATCAGGACCCAAAAGGTTTCAGAAGGTTGCGAAGCTAGCTGCTGTTCTTAAAAAGTTATCCTAATCAACTTAGGTGTTCCTTGAGGTGATCTGTTTACTGGGGACTCTCTTTGATGCTTATTAAATACTGCCCAAGAGCCTTCCTTCTCTATTAATTCCTGTCTTGAGTCACGCTAAAAAGTCCAGATTTCCACCCTAATGCTCTTCCTTCTGTTGTGCTTTTTCATCAACTCTAGTTTGAACAAGGCTCCGATTTTAGTCCTGTCTGAAGCTGACTGACCTTGATTTATAAGCAGTTCAGCTCTCAAGTCACTAGTCATCAACTGCCATAGTCCTTGGCAGCTCTGCAACAAAACAGATTTCTATTGGCTTGCCTAAGCCAAGTAATTCAATCAAATTCAATCAAATATTCATATCTAAATGTAGCAAAAATGGATTACCTTTCATCCTTTGAGCACATTCAACAGTCTGACCAACATCAATAGAAACGTAATAATACTGGTGACAAACCCCAGTTGCCTGATGCTTTATAGCTTATAAAGCAAATTGTGTACTTTGATTATGTTACTGTTTATGTTTTAATAACTTTATTTTAAGGTATTGAATAAGGAGTATTTAAATATGAAATGGAAAGATGTTTTAGTGGAGATTAAGGCTTCAACATATTAAAGTATCCTTGAGATGAGCCCTTTGAAAGGTATTCAATGTCTTTAACTTTTAAAGATATATAAAACAAAGCTAAAAATAACTGAATAAAAATAAAAAATCAAGATATTGTGATATAGGACAGTTCTTAGTTTGTAAATATTAGAAAGATTCTTAGAATCCTACAGCATAGAATTCTACAGTTGGAAGACTTCATCTTTGAACTTGAATTCTAGGAGTTTTGAGAGGCAAGGAAGGGCAACTAATGCCTGTAGTTCTAAATCTGCTTATAGGAAAGATACATGGAAATAGACAAAAGGGAGGAAGGGAAGACCAAATCTGGCTGATGCTGAGGATTTTCTTTTAAAATATAGTGTGAAATTCCTCAGATTTTTATCAATCTCTTTTTCCCATCTAAGTAGCATTAAGAAAGCAGACCTGTGACTTCATTGAAACAGAGAACTCTCAATTAGGAAGCTGTCTCTGCCAATACATATCTACACCTGCTAAGGAATTTACAGTTTTAAAGAGTTGCCTGGGGGCACAAAGAAGTTAAATGACTTGTCTAAGCTAACACAATCAGTATATGTCAGTGGTGAAACTTAAACCCAAGTCTTCCTGACACTCTCTATCCACTACACTATAGTTACCTTCACCAATGAAGTAGGTAATGGCACTGAAAATATGAAGGTTTCTTACAGAATTTAGAACACATTGATAACACCACTGCTACTGCAGACAGCTGTTACATTTTTGTACTGTTTCCACATATGCTATGTATCTCTATTGTTTTTTGGTTGACGATATCTTTATGGGTCTTACTGAAGCATCAAGCCACTCGTTATTAAATCATTGAACTGCTGTATTTTCTTAAATGACAAAAGTTGTTTCTACCTTTCCTAAGTAATTGCACATCTCTGCCTTGGAAATTGTGGTGATATGGTTTTTTGTTGTTCAGTTGTGTCCTACTCCTCATGAACCCATTTGGAGTTTTCTTGGTAGAAAGACTAGAATAGTATACTATTTTCTTCTTCAGCTGATTTTATAGATGAGGAAACTAAATTAATTCATATGTATTATTTTTTTAAATTATTTTTAAAAATATAATGAATAGACATGTTTTCCTGGATGGTATTTTTCTGTTAAGCATCAGCTATAAACATCATTTTTCTAATCATTCCATTCAGAAGTCATAATGAAAATAATCCTCAAACTTATTAAAGTAGTAGATATGCTAGAGGCCTCTGTAATTTGAGTCCCTGATGGAATTTATCAGTCAGCCATTTTCCTGGTAACAGCTTTGCTACTCTATTATTGTTTGGAGTTGTTCTTTTCACAAGTCTTACTTTACAAGAATGTTTGGTCACTATTGGTTCTCAGTTCTTATATAGGAAAAGAGAACACTAATAGAATCAGACTTAGAAGAAAACCATTTATAAAGGTTTGGTTGCTTTCTGAGATCACATCAATTGACTTATCTGAAAACCTGGATTATGGATTTGGGGAGACTTTAGCCCAGTAGATGAAGAAATTGTTCCTTCAAAAAGAATTGGTCAAATTTAGAAAAAATCATTCAGTCAATAAACATTTATTAGGTAACTACTGTGTACCAGATTCTGTGCTAAGTGCTAGGGATGCAAAGAAAGGAAGAAGACTGATTGCCTGTTCTTATTATCAGGATCCTTCTTTTCTGATTTTGAGAAAAGCCTAGAACTAGCTTTAGTATATTTTCAGTTATCTCTCTTATGAATTTTACTAAATATCCATCCCGTTTAACCACAGACTAAAAATGAAGCCTATTTCAGGGGCCACATTTGTTAACAATTTTGTTCTGTGACTCATGCTAATGGGCTCTTCCATTATCCTCCACCATTGCTATATGTAATCACACAGTCAGTATGTATTTATTAAGCACTTACTATGTGCCAGGCACAAAACTCCAAACTCAGGGGGACCAGAACCAAAGAAAACAAAACCTTTGCCTCCCTTGATGATTAGATAAATTATAAGAGCTACCTGCTTGAAACATTTAAATTTCTCTTTTTCCTTTTATCCTGCTACTGTTGTTGGGATTAGACATAGTTGGAGCCATTCTTATATTCTTGGAATTGTCCTTATATTCCATGCCTTTCTTCAAACCAGGTGGTGGATCGTTTAGACCCAGGATAAACACAGGTGGTCACATCCGTTTGAAGGCTTTAACTTAGAAAATTAGAGTTAAACTTCTTAATTTCTCTTCATTTTAAACAACACCCCAGTCTATTTTTTATAACACTTTGCTCATTTCAAGAGAAAGAGTGATAGATCAGCTGCTGTTTTGTCTGCTGGTCATTTATATAGCTGGTTTTCTCAGGATGGCTGCCAGCCCTGACATTAGGCTGTTCTTTGGGAAGTGTTCTTTTGATGGACAGTGCCCTAGTGGCCTGGTCAGAGGACCATTAACAGAGGTGGTAGCTAGCTATCTCATTCAGGCTTAGTTAATGAAGCAGAAAAACCTGTAGATCATGTAAAAATGAGTCCCACTGCTACTGCCATGTCTGTTAACTTTCTTTCCTGTAAGATTCCATTTTTATGCTTGGCTTGAGAGGGAAACAGAAAGTTAGAATAGACTTCTGAAGACTGCAGTGAGCTGAGGAGAGGAGCAGTGGTAGCCCCTTGTATACCGCTGTCGATATTATGTGAACATTTTATATTAGCATCGTTTTAATAAAGGGGATGTCATAGGCTTATACAATAGTTGGTCTTCATATCCATCTTTTGTTGTTGCTTTGGATGCTGTAGTTTCAGAAGCTACCTTGTCATCAGACATGGCCAATGAGGGAATTTGTTTTGCTGGACCATGCATATTTGTTTTAGGGATTCCGTTTTTATTTACTTTTTCCAGTGGGAATTAAGGAAGTGAGTGGGGCAGGAAGAGTGATAGAATTGTGAAGTGCAGTAAAGGAAGGAAGGAGGGAGGCATGGAAGGAAGAAAGGGAAGAAGGAAGGAAGGAAGGGAGGGAGAGAGGAAGGAAGGGAGAGGAAGGAAGAAGGCGGTGATTGAAGGAAGTCAAGATAGAAATGTAGAAAAGCAGGATAGCTTTGAAAGTGACATTTCATTCATTTGATACTTAAAATGAAAAGCAAGCTGAATGTAATAAGAGATCACAGTTTCCTTTTCAGTCCCTTTTTCTTTTTTTTTTTTTTACTATTTGTACGTAGAAATGTTAGTTTTATTTGGTGTTAAGAAAAGAAAGAGAAAGGAAGGAAGAAAGATTTTGAAATTATAATTCTTTCAGACCCTAAAAAAAAAAACCCTACCTGTATTCATTTATTCAGCAAGCACTTATTAAGTACTTACTGTATTCAATCACTGTGCTATGTGATGGTTCCAGGATGCAGATACAAAAAGCCAAACAGTCCTTGTCCCAAGGAGTTTTATAAACAGTATGAAGAGGTAAAACAACATGGACAGTAAATATAAATAATAAATAAATGGAAATAAGAAATAAAACCACAGTAAATGTAAATAACAAATGTGAATGTAAATTGGATATAAAGTAAATAAAAGGTAATTTCCAAGACAAGCTAAAGCCTTGTAGGAAGCTAGGGTTTCTAAGAGGCAAAAATGACAAGAATATCCATTCCAGGAATGGGCAAAAAATCTTTACAAAGTCAGGAAAGCAGGAAATGAAATTTATGAATGGTTAAGAACACATAGGCCAGTTTGACTAGAATGTAAAATCTGTGAAGGAGAGTGACAGACAGTAAGCTTGGAAAGCTAGGGTGAGATTGTAAAGAGTTTTAAATACCACATACTTCAAGGAAATCATACTTTTACCTAGAGACAGTGGGGAGCCATTGCAGTGGCATCACTTTTATCTTTTCATCGATCAGTGTTGCCAAAGATTGTGTTCAAAACTATTCAAAAGCAAGCCGTTTCATTGCTTAGTAGGGATCTCATTTAATATTGTCACTGACTGTATCATACCTTTTGAACCTGAAATATGTAGTAAACGCTCATCTGATGTCCTAGTTATTGTCAGATATTTTCTAAAGTCTGCCAGCTGTATAGGACTAGGCAAATATCTGAAGAAAAATATACAAAGATTAGTTTTTAAAATACCCTTTTTGTGCCTCACTTTCCTCTTTCCTTTCCTCCCTTTAAGGAGTAGCCACTGACTAACTCTGATGGACTTCAGAACAGGAGCTCACCACTGTAGTGGGGGAAAAGGGTGTAGTTGGGGATGATGAGGGAAATGTAATGGAGAGAACGCTTGTTTGCACTACAGTCTCCATCAGAATACTTGAAAAAATGTGATGAATAGGAGCCCTAACTTATCTTCTCCTTCCCCTTGTGTGCTTAGTAATACAATATTCCATTTCTCTGAAGCCTGCACCATCTATAGCACACCACCTTCAGGAGTTTTAGCCTTCAATTTCAGCCTTATCACCTACTCACCTTTATGCCTCTGACATCTGTAATTAGCCCCCTTGTTCCAATCAATACAAAGCAAACTTAAAACTCAAGCTGTGTTTTTATTGTCTTTTTTTTTTTACATCATTACTTCTTACATTTTTGAAACAGAAGGCAAGGCTGCAGGTTTTGTTGCTGTTGCATGAAGCAGAAGATACTCTAGGTCTCTTTCATCACCACTCTGACTCAGTGGGGTTAATGAGAACTGGTAACTTCCCTTCTGTTAGTGGAAGCAGCTGTGAGTTATAGTGGGGATCTGGTATCTTGAGTAAAAAGATGCCTTGCAGCTTGAGGTTAAGACCTTTGAGAAGCAGAGGAAAGCTCGCACCGTATGCTCACTCACCCTTGTCTGGTGAACAGAGATGGGGCTGGCATGTATGTCTGAAGTGTGAAAAGTTATGTGCCCCTGATACCATAGAACAGCTCTCATTCATCTGCCTCCTCCTTTTTGAATGGTGAATAATTCGGCTACTGTGATAAATATTTGGGTTTGCCTCTTGAAGTAAAGAGATGAATGAGCCTTTGAAGTCATTTCTTCTTTGCTTTTAATGCTAGCATTAGGTGTCTGAACTGAGAAACTTACCTGCTTCTATTGTTCCAACTGTGAGTACATTTTTATAAATATTATTAATAACTAGCAAGGAATGGTTTCTTCCTTTCTATTCAGGGTACCACTGCACATATTGCTGATATTCCTAAATAATAATTAATAGCAGCATATATATGTACATATATATATATATATTTACCATTTTCTTTGGAGTTACTCTAATATGTTAAGCCCAGTTAAAACATAAAACTTTATTTGTTACGCTGTATCGATCTCTACAAATACTGGAAAAATTATTAAACCCATTTTTCAAGGAAGATGATTTTTTCAAATGTTGGTTTTTTCATAATATTAGCAAACTTCACTGTTTTCCATGCTAAATCTCACACAGCCTTTCTCCAGTTGTTGCAGCAAAGATTAAGTAAGAGAAAACATTATAATGAGGTCTTTTGTTACTCTGACTTCATTATTCTTTTAAAATATGGTGTTGACCATGATCATAAATAATTAAAAGTAAACTTAGCAAAACAAATGAAAAGGCTACATTTGGTGATATATAATAGCCTTGATTTTTTTCTCAATAGCTAATTTTCTAAATTTAGTCATTCGTAGACTGTCTCCTTTTCATTAGCAAGAGTAATAGGTTAGGATGATATTCATTTTTCTTATAATAATCGTATTTCAAACTCTACTTTTTTCTAGGTACAATCAACTCTTAATAATCTTTGGCAATTGAGGGGCAGCTGAACTTGAAATAGGGATGTCCCGGGTTTAAATCCTGCCCTAGACCCTTCCTAGTTGTGTGACCCTGTACGCAACAGTCAAATTTGCTCAATCTCGGTCTCCTCGTTGGTAAAATTGAGATATTAATAATTATGGCAACCTGCCTGTTGAAGTCAATAGGCATCAAAACAGGACAATATGTGAAGGCAAGAGAAGCATCTATTATGTACTGGCTATATGTTTGGCACTGCGCTAAGTGTTAGGGATACAAATTCAAGCAAAAAGAGTGATAGTATCTGCCCCTAAGGAGCTTATGTTCAATTGGGAGAAGATTACACAAAAGGAAACTAAAAAGTGAACGGTTGGGCTCCTGGTATCAGTGAAGACTGGAGAATCAGTCAGCCCCTGCAGGGGAGTGAGAGATGGCTAGCCTGGGTCCCTCCCCCAGAAAGGAGGCCTTCAGAGGAAGTGACAATGGGAGGAGGTCCCATGTACTGAGGAGAGTCCTAGAGTGAAAAGGCAACTGGGTGATAGTGTTGAAGTTTAGATAGTCATCAGCAGGGCCAGAAGAGAAATAAAGAATAAAGGAGGGAAATAAATAAAGAATGGCAACCTGGATCCCTCCCCAGAATGAAGGAAAGGTACTTTGTAAATATCAGAAGGTACTATATGATAATGATTACTTGTTTTATGAAGCAATATAAGGTTCAGAGTTTTTAAATAGCAGATAACCACAAATCATATAGCTGAGCCTCCTTTGGAAGGGAATGAATATAGTTCCATTACAGACAAACTATTTTAAAGGATCACCCGACTGTATATTGAACTTTTCCCCAAGTTTGGTATAGCATCATTTGACAAAGTATCATGTAAGTACCATGGCGTGGTGGATCACAGATTGTATTCAGAGTCCAAAAAGGTTTGAGTCCAAGTCACATCAGTTCTACCACATATTAACTTGGCAGTCACTTAGGCTTCCAGTGTCTAAGTCAGCTCTTTTAGCAGTATGAATTACAGAGAAGACAGAAACGTTGCCTATCAACATTAGTAGAGACAGCCCTCATTGGGTATTGCCTGTACCAAGGCAATTACAGCTCAAATTATTTATATGTGTGCGTATGTGTATATGTGTGTGTGTGTACATGAGTATGTGTATGTATATGCATGTATATGTGGGACATACATATACATACATCCTGAGATTGAGACTTTAACATTATAAGAAGCAACTAGATACTCTCTTGCTATTACTTTATCTTGAGTTTAATTTCCTCTTACTCATCTTAGTCATGTCTTTTTCAGTCCCTAGATCATTCTGCTTGGCAGAAAAAACAAGAACAAATGTTGTTTTTTTCCAGTCCTATTTAGTATACCTGTTTAAGTAACTGGACTGTCTTATGTACTTTTATTATGAAAGATTCCTCCTAAGAGTGAAAAGCAGCAGAGTTACCGTAAGTCAACAACCCTGTGTCCCAGGTTTCTATTGTCATTGTTGGGACAATAACTTTTTTCTAGGTAGAAAAAATGTCAAATAATACAAGGGAGTAATTTATTGAGCACCTGATAATGTACTTATTGAACATCTCAAACTATATGCCCCACAAACATCTTAGGCTCAGCGCGTCTAAAACTGAACTCCTCTTTCTCCTAAAATCTTTCCTCTCTCTCAACTTCCATCTTACTCTTAAGGGTGTCACCATCTTCCCAGTCAGACAACTTCAGTGTCATTCTTAACACCTCATTCTCATCCCCCATCTCCAGTCTGTTGGCAAGACCTGCTGATTCTAAATTCGTAATATCTCTTGAATATACTCCTCTCCTCTACCTGCTGCACACCTTCATCATCTCACCCTTTTGGCTGATGCGTTAACCTTCTACTTGGCCTCTGCCCTTCAAGTTTCTCCTACTATGGTCCATTCCCCTATTCAGCAATCAAACTGACCCTCCTAAAGCACAGGGCAGACCGTATGAGTCTGCTATCGAATAAACTCCAGTGCCATTCCTTCTATGCTTGTCTCTAGTTTGTTTGCCCAGTATATACTTATCAGTACGTGATTACCTATTGTCTCCCCCATTAGAGCTCCTCAAAAGCAGGGACCATTACTGCCTTTCTTTGTATCCCCAGTACTTAGTATTATGCCTTATGCATAGTAGGTGCTTAATAATTACTTGTCCACTTGATTTGACTTTCCTCATGTTGCTAGTCAGTCAGATTCTAGGTGTGATTATGTATTGTAGTTTGAGCTTTACACAGTTAATATAAAGCACTGCAGTGGGCTGTGTTGGGTATTTCATGACTGGAAATACAATTCCAAAAGCTCAATTGCTGCTTTGCAGCCATCGTCACAAGAGTGGCTGTTGCTGTTCCACAGATCCCCAGCATCAAAGATTCCTGCTGAGTAACTTGAGAGAATTACTTAAAAGGACAGTAAATTCTTTATTGTTAAGAATCCTTTGGCTGAGTTCTTCCTGGAGGGGAAAAATCATCTTAACCTAGCTTTTCCAGTTGGTGAATTGTGCTGAATACCACGAAGCTATTTACACATTCAGGGTCCAGAGAGTCAGGGAAACATCCCAGTGAAATGGGAATTAACTGTGTGAAATATTTGTGTGTGTGTATGCATGGATCATAAGCATTGACTGTCCATTTGACTAATTACTGCAGATATTATATGTACACAAGGACACAATGACTGAATGTTAAGAAATACCAAGCAAATGTTGGTATTGTTAAGGTTTTGGTTTTTTTGTTTTGTTTTGTTTTGTTTTTTTACACATTTAATGCAGTTTTTTCTCCTGTGAAATGGTAATGGAAGTAACTTGAAAACTTGATTTGATATTCAAGTATGCACTTTAAACCAACCATTTTTCAGAAATGCATTTCATATACAACATAATACCACACTGTGCAAACTAAATGAATCTCATCATTAGGGAATTTCAGAATTGAATGGGACAGTTTTGTACATGGAGAAACTAAAACCCATAAATGACCTACCCAAAGTCATTCAGCTATAAGTTGACTCCCAGTTCATAGTATTATCACATATTGATGCTTTAATGTGTGGATTATTCCCAAGAGTAATCTGAGAAAGAATGACTTCTCACAACTCCCGAGATTGTTTAGCTGTATGATGCTAGAGGTTCTAACTTCATAATATGTCACTGGCAATACAAGTGCCACACTGCCATATTTAGTGTAGTGGCACATCTCTGATTATATCTGACAAACCTTGTTGCTGAATAAGAAACCTAGTATATAATAAGATCTCCCCTGTTTTCTTTAAATGCCTAAAGAAAGGGTTAGGAAAACTCAGTAGGTTTAGTGGATTCTCATTGTGGTCATGGATTTGTATTTGGTTCTTCTGTGCTAGCCAGTTGCAGATAGGTTGAATTTTTGTTCTGGCCAAAGAATCATATTTCTGTGTGTGGCAAAGGTTTTGCATTGGGATCCCTTTCAGAGCAAACAACTCTGAAGTTCATAGGTTTGGAGCTGTAAGTTCAGCCTCTTCACCTTACAGATGAGCAAGTTAAGTCCCAAAGAGACTTGCCAAGATTCAAACCCAAGTCCTCTAACTCCAAATCCAGTGCTTTTTCAATAGTACCATGTTTGTTTCAACTTGGTTTCATAGCTTTTGGAGACAGTTTTGTAGAGGTTTGCATAATGTTCTGAAGTTTTGTTGTTGCAATGGTTTGGACCATACCTGTGACTCTACTGGCAGAGGAATCCTGATAAACAGATCTCTGCAACTTTTATGGACTTGGGAGATGGTCTGGAGCACTGAGAAATTAAGTGATTTTCCTAGTGCATAGAGACTATAGGCCAAGAGGTGAAAGCTGAACCTAGATTTTCCAAGTTCTGGCCATCTATCATTATGTCATGCTTCCTCTTGGGTTACCAACAGCAATTTAGCTGAGTTCTTAGAGACTAAAACACAGGACCTCATTATACTGACTATTAAAAAGAACACATTCCATGAAAGATCCTTCCTAGGGTCTGTTACTGCCCTTACAGTTTCTGTCTGGGTGATTTAATTGGGTCTAATCATTGAGTGGATTCTCCTCATAGAAAAAACATGTGAATAGGACAGATTTTCTTGACTGGTTTTGGTCATGTCCAAGCTTTGAACCTGAATTACTATGAAATTTTACTTTGAATTTTTCATGAATGAAGTTCCATTTTATTTTCAGATGGTATGGTGTGGGTGGGTCATTCATTCCTTGCTTCTGAACTTCAGGAACTCAAAAATGCCCTACAGCAAAAATGGATTAGCTCTAAGGGTTATGAGTTTTTTCCCTTCTTGGTGTAGAATGGAACCTTCAGATGGGGCCCTAATGTGAATGCTCTTCAGTCATTTTGCTGAGGGCTAAGACAAGAGTACAAAGACTCCCCAAGCTATGCAGGTAGTTAAAAATCTATATTCCCCAGAACAAATTCTACTCAAGATTCACTGATAATTAAAGCAAGTCATGAAAATCATTCATTTTAAACTGAAATAGCCTTTTTATTTCCAGGGAGAATTTTTGGTAAGTTTCAGTGTTTACTATCTAAGGGAGAGGTGGGCTTAGAAGGCTATGCTTCCTGCATCCAGAATGTGCAAGCAACTCTATAGCTATGAATGTCTCTTAACAGCGATTGGGCTCTGCTGCATGGTACAACCACAGCTTACTAGGTAATTTATGTTGCTTAGAGACTGTAGTTTTCTAATAGATTGAACTGTTAGTTTTCAGGGGGATTTAATGAAATATTGAACCAGATGCCACTGGTCTGCCATGGATATAAGACTCTGAGAAATGAGGAAGTGTTGCTTTGTAAACAGCTCTTACCTCTGTGTGCAAAAAAAGCAGGGAAAGGGAGGACAAGAAATAGCCAGAACAAAGGGAAAAATCATAAACCTTGTTTGTCTAATTGTGCCGTCTATAGGTTTCTATAATAAAACAACAGTGTATGGCCTGTAAGATTTGAAACAGAATTTTCTATACTCTGGACAGTTGTCTAAATGTGAAGCTTATTCCTTCAATCATTTGTGTGATGGAAGATTTTCTGATTGATCATTCTGAGGTAGGCTTTAAGCCGCTGAATATCCCTGTAAGTCTACAAAAAGGTTCTTTGGCTGGAAAACCTTAAATGGCACAGTCATAAGGTAATTGACAACAAGAAATATTTCACTATTTAAAGCTTGTTCTCATCTAGGGAGAAGTAATGGTTCTATTATTTCAATTGTCTTGAAATTCATCCTCCTCAGTTTCTATCAGTAAATTACAGGGGCTATTTCTCTGAAAATATATTTCAGGAATTGATAAAACTTTTCTCCCCCCTCATGCTTAGGTGAGGAACAGTGGGTGTGAAATATTGCATATACTGTCAGGTACTTTTGATGTGTTGGTTGGTTTTGATGAATTGCTCTCCTCCTTTCTTATTGAACTTTGTTACAAGGGAATGGCTTACTAGAAGGGGGATGGGAGTAAGAAAAGCAGGGATATATGTTCAGAAAGGGATAGGATATGAAAACAAAATATATGAATAAAAAGCATCAACTTTTTTTTAAAGAAAGGATACTTCAGCTTGTCTTGCCTGGGTCCACAATTCACTTTTAGTTTCTGTTTTCCTGAAGGACCAGCTGTTTTCCCCACTTTCTTGTTTCCTTTTCTTACCCTAAAATCCTCTCTTGGTACTTCCTTTCACTTTGTCAGAATAATATTCTTTTGTTGCATTTAAAAAAAAAAGCCTTTCTAATCATAGAATGCCTTCTTATGTTGGCTGACCAGCCTGTCCCTACGTGCCAAAGAGCAGTGAGTAGATGGCCATATGCCAGATTCCAGAAATGTAATTCTGACATATTTCAGTATCCACATCTGCCCAGAAGTGTGGAACTGTCAGGGGCAGAGGGTGAGCAATGATATATTCACCAATTAAAATAGACCTTGTGTGAGTCTAATTATGAGAGCACCAGGTGGGATAGAAAGGGCCTTTTAGATAAGTGGTTCTATGTCCAGATTAATTTAGCCACTGGAATAATCTAGGTTTCTTTTAACAACTGATTATGTTAATACTGATTATGACATTGTATTACTAGAGGGGAAATAGCCAGCAAAGATTTTAATTGGAAAACTGTTTTACCTCAAGTCAAGTCAACAAGCGTTTATTAAATCTCTGTTATGTACCAGGTGCTATACTAAGTACCAGGGTATAAAGAAAGGCAAAAAAAAACAACAAAAAAACAAAACAAAACAAAAAAATCCCTGTCCCTCAAGATATTTATAATCTACTAGATGAGAGAATTTGCAAACAACTATATAAATTGAAAATGATCTCAGAGGAAATACATTAAGATTAAAGGGGATAGGAAAAGACTTCTTACAGAAGGTAGGATTTTAGCTCAGGCTTGAAGAAAGCCAGAGAAGCCAGCAGGTGTGAGAAAGTGAACCAAACAATTTCAGGCACAGGGAACCGCCGATGAAAATGACTGCAAGGTAAGGGCAGCAAGATGACTCAGTGGATAGAGTACTGGGTGTAAAAACGCATCTGACCCTGGGTAAATCACATAACCCTGTTTGCCTGAGTTTCCTCATTTTTAAAATGATCTAGGGAAGGTATGGCAGATCACTCTAGTATCTTTGCCAAGAAAGCCCCAAATGGGGTCACAAAGAGTTGGACATGACTGAAAACAATAATACCAACAAGGTCAGGAGATGGGTGATACGTACAAATAAGAGCAAAGAATCTGGTGTCACTGGATGTGATTGGTGCGGTATCCGTGTCTGTGGTGAGGAAAGGTAAAGGAAGACCAAAAAGATGGTGTGTAGGGAAGAGCAGGCTATGAAGAATTTTAAAAGCCAACCAGATTCTTTTATAACTGATCTTGGAGATAATAAGGAGCCATTGGAGTTCTTTGAACAGGGAAGAGTCATAGCTAGTGTTATCCTTAGGCACGAAGATCACTTTGATACTTGAATAGAGGATGTACAGGAGTAGGGAGATACTTGAGGCAAGGAGACCTTGCGGCAGAGGCTACTGCAACAATCTGGGCATGAAGAGACAAGGGCCTATGCACTGTCATGTGAGAAAAAGAGTCTATACTAGAGAGGCTGGAAATATGGAATCAAAAGGACTAGATCAAAGACTGGATATAGAACATTCATTGTGGGAAAAAAAGAGTTTAAAGAAAGGAAGGAGGGAAAATGCCTATTCTTGTCATAATCCCTAAAGGCTGTCATGATCTGGAGGATAGGTACATGACACTGAGGGACAACCTTGTTTGACTAAACCTGTGAAGGTATTTCTGAAAAAATATCAGGCCTGGTTCTGGCATAATAGAAAGATTGGAAGACCAGGGTTCTAGTCCCAGCTGTGCTGATAGCTGCCTGGGTTACCCTTAGGCAAATCCTTTAGCCGTTCTGAGACTTCAATTTCCTCATCTATGAAATGAGAATCCTAAGAAATGTTTCTGGCCTTCAGTTTTTCAGTCTTTTCCATCACAAGCTATAGAATTATGTATCGAGCAGGGGGAAATGGCACTGTTGAAATATGGTCCCAGAATTAGAACCAGAAAAGGCCTTATAGGTCATGTAGGCCAATTCCTTCATTAACCAGGGTGGGAATCTGAAATGTATGATGTTTATGCTAGTAGCCCATGGTCATAAAGGTAGAAATTTTCAGACATGCTTTGATCTTGGGTTTTCTAACTGCAATTGTAGTATTCTTTCCATAGTGCCATATGAAAAATCTTTGAAAATATATTGTTCCAATAATTTGATTTGTTCACTTCTATAACATTGATTTGCATCTATCAAGAACAATAGATCTAAGATGAGAAGAGCTTCTGTTTTTCAGCCATTTCAGTTGTGTCATGACCCCATTTGGGGCTGTCTTGGCAAAGTTACTGGAGTGATTTACCATTTTCTTCTCAAGATTATTTTAAAGACCAGGAAATTGAGGCAGACTGGGTTAAGGGACTTGCCCAGGGTCACACAGCAAGTCTATAAGGTCAGATTTGAATTCAGGAATTTCTGATGAGTCTTCCTGACTAATTAGAGCCACCTTGCTGCCCTGAAGAGGGACTTGGTTCCTGTCAAATGTCACGGCCACATAGTTGCTGCAGCTAAAAGACCTTCATTCAGTAGACGTTTCTTAAACATGTTCTGGGAGCAGAGCGCCAACCTCACATATATAGGCACTGGAGGAGATACAGGGTTTAGATAAGACTCAGACCCTGCCATCATTAAATTTATAGACTTGTTATCTGAGATGATAGATTATCATGTCTTTAGCTGCTTCTTTGGAAGAATCATCAGGATAAGAAAGCCTCGGCTCCCCCATAAATGAAAGTATATAGTTTATAGAAAGAAGGATGTTCTTATTTTTCCACACTACTTGTCTTAACATCAGACTGTATGTCATGCTGATATGATACAGCTGTATGTGAACATGTGATATATTACAAGTATCATAGGTCCACATTGCATGATGACCAGCTGAATTTTTATGTATGAGAATGCAGATGTTGACTTCTTCTGTACTTTCTAACTCTCAAACTCTGTGCATATGTATCAGTGTTTGTTCATGTCTTGTAGTTGCAAATGGGTAGAAGTAGCCTCAAGTTTTTTACTTATTCTTTTGCACATTATCCTGTTAGCAGTCCAACAAAGTGGGAGGGAAAATGACTTTTCCAACATCTGGAGCTATTAGTAACTACATTGGGTGGAATACAGTTCACACATACACATATATAATGTGTGTACATGTGCATACGTATCACATACATATGTATATGATATATATATATATATATATATATATATATATATATATATATATATATATACAACACAAAATCTTGCTTGTGAGGGAGATTATTTTTAACCTTAAAAGACTCATTTATATGCCATATAGAATAAGATACTTAACTTTAGGACAGCAGGTCATCCTATAATAAGCAAGTATTTATTTAAGCATCTAGTTACTAGATATGCTATAAAGATTTTTGTTCAATTCTTTCTGACCTCATTTTGGGTTTTCTTGACAAAGCGCTGGAATGGTTTGCCATTTCCTTTTCCACCTAGTTGTATAGATGAGGAACTGAGGCAAACAAAGTTGAGTAACTTATCCAAGGTCACACTGCTAGTGTCTGAGGCTGGATTTTAACTCAGGAAGATGAGTCTTCCTGACTCTAGGCCCAGTGCTCTGATCACTGAGTCATCTCTCTTCACTATGCTATAAAAACATGAATAGGAAAAGTAAGACAATTTCTGCCCTTAATGAGTTTACCGTCTACTAGAGCTTTATCATAAATTTGTTTTTCAGGGTTCCTGATATGGAATACCATTATACAAAGCATGACAAGGATGAATGGGTAGATGGATGGATGGATGGATGAAAATAATTTAGTTATCACTTACAGTGTTCCAAGCACTGGGCAAAGAGTTGAGAATACAAATATAAAAGCAAAAAAATTTCCAACCTTAAGGAACTTTCTTTGTAACAGGGGAAGATAATACGTAATTAAATGGTGTTAAAGTGGCCAAAGAAAGCAGTTATTGTCTAAGAACTCACAGAGATGCTAAATGGAACAATCAAGCAGTCAACTAACATACTCTTTCCAGAAGCAGAATAGCTGGGAGTGAAGAAAAGATTGCGTGATGGTCCTAGGCCTGTAGAACTCAGTGGCAGAGTAACCAAATACAAATGAATAGGATGGTTCTAAGGTAGACCTACTTGATGCCAAATTCCAGCCTATAATGAATGGCAACAGGATGAAAATTTTGAATAATTTACATGAAACAAAATTCTCTTTTAAATGAGTCATTTGTGTAGACACTTGTATCTTTGGGGGGAAACCATACTTATCCTAATACCTCCTGCAAATTTAGGTAGCATTCTCAACATAGAATTTAGATTTATTATAACTGTTACCATGACATTATTATGTTTAAATTTAAGAAACATGATCACCAACCTAAAGGATCACAGAAACATTCTGAAGAAAGAATCCCCTTTATGGGCTGTCCTTACGAACCAAGCACTGAGGCCTTTCAACAGGTCAGGAAGGAATTTTATTGCTCTTTGGAAAAGGTTAGTAGAAGACTTAGAACACATAGTAGACATTTGTGGATAAAATAATTGAATGGTGGATATAATCATTTTAAAGATTAAGAAAGGAAGATTTAAGATGATTTTTGAGTATAAAAATAAATAACTATGTTAGTCTTCGGATCTATAGAAGGCCTCAGACAGAGACCCCTTACTTTAGCTTTAATTGTTTTGATGTTTCTGTAAATGTCCAAGAGTGGCAGAGTGCATGCTGTAGTCTTCAAAGAATTGAAATTGAGGCTTATGTAAATACCAGTGAAAAGGCAGGAGGTGGACATGAGTAGGCTGCAACACATAATGAGTGAAAAAGATGGCCTGGTCATTTGGTAAGAGCAAAGATAAACACTACATGTGCCCTATTATTAAACTAAAATTAGAAAAGCCCTCAGCAAAATTGCGTGGAACCCCTTCTCCAAACCCTCCCTAAGCAGAATGGATGTGGATAGACTGTGATCATCTTTTCGTGGCATACCTATACTGATCCAATGACAAGATGCACTTGTGTATCTGACTATCTATAGAATAGGTCCCCTAAATAGCCTGATGGGAAAGCTCAAGTGTAACATTAAATGAAGCCTGCAGCTGTGGATCTGTGGTCCCTGGAGCACAATACCCCATGATACCTTGCTTCTGCACTTACAGCAGGCCTTCCTTTAAGCTTCCCTCCACACTACCCTTTCTCCTCTGGATTTCTCTGCTTAATTGCTATTCATCCTTATATCACAGAACCCCAGTGTTGGAAAGTGCTTTAGATGCCTGGTTCAGCCCACACCTGACCAAGCATCCCCTCTACTGTGCCTTCATTCCACTTTTGAATGGACACTTTTCTTTGCAAGACTATCTATCCATCTGTCATTCTCACTCATTGCTTCTAATACTGCCCTTTGGCAACAAGCAGAAAAAATGCATCCTTTCTCCATACAACAGTCCTTGAGATACCTTCAAGCCTCAGATTAGCCATCACCTTTTCTAGAATGTTTTCCCTGATACTCTCCAACCTTAACTAATCTCCCCTTTGTCTAAACCCTAATATCATATGACATCTTCAATCCTGATAATTCAGATTAGACTTTGTATTATAGTTGTATAATATATATATATTTACATATATATCTTCATCTTCTATTCCTTTCTAGACTTTAAGTACAGAGAAAAATTCTTATTTAGTCTTACATATTGTTCATACTCAATAAACACAACCTCATAGTCGGTAGACTTCAAACCTATGCAGGGAAACCCCAGTGGACCTGTAGTAGAGCCTTCCAGCTACATATTGCATACATTGAACCTTGAACACTAACACAGTGATGTCATTTTGGTCCTCTCTGAGCATGAAGTACAACAACCAACTCCATAAACACTTGTTGAATGAGGACATGAATTAATGGAGTAAATGAATTTTCTAAAAGAAATCCTTGCACCAAGAAACTAAACCTGATACTGCTATAGAAACCTTTTTGGGTCAGAGATCATGAAGCAATAATGAGGGAGATAAAATAAAAATCTTTTAAAATAAAAAAGGAATAGATCCATAAGGAAGAAGAGCAATACTTCCTTATTAAGAATATTCCTGCTTTATTATTGCCTGTTAGTGTTTGAATCATAACCTCCACTGCTTCTTTCATTCAAAAGAAGCCATTAAATTCAGATACTTTCTGAATGTGCCCACTGTGTGAAAGCTTTAATTAAATCTACAAGTAGAGCTTTAAAAGAACAAGAATCAAATTAATTGCAACAAGGGCCACGCATTTGTTTCTGTGACAGTTCCTGTGCTTTGGAGAAAAGGCAATCTGTGTACCCTTATCAGAATTAGTAAACTCAATATCACTTTTCATTAGCATGGTAGGTCATGGCTATGTGTCTTCTGTCTGACACTGTTTACATGTTAATGACCTCACAAATAGAGTTTGTCCCAACTGGTTTGCTATAGGATTCCAAAGCAGTAAATCCATGAGGTGGAATAAACTGTCTTCTGCTTTCTGCACCATTGGATTTTGTGAGTTCTTCCCCAGCCTGGGCTTCATAATTAGACAGCATAGTAATTAAGGAAAAATCAGCAAATGCAAATAGGGCAAAAAGATTCGCCTCTAATTATGGCTGCTATATGATAGTTCAATATAAATTAATTTGCAGTGTTATTATTAAGGTTTTTGGAGACCTACAGCTTAATAGAATGAAACAATGTTAAAAGACCTAAGAAAGAGTCTCTCAACTGGAATCATTCTATATTGGCACCAGTTTTCTTAAAATGAGAGGAGGGGAGGAAAGTGGGCAAATATTTTACTTGTTTTTATTATTATATTTTTGAACTTCCAGAATTATAGCATTACAGTACCATCAAGCTGAGTGTATCCCTAGTGCACAAATGGCCATAATTCTCTCTAGTGGCTTGAACAGACAGTATATAATTTTCCTGTTTTAAAATCATGACCTATTAAAACTCTAGGTCAAATATATAAAGCAAATGAACTGTGCTGGGTTATATTTAACTACTGAAAAGGAAACAGCCTTACCGTTAGTTGGCATGGTTTAGCATACTGAGGCAAGTAGGCATCTGGAAGGTTAATTTTACTGGCCATCTATAGTAGATAATTAGTATTATAAGGACTAACTTACCTCCATGTTTTAGTCAAGGGAATTGATTCACAAGCAGAAAATAGTATTTTATCACCTATAATGCAGAACTGGTTTAATTATGAGCTGACCAACATTCATTGCTACATTTTTTTTCACTTGTTTCTCACTTATTGGTTACTAAAAGCTAAAGGGAAGAAATTTGTTCTTTCATGTCTAAGCAGGGTCATGGTATTTTTCAAGGGCCAAGGGCTTCTCACATATAAATTAAGAGAAGTCGCATAATAATGTTTGCAGACTCTTCAAAAACTAGACATTAAGGTCAACCAGAATCAAATAGAGACATTAACAATTATGTGCATTAATGCGAACAATTTCCTGAGGGCATATTCGCCCAGTATTTTGAATAGTATGATGAATTACTTGTTATGCTACAATACTGAAGTACAAAAAGAGAGAGATTGTTCAGATGTAATCTGGAAATTCTTTTTTGAAATAGGCTTCCAGACAAAGGTTTAAAATCAATATATCATCATCTTTATTAAGTGTCTGCTATGTTCCAGGTGCTGTGCTTTGTCTTGCGCAGGTATGGGGAACCTGCAGGCTCAAGGCCACATGTGGCCCTCTGTGGTCTCAAGTGCTGCCTTTAACTGAATCCAAAATTCACAGCACAAATTCCCTTAATAAAAGGATTTGTTCTGTAAAACTTGGACCCATTCAAAGGCTGCATCCAAGGACCTAGAAGGCTACATGTGGCCTTTAGGCTACAAACTCCCCACCCTACTGGGGATACAAGTGCAAAGAATGAAACAATCTCCATTGGATAGGATCTCACATTCTAATGGGGGAGAGAGCAAGCATAGGCTCGACATGCAGACATCTATAAAAACAGGTTAGATTACAATTTATCTTCAGTGAATTAAACATTGACCTTCCTAGAGGTAGTCAGATTAAATTATCTACAGTGAGTCTCTTTTAGTTTTATGTCTGTTCATTAAATATTGGTGCAAATATGAGCAATCTGTTTTTAAAATTTATTCAAAACTTACCTTAGAATGATTTTTTTAAACTAAGATTGATACTCTGTAAAGTTAGTAAATCTCAGTTACTTAGTTTAACTCCTGTAACTTTCCATGTGTACTAGGTATGGTTAAATTAGGAAACAGATGTGTATATTACTATCTATAGGAGCCTAACCTACACGGCGTTTTGAGAAGCCCAATATCCCTTACATAGAAAGATGAATGAAAAGGTCATCCAAAGAAATTAACTCCAGACACACAGAGTTGTTACTCATGAAAGATTATGTTCTGATTAGCAAAACACCAGCAGCCAGTCAGGCAAAAGAGAGCAGAGCTGGTGACCCTCAGAAAGAAAAATTAACCTCGATAATAAATAAAGGTTACTGGCCTCCACAGGCACTTCAAGTAGAAGCTGAGTTTGATTAATCATATTTTAAACTGTACTTGAAGGCCCATGGAAAGTTTCATTTTAGATTCTTTGTGGGTCATAGTGAATAAAAATGCAGCTACTTGTTTAATACCTTTTAAGTTTCTTTTTAAAAAATGTATGTTTCGTGCATTTGTTTAGTCTGACTTTTTTCTCTTTTTATTTTTTTGTTTTCAACATTGACTTTTATAAGATTTTGAGTTTCAAAATTTTCCACCTCCTTTTTCTCCCCAAGACAGCATGCAATCTGATATATGTAAATATCATATAAATGTATGGTCATATAAAATATATTTCCACATTTATCATGTTGTTAAAGAAGAATCAGAGCAAAAGGGAAAAACCATGAGAAAGAGAAAATAAAACAGAAAAAGAGAAAAAATAGTATGCTTTTATCTGCCATTCATAGTCTGGCTTATTTTTTTAATCTTAAATTTCCACCTCCCCCACCCTAAAAAAAATCCTCTGTATATTTTGTCTGTGTAAATTCACTTTTGTTTTGTCTATTTTCATAATTTATTCCACTTCTGTTATCCTTCTAAGAATTCTTAACTTTATTTGAGCAATATTTTTTCTTTAAAAGAAAAAAACCTTTAAGTAGCATTTTTGTTGTTATTGTTTAATTGGTTTAGTCATGTCTGGCTCTTCATTACCCCTTTTAGGGTTTTCTTTGCAAAGATACTAGAGTAGTTTGCCGTGTCCTTCACCAGCTTATTTTACAGATGGGGAACTGAGGTCAACAGGGTTAAGTGACCTGCCCAGGGTCACACACCTAGTAAGTGTCTGAGGCAAGATTTGAATTAGGAAAAGAAGTCTTCCTGAGTGCAGGGTCCAGCTTTTCATCTACTACACCACCTAGCGGTAAAAATGTTTGAGGAAAAGAGTTGTTTTTCAGTGTTACCTGACTCTTTGTGATCCCATTTGGGGTTTTCTTGGCAAAAATACTGGAATAGTTTTGCATTTCCTTCTCCTGTTCATTTTACAAATGAGGAAATTGAGCCAAACAGGATTAAATTACTTGTCCAGGGTCATGTAGCTAGTAAGCATCTGAAGCAAGATTTGAATTCTGACCAGTTTCAGGCCCAGTACTCTATCCACTGCACTACCTAACTTTTCATAATTTGGTTTTATTTCCTTCCTCAAGGAATTGTCCAGTATATAAAGTGACTCCACTATTTTCCTGAGTAATTCCTTCCAGATTTTTTCCCATAACAAAGTAATCTCAAGAATACTTTTGTTGGTGCTAAGTTTTAAGAATAAAATCAGAGTGGTACTGATGGTGACTTTCCCCAGCTTCGGGACTTGTTTTGTTATGAATACAAACAGTGTCCAACTTTTTATTCTTTCCTATAATCAACATATAATTTATGTTTGTACTCTGAAGTCCTTTTGGTTTTTAGCAACCCCTTTCCATCTCTCTGTTATCAGAAAGGGAAATATGTAACTCTGAGTTACATTTTATTTTTATTTGCCTTTTCCTGTGTTGCCATGGTGACAGCCTTCATTTCCCAGGGTCTAACCTGCTGATGAGGAGCTTCTTCCTACTTCACTGAGCTGGTACTCAGATGACATCTAAAGCCACATCGGAAGCCTTTTCATTTGGTTGTACCTGCCACAGTTTATAATCAGTTACCATAGCCATCAAAAACCCATATCTTTTTACGTCCATTTCACAAGACGTCTTAGGCTAGGAAGCAGTCAGATTAGACTCCCCAAAATCACACTTCAATGGTTTGTAGTTGCTGAATGTGAAAGAGGGAGCTAACAGATGGTATTGGCCTCAAACTCTAGAGAGCAGGGAGCCAAAAAAAATAAAAACTAAAGAAGTAGTATTTACAAGACAGTACTTCTCTTGGATTCCATAATTGTCAAAAAGTCACACCACCTTTTGTAGAGCATCTCTTCTCCCAAAATGGTAGAAGCCTTAAAACTTGAAAAAATCTCAGTTCTTTTTGAAGGTGAGATTTGTTAGCTTCTCACAGTATAAAGTTACTCATTCTGTAACTGGAATTTAGAGAACTAGAAAAAAGGAGCAGTGATGTAATGGCCTTGTGGTAGGATTTATAGGAAGGTTTTATTTTTTTAATAATTCTTTCCGCATTAATTATTATTTATTAAATGCCTACTATGCTAGACTTAGGGCAGATAGATGACTTAGTGGACAGAGTGCTGGGCCTGGAGTCAGGAAGACTTGAGTTTAAATTTGGCCTCATACACTTAGTAGATGTGTGAACCTGGGCAATGCATTTAACTCTTTGCCTCAATTTCCTCATCTGTAAAATGAGCTGGAGAAGGAAATGGCAAACCACTCCAGTATTTTTGCGAAGAAAGCCCCAAAAGAAGTCATGGAGAGTCAGACACAACTGAAAATAACTGAACAACAACAATTCTAGGTACTAGGCAGTACAAAAAGAGAAAAGGGACTGTGCTTTCAGTTTATGACCTATTGGTAGGTGGAAGGGCCCTCAAGATTCACACAAATAAGGGCAGATTATTTTAGAAGGGAGGTATAGAGGTGAGAGATAATGATAAACTTTTACAAGGTAACTAGAGTAATGAACTTGAAATAAAGATTTGAGTTAGAATCCTCCTCAGTCTCAATGTGAGTCCCTTGACAAGTCCCTAATTGTCAAGATTTAGTTTTTCTAGCTCTAAGATAAGAATAACAATAGCACCTGCCTCAAAGGGTTATTGTGAAGATTGAATGTGATAACATAAATTGTTATTTAATAAATTCTTAAAATAATTGGTACATCTCTTGAGTTTAATTTTTTGTAGTTTGCAAACTGTTTTTATATTTACTATTTCATTTACATCTTTAACCAACCCTTTAAACTGGCTAATGCTAATGCTATTCCTTTTTTAGAGATGATGAAATTAAGATTCACAGAAATTAATAGATTTGCCCAAATGACCACTAATAAATACACAAGATTGAAGCCAATGTCTGTGATTGCAGTCCCAGGGCTCTTTCCACCCTCCCATGCTGCTAGGTTTTAGTAAACTCAACTGATTGGTTTGGGGAATGATGTGATGATGCCTCACTTAATGTCATTTTTTTCTGTATGTGATAAAGGAGAATTTTACCATGAAACTTCCCCATTTGATGTTTTTCAATATATTATATAACATTAAGTTAAATAAATCAAAACCAAAGGCCCATGAAGAAATAATAAAACATTATCAAGTTTTCCCTCATCAATTATTCCAAAAAATCCATTCCCTTTTATCAATTCTGTCAAAGGTTTAAAGACATTTCTCTACCCTAAAACCTCATAAGAAGGTTAATTTCATTCTGACAAAAGTTGGAGGAAATAAGGAAATGTAGGAATACTATTTTTGTAAGTTTTCTAGCTCCATTTTAGGATGAAAGAGAGTAAGACAAGCATTAGCGTTTCAGGACTTGAAATTAAATGAGCCTCTAGATTCTCTTCTGAGTTGCATCTCTCTTTTTTGGCATTTAGCAAAATGTTAAACTAGCCATTTTCTGTATCAGTATTATACCAGAAAAGCAGAAGACCAGTTGATATTAATATAATATAGACCAGAATTCAACATAAGATGAGTCTATCGATACCACATATAAAGAGTTTAATTTCTGAGGTCCAAAAGCACTAAATCTTAACCAAGAGGTGATAGTAGGGCTCAAAATAAAAGACTCGCTGGCCCTAAGTATAATTTAAAATTACTTTTTGAAGCCAAAGGAGGCAGCAAAGGTACTTCAAATCAGAAAAGTTGGTTTTAGAAAGAATGCTAGTATGTGGAACCATGTTATTTGATTTCTTTCATCCTATTTCCTTATCTTTCATTGGGCAACATAATGCTTGAAATATGTACCCCACACTGTTGTTCTAAGGAAAGTCTTTTTGTAAATCTTGAAATGGTACAATTGAATTGTTTTTCATTACCTTCTTTTGTCGTGTCCTGGGTTTTTAAAAGAATGTTTTTGTTTTTCACTCATTTCTTTCAGCCAAATCTGACTCTCTGTGAACCCATTTAGGGTTTTCTTGGGAAGTATAGTGGTGTGGTTTCTCATTTTCTTCCCAGTTCATTTTATACATGAGGAAACTGAGACAAATTGAATTAAATGACTTTCCCAGGATCACACAGTTCATAAGTATCTGAGGCCAGATTTGAACTTGAGTATGGGTCTTCCTAATCCAGGCCCAATATTCTTATCCTCTATACCACTTAGCTGCCGTATGGTACAAATTTCCTAAACCTGCTACCTCATAACATTTTACTTAATACTTTTAATATTATCCAATTTGTTACTTTTTTCAACTTTTTTCAAAATTATTGTAGATTCCTTCCCAGCAATTTCATGATCACGTATATGTGGTCTTTAGATCCACTGACGTTTTAATTCAGAAATTTGTTTTACATGGATTCATAACTTTGCCATAAAATATTGCTCCAGTGAAAGTTTAAAAGGTTTGGAAACATTCCTCACTATAAGGTCATAGGATCCTAGTATCTAAATGACCTGAGGATCCAGAAATTGGTCTGTCCTTCCCATTGTCCTAATCATTTGGCCCCGTGATACATGATATTGATTTATACAGAATCCCGTAAGAATCTTAGTCTGCACTACTCACTTGGTAATTGACCTATATTGTGATTGTAATTGATCAATATTATAATTGACTTAATTCTTTGCTTCATCTTTTCAGACTATATATGACCTCCATGTCTTTATCTCTATATAGAGATATATCTATATATGTGTACATATATAAACATACCTATACACCCATATATATTCATATACACACATTCTCATACATATTTAGCTGCCCCATGTCTGTGTATTTTCATACACACACTCATGTGTATATATATATATATATATGTATGTATATATACACTCCATATATATATATACATGCGTGTGATTATGGTATACTATACTATATATACTATGTATATTTATATATGCTATACTGTATAGTATACTATATACACACACGTGTATATACATATTGAAGGATCAACTCTCGAGGTATCTAAAGTATGGAAAGAAACCAAAAGCATAGAAAAAAATTTCAGGCTTTATTACTACCCCCCAAAATACTGATGGTATATCAATAATTGCTGATCTATATGCCTATTTTCCCATCTATATAAAAATTTTATCCTAATCTATGCACATACAAAGTACATTCTTTATGAGTATATTAGAAGGGATCAGGTGATATTTTGTAAGTGATATTCCTTAGATGACTACGTCTTTATCTTATTCATTTGACTGCCGGTGTGGAAAATACAAGATCCCACTGTGGTACGTGCTATTATAAGATATGAGATCTTTGGATTTGGCATGAATCAGTCAATAAGTGTTTGTTATGTACTTTGTGTCAGGCATTATGGTAATCACCAGGGATACAAAAAATAATCCATGCTCTCTCAAGGAGCTTACATTTTACTGGATGGATTCAGTAGTATCAAGGGCTGTGGCCAGAAAGTTTTGGAGCTTTTCTGGTACAAGGATTATGAGTGGAATCATAGGGTGTGAGAATTTACATTCTTTCTAGTAGCAATAGTAATGTTGATGCTATGATTGTCCTGTAAATAGTCAGTAGAAAAGAGCCAGAGATTATATAGACAGTGGCAGAAAAAAGGTGGCAAGTTGGTCCCACTACTTAGGCAGTGGAGTCCTGGTGGATGGCTAGTTCTGATTTTTAAAGTATGGTCTAGGGTGAGATAGATATTTTTTTTATTTATTTATAAATGTTCTACAATCACTTCCTTAAAATTAAGATTTTAT
>CM053773.1:62720491-62735774 GCA_028658325.1 Potorous gilbertii
AAAGTTGTTTATTATTCAATATGGTACTTGAACCTCTGGGATTCTCTAAGTATATCATCATATCATCTGCAAAGAGTGATAACTTAGTTTCTTCTTTGGCTATTTTTATTCCTTCAATTTCTTTATCTTGTCTAATTGCTACCACTAACATTTCTAGTACCATATTGAATAATATGTGGGGATAGTAGGCATCCATGTTTCACCCCTGACCTTATTGGAAATGCATCTAGCTTCTCCCCATTGCATATAATGCTTGCTGAAGGTTTTAGGTAGATACTGCTTATTATTTTATGGAAAGTTCCCTTTATTCCTGTGTTCTCCAGTGTTTTTAATAGGAATGTGTGTTGAATTTTGTCAAAGGTGAGATAGATATTAAGGGATGAAGTAAGAGTTAAGTACTTTCCTTATACTGGAGAACTGTGCCCTAGGGTTAATCTTAAAGCTGAATGGATCAGTTTCCCTAGAGCAAAAGGACAGGGACATAGACAGTCATGAACCAGACAGTTGCAGTTCCTGGTGGAAACAGGTGAGCTGCTGTAGGGCAGATGGCAAGATTCCTTTGAGACCTGAGAAGCAGAAGGAATAAAGCATGAATAAAGGGAGCAGAGAAAGTATGAAAGGGTGAAGTGATTTGCTCACTTTCCAGTCTCCCTTTTGGGAGATAAAGGGGTTGCTGTTACTGGTGTGGGGAAAGATCGATATCAGGATAATCAAGTTGGTTAGATTCTGGTGTCCCTGTAGATAACTCCGTCAAAGTCCTACCTTAAAAGTTCCCCTTCAGTGAGGTGTCTCTCATATATGTAAGATGCCTTGAATGATGCAGTGAAAGAGACGTGATAATTATATCAGCTAATGCTTCAGAAACGGGAGAGGCGTTTGCTTGGCGGAGACGCTCGCTGATGCCACGGAGGACGTGCAACATAGAGTCTCAGGGTGAGGTGGGATTCCCTGTATGTGGTGAGGGGGTCTCCATTGCTTTCTGTTTATGGGTGACCTCATGCCAATTATATTGAGTCACAGAACACTGCGAACATTCCTGGATATGGGGTTCATGGCCTCTCAATAGCTATTCACACATTAAGCAAAATCAAAGTGGATGAAGAATGCCTACTTTCCACATTGCAGTTCTCTCTTGTAATTAGATAAGCAGCTTATAAAGCTTATCCAATCTCTGTGTAACGAATAATGTTCTGAAATGGAATAAGATGAAGGAGAGTAGAATGGATTGCCTTTTGAAAAATTGCAAAGTTCTTTTAATGTGATTTTATCCATCCATTCCAAATGTGGAATTTATCCAAATTTATTCATCAGAGATCAATTTTTAAAAATATTTCATCCAGTGTTGTATGATTTTGAGATGTGAAACCTATACTATAGTCTCTGATGAATTGAAAAAGAGTACCACCCAGACAGGAGTGGAAAAGAACAACTAAGACGATGTAGGGAAAGCACTGGTGGTATAATTATTAACTCCAGAAACTGCCCCTTCTCTGTCCCATCCATTAAATAGCCCCTTTCTAGATGGCTTTCATATTCATAAAGTCAGGAATCCTTTTGTCTGAAGAAGGCCATTCAGACCCTCCCATTCCATTAGGCATATTTAAAGACTCCATATTCCTTAGGCATGTGCTTCCTCTGGGAGACAGTTGATGAAAATAAACTGACATAATGGCATGCCAACAGTGTTAAGGTAGAAAGAATAGAGGTGGAAACATTCAAATACATAGCAATGAAATTCATATGTTGAAATTCCATTGTATCACACCGGGTTTGAAAGAATTCCTAATAGAGATACTTTACACATGAAAAACAACACCACTGTTTGCATTGACCAATATATCAACACTTATTCCATTTGCCTTTTGGAGATTTTACACAGATGGCAGTTTTAGATGCTTATATTCGACATCATAGCAATATTTTTTTTTGTTTTTAACCACTCTTAAAAGCATATGAATTTTTCATCCCAGATGACAGAAATGTTTCTTTCAAATCTCAGCTCAAATCCTACCTTCTACAAGAAGTCCTTCTCCAGACCCCTAAATATTTGTACCTTCCCTTTGAGATTGTCTCCAATTTGTCCTGTGTATCTTGTTTGAACGTAGTTTGCTTGCATGTGATCTCTTCCATTAACCTATGAGCTCCTTGACAGCAGGGACTGTTTTTGCCCTGTATTTACTATAGTGCCTGGCACACAGTAGATGTTTAATAAGTGTTTGCTGACTTTACATGACTTGACTTCCACAGATGTTGTTTTGTCATTTCAGTGATATCACTGAAATGTGACCCCATTTGAGGTTTTCTTGACAAAGATGCAGGACATTTTCTTTTCCTTCTCTAGCTCATTTGACTGAGGCAAATAGAGTTAAGTGGTTTGTTCAGGGTCACGTACCTAGTAAGTGTCTTGTGGTCAGAGCTGAATTGAACAAGCTGAGTCTTTCTGATTCAAAGTCTAGAATTCTATCCACTTGTGCCACCTGACTTCCACAAATAGAAAAAATTCTTTTAGGAATTGGTGAGTTTAAAATCAGAAAAGTAAATTATGCCATCTTGCATTAATTATTCCTCTGATATTTGCAGGAGGGGTAACAGTCCATGTTATTTAGGGCATCCCTTTTTAAGGGAAAAGACACAGGCGGCATGTGGTTTATGTGGTTCAACATAAAACTAGCCATAGCCACATATCAAATTTGAATACTTTGTTATAGTAGGATACATTCCTCTCATGCTTCATACAAAAGGATGCTGCATGTACACAGTTGGAATTTTTGCAGCTATTCATTGTAGCAGTAGCTAACAGTTTTTAGCATTCTATACCATTGAACCAACCGATAATTTTGGAAGCAGCTCTGCAGGAGATATCTAAGTGAATAATGCTGTTCCATAATGAACCAGCTACCAAATGCTTCCTGCATATAACAGCCATGCATTATCATGATGTTAAAGTAAAATGTCAATCCTAAGTAATTCTCACACTATCATGTTTTGAAGAAATACTTTACACTTTGTCTTTGAAAGGAAACAATAGAGTAGAGCTCTCTTTTTGTAAGTTTTATAACTGGAAAATGCCTTAACAATAAGGAAATGATCACTGAGATTGGTACTAGTCTGTATTGAGAAATCAGACTGAGAGATACACTTGTGTCAATCCAGTCAATCAGAAAATGGTGGTAGCCACATTCTGCCTTTCAGAATTTGTAAACATCATTTAGAAAACTTACTGGGTATAGATTATGTCTATGATCTTAATGAAAATAAAATCACAGGGTTGAATAGGACAACACTAAATTCATCTTAGGAATTGACTTTTTTTTTTTTTAAAGATTTCATCTCCATATCTTGCCCAAGCAACAAGTACAGTTGCTAATCACATTTCCTGGTGCTACTCCACCCATCCTAAGAACTTTGATGTGTTCTGTACCTGACCTGGACTTACTTACCCTTCTTTCCCCAATCTGGTGGCACCCTACTCCTGGAAGCTCATCATACTAATGCTGAACTTTATGCAGACACCCAGTCATCTTAGCCCACAGCAGCTTAGAACCAAAGAGAGCCTCTCTGGCAGCTGGAATTACAGGCATGCACCACCACCATGCCAGGCTGCAGGAGTGTTTCTTTTTATGGTATACTAGGCCATAGCAAATCTGTGAGACTCAGGATGGTATCAGGACAAGATCCTCTTATGTAATCTACAACTATTTTTGGTAGTTGTTTTTGTAGTTATTCTCTTTTGGGCTATTGTCTGTAAAAGTTTTAGAACCATTAGTCTAAGCCAGGATGGAATTTGGCAGCCTTTCAGATGAAGCATGCCAAGCTTTCCTTCAATTACTCTCCTGTAGCATTAAGGGAGAAGGGAGGTGGTAGTTGTCCTTCACATCTGGGTATGGCAGAAAGTGTAAAATCATCATACTTCCCCTAGGCTCATGGCAGCACAGTACACATGATAAGCCCCAGCATGTCTTAGTGAATCACCTTTTAAAAGTCAATATGGGAGGAAGTTATATCTTAATTATTGGTAAATATCAGGGATTAATTAGCAGCTAACTTACATGAGGAAAGGTACATGAGATAAACTTCTTTAGAGAAATGGGATACCAGGAAGGAGAAAAAGAGATGATGACAGAGAGATGTGGGCAGGTATCAATTTACCATTTATCTTTACCAGTTTACCTTTCCTATCTCAACAATTCAAATTTGACCTCACCTTTGTCATGTATACCATAGGCTGCCAATACTTCATCTAACTTATGCTTTTTTAATGAACATAACTATGGGACAAGACCAAAATCCTCACTAGAAATACTATAAGCTCTCTCCTGTCCCTTTTATTTCCAGGGCTGTCACACTGTCACTGGGAGAAAAAAGCCTGTGTCACAGGGCCCGGTTATTAAAAAGTCCAAGCTGGTTGTTATGCAGCACTGTTTTCTTTCTGAGATGCTTCTAAATAGATTTTGTGATTACCTCTTCCCCTCTCCTCAAGTTGTTCCCTAGGTATCAACATTAAGTGGACAGATTTTTCACTTCCAAAATCATGCCCCTGTTATAAAAAAAATAATTAAATGATAGCAAAAATATTTTGCTTCCCCAGATGAGTTTTGGTAGAATAGAATAAGCATAAAATAGACCAGCTCAACCATCACACGTCTTGGAGGCCAGATGCACTCTCAAAAGGGTAATATTTTGCACACTCTGGGTGCCCTCATCATTAGGACAAAACATGTGGAGAATGAAGAATGCAGAGCACAGCATAGAGTATGCAGCAGGCAGCCTTCTGCTTTGATTAAGATGAAATATTGCGTTCTTGGACCCTTGTTGCAGGGTATCTCCCATGTTACAGGGACTCAGGGGCTGCACTCACATGTTAAAGTTCCATTCAGATTAGCTGCTGCCTCCAGACCACTCCATTCAAATTAGCTGCTGTATCCAGACCCCAAGCAAGAAGCCATTAAACTCTCGGGCCTAAGAGTATCATCGTAAAGAAAATATGACGATCTGTTGTTCTTGATTTTCAGGTTTACTTTGTAGAATAGTTGCTTATGCATAAGTGGAAACTAAAAATAAATGTGTATAAAACATATTGGTATTATGATTTATCATTGCCAGTTCCCAAAGGGCTCATTTTCTTAGCCATGCTGACCTTTGCATCATGAAGGTATCTCCCTGTCATATTGCAGAAAAGCTAGATTCAGAAGAAAAACCTGTTATGAGAAGCGAAATGCCATATTAATTTTGTAGCATTGGTTTGTTTTGACTCTTTACTGCTCTGTTTTAATGACTCGGTGAATTTAGAACTCATTCCTCATTAGGGAAATGATATTTAAATTAGACAGCCATGTTTTCCCCATTCTAATTACCTCTCCACCATTTTCCCCCTTTCCACTATCTGTGTACCACGTTCTAATGGATGTTTACAGCATTTGGCTCCATGTCAAAATGCCTTTGTTTTCCCTTTGTCCTACTGCTTCCTTCCTCAGACACTCAGTTTTCTTTCAAAATGATTTGGCAACAGGTAGTGTCCAGAGTCTCCTTGTAGTCAGTGTGATAGCATTTGGTCCCTTTTTGCTGTTTCCTTCTGGTCACAGGGAAATTTGTGACCAGTAGAAAAGTCACGAGGAGAAAAATATCCAAAAATGAAAAGGCAGGGCACAAAAATCCAAAATGGCAAGCTCTGTTCACCAGCATCAGCATCCCTGTGCTGGCTGATTGGTCTGTATGATCAAGAGCACACTGCCTGGAATCGAATGCTTTCAGGCTGTTCCTCAATAGCTGATCAGAGAACATGTTGGACTACAGCCTAGAAACAAATAGACTGTGCTATGAATAGGAACTTTTCTGACTTGTCTGTGGTAGCAATGGGTATTTATTAGGCCTTATTTATTTGTTGTGATTGCAACAGCAGAATGATTTATAGCCTAGTCAGTGTGGAAATAATGCAAACGGGAAGTTTCACAGCCACAGCCGAGTTCATCCAATGTATTCCATCTGTTCAAAGCAAATGCAGAATTCCACTCCTCAATGACATCTTTGTGCCAATTGTTTATTTTTCAAGCTTTTGATATGCTGCTTTTTCCCCCTACACTCCTGTTTGCTAATGTCATGTGCTAGAGTTATATAGTGTCAACCAGCACAAATCCCAGGTTGCTTTCTCTGTTACACTGAGCTTCAAAAAACCTTTTCATTATTGTTATTCTTTTTTATGCATTAGAATCTTGTTCCATCTCATCTATCAAATCTGAAGGGTCACCTCAGAAATTGTTTCTTAGAGTTGTCTCCTTTTGCTGAACTGGGTGGTTTCTTAAGACATTTTGGGGTATAGCTTCAGTTTCATTTCACTATAAAAATGTGATATTTCATCTTTTGTAAATCCCCTGTATGCCATACCTCCTTTTAAGGATGTAGAAATAGGTCTTGTCAGTTTGAGGCAAGAGAACTGACTCTGTAGAACACATGTTCCCTTATTAGGCAGAGTTCTCCACATCTCAAATTCTATGTTTCCATGTTAAGAAAAACTCAGCAGTCATAGTACAAGTCTTAGCATACTTCTTCCACATGGATTCCATGAATCTGAGTCTAATCTTTGGCTCAAGCAGGTGTTTCCTGAGAGAGGCATAGAGGTCCAATGATATCCATCTTTCAGGAAGAGAAAAGTATCTATAAGGAGAATAGTTTCAGAAGTAAACTTCACCAGAAGTAGACCTCAGAGTAAACACCAAACTGGTTTTCTTAAAATTCAGGTCTGAGCCACATCTCTCACGTACTCAAATATATTCAATGGCTTTCTGGTACCTCTAGGAAAAAAAATTCAAAATTCTTAGCATGGCATTCAGTGCTTCCCATAATCTAGTTGCCACTTAACATGCAGTCTTATTTTACATCATTTTTCCCTCATTCATATACTCTGCCTCCTAGACCAGCTCGCTTACTACCTCTTCTACCTCTACACCTTTACCTGTTATCCCTCATGTTTGGAACTCTATTCCCTTCTTACCTTAATTTTCTAAAATTCCCTCAAGACTATACCCACATACCAGATCTCAGATTTCTGTCCCTCTTAAAATTACTTTGTGTATACCATGAATTAATTTACTTGTATACATGTTATATACTGGCAGTAAACAGTAAGCTGATTGAGGATAAGGAGTATTTTGTTTTGTTCATTGTTCATAGGGCCCACCACAGTGCTTGGCACATAGTAGGTACTTTTAAAGTATTTATTAAAGTGAGTTACTGTTGAATTATAATACTTTAGTACTACACATCAAAACTTAAAAAAAAATTGATGGAGAGCAACACTGATCTTATAGAAGAAGTGAAAAAGTTGGAATATCTGGTTACTCGTTGAAGCTTGGAGAGCTTTGTTTCCACTAACTACACATCCTGTTCCTTTCTAGATGAACACATTGACCACCTGCCTATAGTGTGAATCTCACAGGCTTAATCTTCCCAGAGGAAAATTTCTTATGTATCTATTTCTACCAAGCTAGCTGTGCTATGGATTGTGCACTGACTAGCATGAGATGACTGTAGCTTTCTAACAGAAACAGAAGTAATATGGGATATGTTACACATATCATTCTGGTTCTGAGACTTTGCTGGTTTCATTAGTTCCTGAAAGAACATCAACGTCTACTAAGTACACAGGGATTGAAGCATGTCAGTTCATTTCATGCCCTTTCTAGTAGAGTTGAAAGTAAATCTAAACTTTTAAAAAAATAACATCACAGAACCCTCAACTTGACAAAAGGCTTTTATGGAATGTATCAAAAATTGTCAGGATTCATTCTCCCTGTTCAGGTGAATCCTTACACTTCTTTTCCAAAGGTCTCCCAAAAGAGTATGCTTTTACTGTTGGAGAGAATACAAGTGATAAGAAGTAATATGAGAAACAGTTAAGCTTCTTGGAGAAAAGTACTGTGTAAATATAAGGTAGCATTATTGTTCTGAAAAGATCCATCAGCCTGATAGTTCTAAAAAGCAATAAAACTAGCTTTCTAACATGTTTGTATTGGTGTGGGATTTGGGGTTAGCTAGGAATAGCTCTCATCAGCAGTCTTAGCTTGGAGATACATACATATATGTAGATATATCTACATATATATATATAACTGAATACCAACATATATATGTTTACATATATATGTTGTGGCTCAGTTGTTTCAGACTCTTTATGACCCCATTTGCAGTTTTATTGGCAAAAATACTGTAATGGTTTGCCATTTCTGTCTTCAACTCACTTTATGAGGAAATTGAAGCAAACAGGGTTAAATGGCTTGCCCTGGGTCACACATCTAGTAAGTGTCCAAGGCTGGATTTGAACTTAGATCCTCCTGGTTCCAGGGCCACCTACTTGCCTTGTACATGTTTATGTTTATATAAGATGGTTTAATTTTTAATGATCATTGCTACTGGTTCCTTCTATTAGAACTATTCATTTATGGTGTCTTGTATTTGTTCATTCATGACACGTTTAACCTGACAAACTATTTCATATAACTTTATGGTTTTACTACATATATTTATATAAAAACAATTTAAATGAATTTTCCTTTTAGTTATCATACATATGTGTATATGTACATGAAACAAAACTCCCTAAATTCATATGTTCCCATTCATTGTCTCTTTCATATTCATATGTGTGTGTTGGTTTAACAGAGAGGGAGAGAAAGAGAGAGAAATGTGCTATGATGATATGATGGATAGAGAACTATCCTCAAAATCAAAAAAACCCAGGTTCAAATCCCATCTCTGAGATACACACACACACACACACACACACACACACACACACACACATATATATATTCTATATATTTTATATGTGGGGGTATGCATGCACATGCTTGCATATATGGCCTGGGACAAGTCATTTAACTTCTCTGTGTTCTATCTAGCTTGTGAAGTTTTTCTATAGATGTGTGTATGTGTGCATATGTAAATATACACTTCACAATATGCATGTTTATATATAAATATACATGTATGTATATACACACATATATAGATTGTATACATATGATCCTATAATTTAGGAATTGGAAAGTCCATCACCAAAGGAAAACTTATTGAAGCTTCTTTTAAATATTTTCCACATCAAATGGTATGGAATACATACATTTCCATGTGGAATACATACATTTCTATGAATCATTTTGTTAAGTCAAGCTACTATCATGATGGAGTGAGTACAGAGCACTCTCATTTGTTAGTGCTAAAGGAAGTGATCACTGGGGCAGATAACTAAAAACAGAAAATATGCCCAACATTTATCACAAAGATTGTCTTATCCTTCTGGTCCAGGACTCCCATAACTTACAGAGAACCCCAAATTGAAGGTACTGTTTTGTTTTTGTCTTTTTCATCTTGGCAAGAGCTTGCCCTTGAGAATGAGAACCAATGAGAGACAGAGAGGTGACTCAGTGGATAGAGAGCTGGATCTGGAGTCAGGAAGACCTCTGACCTGAGATACTTACTGGCTGTGTGTCCCTTGGCAAGTCACCTAAATCCCCTGGAGAAGGAAATGGCAAACTGCTCTGGAATCTTTGCCAAGAAAACCCCATGGACAGTATGGTCTGTGAGATCACAAAAAGCCAGACACAAAAAAATAATAACCTGATTCATAGGGCAGCTAGGTGGGCAGAGGGTTGGGTCTGGAGTCAGGAGGACTCATCTTTGTGAGTTGAAGTTCAGCCTCAGACACTTAATCAGCTGTGTAATTCTGGGCAAGTCACTTAACCCTTTTTGCCTCCATTCATCTGTCAAATGAGCTGGAGAAGGAAATGGCAAATTACTCCAGTATCTGTGACAAGAAAACACAAATGGTGTCATGAAGAGTTGGGTGTGACTGAAATGATTCACCAGCAACACCATCTAAGGTAAACTACGGCAACAGGCCACACATCTTTTGGTGTGTTTCCCATGAAATAAGATAAAAATAAGATCTGATTATATCTGCATAAAAGTTATATGATATAAGTGCATGATATAAAGTAAAAGAGGCCTATTAGTAATATTACAATGTAAAAAAAATCTTTGAGAAGTTAATCATGAGTTTATTCTAAAAGGTAATGTTGAAACATAATTGTAATGAAAAATTATAGTTTTAAGATAATATTGACTATAATGTTATTTTTAAGATAATATTGATTAAAACTGTATTCTGAAAGTAAATCTGTGATGTGTTCCATCTGTTTTTCATAAGCCAGTAGCATTTTATACATTGTAACTTGTATTCACATGATAGATCTCTATATAATTCCTTTGATAATCACCCAGTTGTTTCCTAATACTAAACCTTTACGTTCTATAAACAAAATGTAAGCTGTTAAGCTTAGCCATTTCCATGGGAGAGATGGAAAAAATAGAACCTTGTGAAACATGCTGGAGAATGCATGCTGCATCTCTTTATCAACTTTGTGAGATCGCATGAGTCGCTACTTTGAAACTTTTGTTTGTAGTACAAGGTTAAGAGAGTTACAGTTAAGAAGTTGCTTAGGAGTATGCTTTTCTCTTTATTGGAAGTTGATAATGTACATTCATAAATTTATAATCTACATTATGTTCTAGCAATATGTTAATGCTGAGCTCATAAGATTAATCAGGCCACATGCTGTCCTGTGGTTTCACTAATATAGTTCTGAGTAACATCAGCATTTTTGCTGACAAAAAAACAAACAACTTACAGGACTGTATGTATATAAGCAGAACTAGCAAGACATGGTAAAAACTGAACTTAGATTTTTTTTTTCTTTATGGCACATGTTATAAACTAATACTCTTTAGTTATATTGCTAGGAAAAAATAAGAGAACAATATGTGATTCCTAAGCTTTACTTCCATTTCACTCTATATTAACATCACCCTGGACTTCCCCAAATTATATAAGCCCATTCTCAGGAGTCTTGGAATTCTCCTAAGTAGCCTAGCATTGCGTGACCTTTTCTTCTGACGAATGAGTAGGATCTCTCCCTTCCCTGGAGCCATATTATTTTGTTCATTATTTGTCATTCCTTCTAAAACTCAGTTACTGGAAATCTATTGAAAGCCCAGCTTACATTTCCTTTCCTCAGGGTAATGATGGGGATACTGCTTAATTAAGTTTTGACTATTCTGTCATCTTACCATTAAATAATAAGTGGCATCATGATGTCAAATCTGACTCTAGCTTTGTGGGGATCTATAATACTAGTATCATGTGACTAATTTCTGATACTAGTAAGTATGCCTTATATATCACTGATCAAGTAAATTCTGTGATATATTTTCTCAATATACATTTTTGTGTACATACACACATATACATATATTTATGTGTGTGTGCATGTGCGTGGATCCCTCACTAAAAGAAAGTCACTTAATAAAATCCTAAACTCAGAGTAAATTTGTGTTTGTCCTTCATTTTTGAAGAGGACCATGACATTAGGGAAGTGGTGACATGACTTGCAATTGACTATGATTTGAGTGAGGGAGGGCTGTACAAGATCACCTGCCTCACTTTCTCCTCCAGAGCCATCTGGGTCCAGTGGCAAGGTATTCATCAGAACCACTGGAGATGGCTCAGAATGCAGTGGGAGACCCTGGCCCTTTTAGGCTAAGGCCTTTTCAGGCACTCACATAGAGTGAGGTAAAACCCATTAAGTGATAGGCCTCTTTAAGAAGTGAGTCAAGGGGTGGCCCCTTTAATTAGAAACAAAAAGAAAAAATCAAGCTGGGAGGGGAAAAGCCTCAGTGTTGCTGTTCTAAAGAGAAATAATTACCATTGACCTTCATTCACTCTAAGTCAATAGGGCCCAAAATACAGCCGTTCAGTGGAGCTTGGGCAGGAGCCTATTATGGCCCAATCTATGAGGTTCAGAGTAGATTTATAACATTGATGAGTCCCTTCATAAACAACAGCTTCTGTTGAAATATTTGCCCATCAACTTGTTCTCATTGCAACCACCACTTGGAATCTTAACTGCATTTTACTCCTAATCATGATTTACATAAATTAGCTTATTGCTAAAATGATACATCCCATTCTTTTGTGTTATCTGTCCCCAGTGATCATGCCAACCATAAGCAATGCAGGCCTTTAGGTAGTTTATTTAGCTTGGCCAAAACAATTAGAACTTAACATTAATGACTAGAAGGGACCTTAAAGAACATTTGTTTACAATCTACCTTTTCCCCTTCCCCTCTTACTTTGTTGCTGTTCCGTTGTTTTTCAGTCCTGACTCTTTGTGGTCCATTTGGGGTTTTCTTGGCAGAGACAATGGATTGGTTTTCCATTTCCTTCTCCAGCTTGTTTTACAGATGAGGAAACTGAGGTCAACAGGGTTAAGTGACTTGCCAGGGTCATATACCATAGTAAGTGTCTGAGGCTGGATTTGAACTCAGGAAGATGAGTCTTCCTGACACCAGACCTGATGCTCTATCCTCTGTGCCATCTATCTGACCTCCTCCTCATTTTATGGATAGTGAAACAGAGACCCAGTGAGCTAAAGTTAATTTGCGTTCTCCAAGTGACATAGTGATTTAGTAGCAGAATCAGGACTAAAACTTACCTTCTATGTTCAGTGTTTTTTCCTGCTGCTACATGCTGTGTTGAAGTAGATTACTAAAGTAGATATAGGTACAATAAATATATGCCTATAGTGTATCTATCGTAAAGATTTTTTCCAGTAAGATATTTTCATTTTAATCTTAACTTTTTTGGATTTGTTTATGGGAAAATTTATTAATTTTAGGTACTCAGAATTATCCATTTCATCATCTGTGAACCTCTTTACCCCTTGTTTCATCTTGAACTTTTCTTCTATTCATTGATTTGATAGATAATTTTTCCTCTATTTCTCTAATTTGTATATGAGTGACTTTTTATGTTTGTCACATATCCAAATAGAAAAAAAAAACTTTGCAGGAAGTTTCTCTGATGGTTTCATTTCCAAGATATTTGAGGAACTAATTCGAATTTTTAAGAATAAAAGCCATTTTGGTCAAAGAATATGAATAGCAAGTTCTCAAGGGAAGAAACCCAAGCTATCCAGAGTCATATGAAAAATTGATTGAAATCATTGCTAATTACAGAAATGCAAATTAAAGCAATGTGAGATTCCACCTCATACTCATCAGTGTGCCAAAGATGACAAAAAAAGGTAAAATGATAAATGTTGAGGGGGCTCTCAGACAACAGGTGTGTTGATGATTTGTTATTAGATGTGTCTATGGATATAACTGGAAAACTATTTGGAATATATATAAAAAGTTACTAAATAGTATTTGGCTTTTAACTCAACTGTACCATTGCTAGGCCTACACCTGAAAGAGAGCAAAGAAATAACAAAAAATCCTATATGTACAAAAACACTCACAGTAGCTCTTTTTGTAGTGACAAAAACTGAATACTAAAAGAATGCTCATCAAATGAGGAATGGCTAAATAAGCTGTGATATGATTGTAATGGGAAAACTTTTGTGCTATAAGAAATGAAGATAGAGATTTTTTCAAAGAAACATGGAAAGACTTATCTGAACTGATGCAATGATATAAGCAGAACCTGAAGTACCTTCTGTATTACAAAAATGAACAATTTAATAATATCTAAAACTCATATAGTATTTACTGTGCGTATGCCAGGCTCTGTACTAAGTGCTTTACAATTATCTCATTTGACCTTCCCAACAATCCAGAGAGATATATACTATTATTATTTTTATTTTAGAGAAAAGGAAACTGAGGTAGAAGAGGTTAAGTGACTTGCCTAAGGTCACTCAGTTATTGTCTGAGGCCATATTTGAACTCAGGTCTTCCTGACTCTAGGCCCAGCATTCTATCCACTATGCCACCTAGCTACCTCCAGTTTTAAAGATTTTTATAAACTGATGAAGGATGAAATAAGAACTAAAACATTTATAAACAAACAAAAATATTATTAAAAAAACTTAGAAAATTGTAAGAACTGTGATTTAATACAGTAACTAATTCCAGTGAACCAATGATGAAACATACTAGCTACCTCATGACAAAGAATAAATTAATTTAGTAAACAGAAAGAATGATGCACACATCTACATATGTCCATGTATACACATTTCATACTTCAAAACAACAAAATGTTATTTTGCTTATCTATGCATATTACAAAGAATTTGTTTTTCTTTTCTCTTTTCTTCTAATGGAGTAGAAGGTAGAAGAGAGAGAAAATAAATTTATGTTAGTTACTTTTTTAATGAAGAAGTGAATGGTGCTATAGATGTAGAATTTTTACCAGCATTTTCAGATGTTGCTGTATTACTAGTTTTACTTTAATATTTTACTTTGTTACAAAATACATTTCCCAGAATGGGGTATGTGATCTGCAATTTTAAAGCAAAACATACAGTAAAACATTTAAAGAAAAGAACTTATCCATATAAGCAGACTGAAGCTCTAATTGTGTTGCTATGCACCCAGAGTCATTCAGAGTTGTGCCAGGTCAGAGGCAAATCTGGTCTTTTCCTTCCTAGTTCCAGTGGTTTCTCCCAGATCTCTAGAACCTGTTGCACCACTGGAACAGCTTTGATTAAAATTGTGTGTAATTCACAATATACTTCACAATCTACCTGAAGAAGAAAAAATGTAGAGGGAATCAGAGAAATTCTAAATCTGTTGCATGCATGACTAATATGCTATCTTTAATCAGGAAAGTAAGAGAATGATAAATAAATGTACAATTGAGTTAAATCTGAGCCCATAACAAAGCATGTCTAGCTTTCCCCCAACAAAATATACACTCTAGGTCCTTTCCCCCCTACAGCTTAGTGATCCAGAAAGATTCATTTATTATTTATTCAAGAAATATATCACAGAGACAAGATTCATTGATGTGAAGGTATTTCATTTCGAACTGTCCTACAGGGAAACAGTCAACCCAAATAAATCCTACAAATCCTCCCCAGGGAGGTTATGGTGATTGATTCATTTTTACATTTGCCAACTGCTCAGAGATGCAAGTGGCATCTTTTCTTCCTGCGTTTAATGAGGCTTTCTTACCTGTGGTTCACTCTACAGTGCTACTTGTCTCATCTAATAAAAATAACCTTTCCAGAATAAACAGAAATGGACACTCTGCCTCAACTTCCCAAGATAAGTGTATATTTGCCTTTGTTTTTCATTCAGTTAAATAATGGATGACTTTTTACTTCCTCTTTGAAAATCTACCTTGTTATATTGCCATTCTCTTTTTTTTATTTTTAATAAATTTATTTAACTTTTTACATTCATTTTCACAAGATTTTGGGTTCCAAAATTTTCTCCCCATTTG
>CM053773.1:62736274-62820672 GCA_028658325.1 Potorous gilbertii
ATATAGGCTATATCTGTGTAGTTTTGCAAATGACTTCGATAATAGTCGTGTTGTGTAAGGCTAACTATATTTCCCTCCATCCTATCCTGCCCCCCACTGCTTCTATTCTCTCTTTTGATCCTGTCCCTCCCCAAGTGTTGACTTCGAATAACTTAATTTGTGGTTTTCTAAATCAGTATACAGTCCAAAGGGATCCTTTTCTATTTGATTTTAACACCACTGCTTAAAATCATAATAAAGATGCAGTAGAATGGACAGTGGATTCAAGAGGAGGGAAACTGAATAGTGGGCTGTGGTTGAGGAATGTTGAACCATCTTATATGGAACTTAATCATTTTTATTGTGGAGTTTTCATCACAGAGACAAGTTTTTTAGATTATTTAAGAATAATTCTCATATATAGGAGCCTCCCTATGCAACTAAGTACTAATGACAAGATTTAAAATGTTGTAAGCTGGAGGGCAGAGCCAAGATAGTGGAGAAGCAGGGGCCTGCTTGAGTTCAAGGAATATGATATTTGTAACTCATGAGACCTTTCTCAATATTAGGATAGAGGGGATATATATATATACATATATGTGTGTATATATACACATACAGAGATGTGTGTATATGTATGTACATGTATATTATATGTGTGTAAATATATGTGTATGTATGTATATATGTATATGCATGTATAAACAAAGGGCACAGGGTGAGTTGAACATGAAGAGATAATACCTAAAAAATAAAATTAGTTGTTGAAAGGGATGTACTGGGAGAAAGAGAAGGGGACAGGTAAAATGTAGTAAATCATCTCACATAAAAGAGGCAAGAAAGAACTTCTACATGTAGTGGGGGGAAAATAGAGGGGAGGTGAGAGGGAATAAGTGAGCCATAATCTCTTTGGATTTGAGCTAAGGAAGGAATGACCCACATTCAGTTGGGTATGGAAATCTATTTTACCCTGCAGGAAGGCAGGGAGGAAGGTGATAGGAGAGGGACAGTAATAGAAGGGGCAGCAGATTGGCAGAAGAGGTAATCAGAAGCAAATACTATTGTGGTGGGACAGGTCAAGGGAGAAGGTGGAATAAATGGAGAACAGGACAGCATAGAGGGAAATGTGATTTGTCTTTCACAACATGATTGTTATGGAAGTATTTGCATGGCTGCACATGTATGACGTATATCAAATTGCTTACTTTCTTGGTGAAAGTGGATGGGGACGGAGGGAGAGAATATGAAACTTAAAGCTTAAAAATGAATGTTAAAATTGTTTTTGCATGCATCCGGGAGTTAAGTTGTACAGGCAACGGGGTATAGAAATCTATCTTGCCCTACAGAAAAATATAGGGGAGGGCAATGGGAGGGGGAGATGATAGAAGAGAGGGCAGATTTGGGGAAGGGGTGATTCTCGCGTAAGCTGCCCTGGAGTGGGGGGAGGGGAGAGATGGGGAAAAATTTGGAATTCTAAATCTTGTAGAAGTGAATGTTGAAAACAAATTATACTTTTTAAAACAAGAAAAATGTTATAAGCTTTTAAGGATAGTTTTAAAGTACAATACTGCTAACCTACTATCGGAAGTCCTTGAAAGTCATCCAGGACTCATAGTGGGCTCACAGTGATAGTGCTCTGGAGTCATCCACACAACAGTATTATATTATGCTCTGCAGGTTAGCATAGGACTCTTTTCTGACTATAAATCTAAATTCCTATAAAATATAAAACACATGGACAGTGGAAGCTTTTTTTTTAAATAAAACATTTCATATAACTAAGAACTCAATTCAGGTACCTTGGAAGCATACTGTTAAATCAAAGCAAGAATTTCTGGCCTGCCTTTTAGGCACCTGCTTCCTCAAGGACCAAATGTAATATCCCATGTTCCATGTTCAATATCCTTCATAACCTAACTCCCTCGTGACTTTCTTACACCTTACCCACCCCCATATACTCTACCATCCAGAGACAATAATCTCCTTGCTATTCTTCATTTCCCATTGTTTCCCTGTCTTTTATGACTGGAACCCTCTCCCTCCTCACCACTGCCTCTTACCCTCTCTGGCTTTCTTCAGTTTCCACCATCCATGGGAAGCCTTTCTGAATCATCCTTAATTCTAGTGCCTCCCCTCCATTGATTATCTTCAACTAAATTGAAGATTTTATTATGTATTAAATATATAATTCTATATATTTCTTGTTTGTGCACAGTTCACATATTGTCTCCCCCATTGGCCTGTGAGCTCCTTGAGAACAGGACCTCTTTTTCATTTATTTATTTTTTTATTTTGTTATTCCTGGTGCTTCGCACAATGCCTGGCATTTAGTAGACAGTTAATACATTTGTTGATTTGATTTCATATGGAATAGATTTCCAAAGAAGCATAAAATTGACAAGGTATTCAATCTTCTTTGTCACTACAAAATTTGGACCTGTTAAAACTGTTTTATTAGAAGTATCATCATCCCTTTGACACACTGTTGATCAAAGCAAAAAAGAACTTCCAACAACATCCTAGAAAACAACTGATAAACAAACATTGATGTGATTTTTATTTTTGGTCCAGACCTATGATTTCACTCTTTACCTACCAATAAGAAAATACTGCTACAACTATATATTGGCAGCTGTTCTGTATTCTTAGAGCATCTTGTCTGAGTATCTGAAGTGATATTTGCAAAAACTGCAGCTTTAAAGTATGGGAGCAAAGAAATCACGTGGCCTTTTACCCTTCAACCAGATAATATACATAGTTATGGTTTAGTGGCCCTAAGAGAAATCTCAAAGCATTAGTGAGTGCCTTCACTTGCTTACCAAAAGATGTTTTCAGCAAGGTGGCAACAGAAAGTGTTAAAAAGAAATTGGATTCCTGCTGTATGTCTCTATTTTTATATAGTGGGAACTCTTGGTTAGCAGGAGCACAAATCTCAGCCAGAGACTGAGATTAAAGCCCATGGCATTCCTAGGAGAAGCAATCTAGTTCTTATTGGCTTTCTAGTTTTTATTGCATTAAATGACAGTATTAATCATCAATAATAAGGAGCAATGACATTTTAAAGCACAAATTGTATAATTTGGATAATAATTTTTTCCTTTCTTTTCCTTTTACTAGCTTATAACTAAGAGGTGCTCATATTGACCACAAAAGCAAGGGGAAAACTGATCACATCCAGTGATGGAATACATTTTAAAATTTTTCTGTCTTTTTTTTTAAACATATGTTTGGTTTGATGGATTTTCTTTATCTTTGATCTCATCTCTTTGAATTTATTAATTCAGATTTTAATTGAGTTTTCACAAGGCTTACTTGTAAGAAGATTAGGATTTCCTATTACAGATTTAGAATAAAAAATACTGAGTAAAAAAGTCTTTAGAGGTCGTCTAGTTCAGTTCTTTCATTTTGCAGATGAAGAAACTGAGGCCTGGAGAATTGTGTCATGCCCAAAATTATATTAATCTATTTCATCATAGGAAGAAACTTACTTTGTCTTTAGCTACTAGCATTTTATACCAGGCCAGCATTCCAATAGATAGGATGAGAATAGAAAGTTGTCCATTTATACATTTTAGTAGAGGCTTAATAAATGTTTATTGATTGATTTTGTTGATTGATTTTGTCCTATTTTAGGTCAGGGACCTGCAGTTTCATTGCTGAGAACTCTTAGTGTGAAAATTGTTATATAAAAACACACATCATAAACCATCTGAAGCTTATAGTTTTATACAGCTGCCTGAGATCAAAGAGAGATTGGGTGGTTTGCTCTCATGGTCACACATCTAGCAAGAATGAGAGGCAGCATTTGAACCCAGATCTCTTCAAGTCCTGTACTCTTATCTTACCAAATCATGCTAGTTGTCTGTATATATTTTAAAAATATTCTATTTTTGTCTATTCTAAATAAGCAAAATTATTGATTTGTTCCCACTTAATAATAGACCTTTTACTAATTAATTCAAAACTTCAAGATATCACTATCAATATTTACAAGACACAAGAGAAAAGAGAGTCAAATTTGTGCTGTGTTTATTAGGGACTCTGAATCGATAGATAAGCATATCATAGATCTAGCCCTGAATTGAACCTGAGGCCTTCTGATCCATACTTACTTTACTTGGCCACAGAAGCCAAGGGAGGTTAAATGATTTGTCCACAGTCGGGAGAACAGGTAGTGAGCTCCCTGTCACTGTAGGGCCCTAAGTAAGTTAGATGATAATGGCTAACATTTACATAATACTATAGACCAGGCAATGTGCTAAGTGCTTTGCAATTATTACCTCATTTGATTCTCATGACAGCTCAGGGAGGTAAATGCTATTGCTATCCCCATTTTGCAGATGAGGAAACTGAGGCAAACACAAGTTAAGTGACTTGCTCATAGTCACCCAACTAGTGAGTGTCATGTATCTGAGACAAGATTTGAACTCAGGTGTTCCTGAGTACTGGGCCCAATGCTCTATCCATTGTGCCACCTAGATGCCCACTTACCAGGAATGCTGTAGAGGGTGTTTTGTGATCAGGTATATATTGTATTAGTCCAACTAAATGATGTCTGAAGTGCCCACCCAGATTTAGTATTCCCTCAGAAGTTAAGAAAGAGAGCTACTGGCTTCACGTATACAGAGTAATTAATGAACTTGACTAAGTCTCTTGGCTTCATGCAGATAACATTATGGTAAGAACACTAAGTAGTTCACCACAGCACCAGAAATTTTTCTCCTTTCACTTAGCTGGAAGGGTATTGTGTATGTTTTCCCATGTGACTCAGTAGTGGTCCTTTACTGCCTTTTACCCTGTATTTTCTTCTAATCCAAGAAGAAGGTGTTTTAGTCCGATTTCAGTGACATTTGAAAGACAAGGAACGACGTAGGCAAGGGGCTTAAAATTGTATTCTCCCTTTCCCACTTCTCTGCTCAATCATACCTGTGTACTTTTATATGAAGGTTACCTTGTAGTTTTTGTTTTGTTTTGGGGAAAAATCAAATTTTCTCTTAGTTGTAACTACTTAATTCAGAAGATTTATTAAGTTTTAATGTTTAGTTTTAATATTAAAAATTAAGTTAATATTATTCATATAATACTATCATATGTATTTCATTTCCCTTTTCTTCCTGGAAGAAATGAATTCACATTTCTCATTTTATTATATTTTTCCTCATCTCCTCACCCTAAAATTGTATTTTTAAGTGTCAGATATCTTTTGACTTTTAATTTTTTTAAACCGAAGTAGATTGAAAAGCATTTCTGAAGCACATTTTAAGATATTACTGATAATTTTTATGGAACATGACCATGCGTTTCACAGAAAATTGCAGACATTTTATGGAAAATGGTGTTATAAATACGTAGCTAAGTTTTTCATTTTAAATTTTGTAGAACAGAATACTATTACCTCTCATCAAGAGCTTTCATGACTTCTCAAAAGAATCTGATATGCAATATTAGAAATAACAGAACCACCTCCTGATAAGGCACTGTTAGTAGAGTTCTTATATCTATACAGAGCTTTTAATCCAGTGTTTGACTCTTTGCTCATTTTGTAGCCCTGTCTTAGAAATGTACTTTTCTTTCATTTTAATATGTTGGCAAGGTTAATAATATTTGCAGATATTTTTCCTGTGTTTTGAGATGTTAGTGCAAGTTGGGACAAGCCAACTTGACGTGTTCTAAAATGAGCCAGTTTATCTTGAGTTTAGCCTGCAATTGCTGTGGAGAGCACTTTTCCGTTGGGACCTGAATATAAAATAACTGAAGCAGATTGAAGTTGGCAGTGACTAATGAAGTCTTGTGAAGGAGTCGGGCAAGTCAGTGGGTTACCACATAGCGTGGATTGGAAAGAGAGAGAGAAGGGAACAGCGGCCTCTTTGTCAAGAGTATGTTCTATTTCCCCTCAACACCCTCCTTTCATCCCCATCCCAATTTTCTGTAGGGGGAGAGACAGGGAGGGAGATTTTAAAAACAAATATTTCTAAGTACTTTTTTCTTTTTACAAAAGGTATCATGTCCATAACATATATTATTTGTTACATTATAGATGATTCCCAGCTTCCTTGGCTAATGAGCCATTTCAGTTACCTAAAGGCGTTCTACATAACAATACTTTTAATCAGTCACACAAAATTATGAAACTGGGATTCTAACTAAAACAAGCATGAATTAGATTTGTAGTAATTTTTCTTTGAATGTTACTTCTAACTACCTAACTCCATTATTAAGTTATTATAACAGTAAGGTATATGTAATATAAATAATGGCAAACTGCCTTCTTGGGACAACTGTATGCAGTATGAGTGATTACTAGTTTGTTTTTATTTTTCTTAAGTCAGATCTTTATATATATATATATATATATCTTCATAAATATGCATATATAAAGATTATATGTGATATCTGTGTGGTCTCTTTCAGAAAATGTAGACCTTTCATATAAGTATTTTATGTGAGCTTTACTTTTTTCTCTGGAAATATTTTATTTATGGAGTTATTTTAATCCTCAAAATGCCTTTAAATGTCAATCCATGCAATATTGCATTTAGAAGATCAACCCTTATATCATTTGTTTCTTGCATTTTACAGTATTTTGAAATGAACTGGAGATCTTTTTTCTCCTTTTGGGTTAAGTCTCACAGCCTGTGTTCACACAGAGAGCAGCAAAGATTTGTGTTTTCCAGCTCATTAAACTGACAGCAGAAATTAGTTTGTGGTATTAAAAACTAAAAAGTTAAATTACAGCTACACGTGTCCTCTTTGCAATGGGGCGTGTGGACGATGTTTGATTTTAATGTTTGCTATAATGGAGAATTTAAATTACAATGTTTGTCAAATCTCTAATCTTTGTTTCAGAGTGGAATATTAATTACGCTTTTAACTATGAGAGGTAAATAAAATGAGCATCCACTGCCTGCCTAAGGGTAAATTGCAGATTACTGACAACGTGACATAGTGCACTAAATGTCAGTTTTGTCAAACAAATTTAGAGGAACAGTTAAACTATTAGCTTCCTGTTGTTCCAGGGGCTTTTTTTTTGAGGCAAGCGACTGTTTGGAGCAGCAGGGGCACTGTGCTGTATGGAACACTAACAGAGTTAAATTGAATGAACGAGATGAATAAGGAGACAACACTACAGACGCACTCAATTAGTTTATAACTGTCTATTAACTTCTGTGGGTGGTTTTGAATAAACAGCAGATTAACTATTACAGTTTTTCATTTTTTAGCTCAGGGAGCCATCTGAAAGGGGTAATGTGGCCATGCATGCTCAAAGGGAAATATGAATGCAAATCTTCATTTTCTTTATCCTCATTCTTCCATCTACTGTCACAGTTCAACTTAGCATTGGCAAGGATTGTTTCAAAGAAGAGAGGGGAAAAAATTACTTTTAGGAACTATTCAGAGTTAAAAAGAAAAAAAAAATAGCATCATACCATCCAGAAATTTCCCAGAGCAGACCAGATTTACTTCACTTTCTGTCACCTTGAGGCACGGTGCCAATGCTCTTTTCCAGAAAACAAGAGGATCTTTGGGGTTTCTGTGTAGCCCTTGAAGCATATTTCAACATGGAAATTCAAGTACAGTTTTTGGGAAGAGTTGTAAAGAAGATTCGTGTTGTACAGGCTTAGATCATGTGAGTGCAAAGAGCTCTTCCAACTCTTAGGTTCTGTATGACTTGCGTGAGAGCCACGACTCTTTGTACTTACGCAGAGTGCCACTCATGGCGTGGCAGAAGTCCCTTTTGTTAGTGTCACAACTAGAACTTATTTCGTCAGAAAGTAGGAAATTTGGAAGGTGAATTCAGGCGTATCAGCTCATTAAACGCAGTAGAAGAGTAATATGCCATCTTGCAGCACTTTTAAAGACAAACCTTTCTACAATAAAAGCATTATTTCTTTTTGTCAGTGTTTGCACGGTCATTTCCTTGCATGCCCACCCACATAATGAATTGTAGAAGCAACCTACCATACATTTATTAGATTGTTAGCAAGAGGAATGTTCAAATAAACTAAATATAAGCAATAAAAGAAAGCATATTTATAAAAGTGGGTGGGGAGAAAAGACAAAAGGACAGAGAGCATGCAAGGACAAAAGGATTAGGGGGCCTCTGGCTGATAAGTCCAGGGACCTCAAAACTGTGCCACTGATCCTGAGTTTATATCCTTCAAAATACTGTTCCTGCTTGCTTTCCATTGGGTATGTAGGAATTATAAAACCTGTCATTTATCAGAATCTTTCTTAGAGCACATGGAATTCATAAAATGCTACCATTTTTCATAATGCAGAAACAAGAGCATTTATTCTTCTGTTGATAAGTTGACCATTCCAGGCCAAAAGTTTTAGAAATGCTGTAACCACTGGCATGAATAGGGTGTTAACCATGTAGGCAATCCTATAAAATTGATTCCCTTGAGGCCATCACATAATAACACAATCGATATGTTCACTTATTGACTATCATGTTAGGAGCTGGAGGTATGACCTCCTCTGGAAGATTAACTACAGGGAAGGATACCAGATACTAAATCCTAATAAGTGTTATAATGGACACCTATGACAGCAACCATTGGTTCATGCTGAGACATAATTATTTCACTTATTGGTTATCTCCTGAGTAACCTGTCATAAGACACTTGATCATTTTAATAATCACTTTTACTTGGGACTAAGCTTAAGCAGTTACTGGAGATGGGAACTAATAAATACTTTCTTCCTCATTATTATAGATAACCTGAAAGGAGTGCTCAGTGGTCTAGAATGTACAGAGTTCTAAAGGATTCCCTGCCCAATATTTTTACTTTCTAGGTGATAAAATGGATATTTTTCTACTGAGAAAATGAAGGTATTGACTAATTTGGACTCTAGTTCCTTTTCTCAAATCTTTTCAAGTGACAGACTAGAGAAGTTCTTATATTTGCAGACATTATATTTAGGGGAATTTGTCCTTTGAAAAATGAGCAAGATTGTTCCTGCAAAAGGACTGCCCAGATGAGCAACCTGAAAATTGCAAAAACAATAAGAAAGTTATTCTAACATTTGAAGCAAGAAGCAGCTAGAATAATAGTTTTAATCTTTAAAGAAAAATAAGAGGGAAAGGAGAAAAATGATAGTTGTTCTGAAAGAATTACAGAATTCAGCATCACTGGAGGAGTAAATTGTCTAAAAAACATGTCCATTTTGAGGTTTGTTGAGCTTTGTTTGTTTTGAACTGCTGCTGACAATATACTAGCCTGTTCAAGAGTTGATTCTGAATAGGTGAGAGTGAACTGATCATTAGGGGCAGATCTGAGTCAGCCCTATTGAATGGTCTAATTGGGAAATAGTGTAGATTAAAGGAAAAAGAAAGCAAACAACAAAATAAAGCTTTGTTTCCTCTTCAGAAAAGTAAGGGAGTATGTCATTGAATATGGGGAGACCAAGAGTTTTATTTCTGGAGAAGTAAAGGGCTCAGAAAAAAAATTAGAGATCAGTAAGCCTCTGTCAGCCCTGGAAAGGAAAAAAAAGTCAAATAAAATTGGTTTAGTAAGGTACAATTATATGTAGGAAACTTCTCCCCCTTCAGAATGTTGATTAGTAGAAGGACGATACATTGGAATGAGAGTGTGAATAAAGAGAGGAGATTACAGAGGCTTTCTATTCAACCAGTGCCGCCAACATCTCTAGTCCAGTCATGGCTTGCTTGATTATTAGAATAGCTTCTTAACTGAATTTTCTCACTGTCTCCCTTCTTTCACCTCTCCAAGAGCTGTCAAAATAATCTTCGTAGTGTGCAGATCTGATCACCTGATGTCCCAATATCTTTTGGATGAAGTACAAACTATGTAGCCTATGTCTAACAGAACCAAGGAGATAACACTCAAGGACAGGCTAGCTTTCTTCATATATGGGAAAAGCTCTTATATGGAAAGCTTTCATATGGCTCTCTACTTCATGGCAAAGGGTGGACTTAGGAACAGTTGGAGGAATTTCTAAATTTGGATTTATGTAAGAGAAAAAATTCCTAATAATTAGAATATTCAGAAGTGGCATGAATTGCTTCAGGAAGTGGTAGATGGCCCTCATCACAAAAGATCTTCATAGTGTTAGAGTTGGAAGAGACCTCAGAGAACAACGAACCCAACTCTCTCATTTTATAAGTGTGGAAACTGATTCCCAGAAGACAGAAATTATTTTCCCAAAGTCACCCAGACAGTAGCGTAAGTGGAATAATCAGGATTTGAACCCAGTACCCCTGACTCCAAATCTACTGTTTTTTCTACTGTTCCACAGAACAGGCAAAGGCTGAATGAATGCTTAAAAGGGAGTATCTTTGGGTCATAGGTTGAACTAGAGGATTCCCCAGGTCCCTCCAAGTCTGAAATTCTCTTATTCTGTGATTTGATACCCCACAGTCCTACTCCAACCTATCATTCCAGACTTCCTGTTACTCCCCTTCATGACTAACTCAATGTTCATAACATAAACTGAACTACTTAGCAGCTGGCTAATCCTCAATTTTGGCGCAGTTTCCTTTGCTTCTACAAACTCACACAGGCTATCTCTCTATTCTGTGAATTCACATGTGTTCCCTCTACATTATGAAAATGTCTTCGTCTTTCAAGAGGCTACTCAAATACCAGCGTCTTCTTGTTATCTCCAGCTACAAATCTCCTGCCTTAGATGTATTAACATCCTGAGATCAAGGTTTCTTAGCTTGGGATCACGGTGAACTTGTTTTGTTGTTTTTGTCTGTTTTTAATTGTTTAAATCATTTTATTTCTTTATAGTGGTTTCATTTATTCTAGTTATGTTTTATTAATTTTAAAAACATTAAGAAGAGATCCATAGGCTTAAGGAAATTGTCAAAGGGATCCATGACACAATAAAGTTTCCGAACCTCCGGTAGATCCTTTCTCTCCTTACACATGCCCTGGTACACAGCATATAACATGCATTCACCAAAGCATTATATAAAGTAGTCTTGGATAGGACCTGGAAAAATCTAAACAACAAAGCTTTAATGAATCAGAGGGAAAAGATTTTTCACCTAAAGAAATCAAAGATGGCTTCACAGAGTCAATGAAGTATTGAAGAAAGAATATTGGAATTGCCATCAGATTTGAATTCTAATTGCCATTAGATTTGAATTTCACCTGTGAAAATTATAACCTGTATGGTCAATAGGAAATCACTTAAATTCTCAAACTCAGTTTCCTTGATCTGCAAAATCGGGATGATAAGAATTGTACCGTATGTGTGTGTATATGTGTGTGTACATACACATACACATATGTATGCTTTGTTGATATAATCCTTATATCCCAACACCTGACATAGTGACTTGCACACAGTAGACACTTAAACATTGACTGGAGTGTACTCGGAATAACTTTGACTTGAGTTTCTATGTGTTGAGTACATGTATATTCCTTCAATCCAATTTGCTTTTCTGATTTTCCAATTTACTTTCCTCACCAATCTCTGACCTTCTCTCTTATTCATTTATTTTGATGCTTTCTCAGTTCCTTGAACCTAGTATTCTTTTATTTCACATCTATCTTATTTTTTTCTTCCATGTTGCATTGTCACTTTTCCACTACCACCACCTTGGTGCAGGCCCTCACCACCTCATGCCTGGACTTTTGCAGCTGTCCATCCTCCACTCTGCTATCAAAGTGTTCTTTCCAAAGCAGATTACTTACCATGTCATGTCATTTTCTGTTCAATAAGCCCTAGTGGCTCCCTGTTACTTTCTGGATCAAATATAAAATTCTCTGTTGAATTGTTGTTCAAAGCAACTTATAACCTCCCCTCTCCCCCACACGTACACATACCTTTCCAGTCTTCTTACTACTTACATTCATGAACATACTCTTTAATTCAGTGACACTAGCCTCCTGACTAGTCCTTGAACAAGACCCATCTTTCAACTATAGATGTTTTCTCTGGCTGTTCTCCATGCCTAGAATTCTTTCCCTCTCCATCTCTGTTTCCTGGCTTCCCAGACTTCTTTCAGTACTCAGCAAAAATCCTATGTCCTACAGGAAGCCTCTCACTCTACCTCTTAAGTCTTGTGCCTTCTGTTCGTTGATTATCTCCAATTTATCCTATATATAGCTTGTCTGTACATAGTTGCTATGGGCAGCTAGGTGGCATAGTGGATATCGTGCCAGGCCTGGAGTCAGGAAGACTCAGCTTCCTGAGTTCAAGTAAGACCTCCAAAGCTTACTTCGTTGCATGACCATGGGCAAGTCACTTAAGCATGCATGTTTGCCTCTGTAAAATGAGCTGGAGTAGGAAAGGGCAAACTACTCCAAAATATGTCAAGAAAACCCCAAATGGGATCATGTAGAGTTGAACATGAATAAAAAAGTGACTCAACAACATAGTAATTTGGTTGTTATTTCTTCCACTATTGAGCTCCCGGAGACCAGTGACCATCTTTTACCTTTTGTCCCAGCCTGTCACATAGTGCTTACGTGTTTGATGACTGACTGGTCTTTTTCCAGAACCAAGGGCAGCAACCACAACTTTGATAACTGACTGGCCACTTCTGTAATGATTTTTTTTATTGTTTCAACATTATTTATTCTTGAATGAGTTAATCATCAAGTGTTCATTAAGTATCTATTATGTGAATATGTTGAGGATTAAAAAAAATGTTTCCTACTGTCACTGAACTTACACACATTTATACTTACATGAAATGTTAGGTCCTAGTGAGGTGAGGCATTAGCAGATGGGATGAGGGTGGATGCTGTATTTTGCAGGTGGTGCTCAAGCTGAATTTTGAAGCAAGTCGAGAGTAGAATACTCATGAAGAATATTCGTCTTCTCTTCATGACTACCTCTGCAGATACACCTGGGGTTGTAGGAGCTGATGTTGATTCATGTTTTCTCATGATAATAAGACATTTTTCTGTGAATGTGGTGTAACTCCCCCCTCAACCCCACATACCAACACACCAAAAGACTGTAAGTTAAGGGATTTTTCCAGGGTCAGCTGAGGTCTATCTCCCCCTTTCCAATGCCACCTTATGTTATAGATCTTCATTACTTCAGGTTTGATCTATGAAAACAGACTTCTAACTGGTCTCCCTGTCTCTAGTTCCCCTTATACACACATTTCTGATCTATCCTAAGCATCATTGCTAGGGTCATCTTCCTAATAATGTTCCCTGCTTTTAAAATTTCAATTGCTTTTGATTGCCTAGCAGATCAAATTGAAACTTTCCAGTTTGTAGTCAAAGGGGATCACAATCTGCCTCTAACATACCTAAATAGTCAACCCTTGTACTGCCTGTTTGATTTAAGCAATTCATTTAATCTCTCTGTTCCATAATTTCCTCATGTAAAAGAGGAGGTTGAACTAGATAATGTCTGAAGTCTCTTACAGTTCTTTTTTGCTCTCCAGAATGCTCTCTGTACACTGGAAAAATGAGACTATTCTACAGAATTGGTCATGCCCAGTGCCTTTGCTTATCCTATCTCCTATACTGGAAATGCATTCTCCCTTATTGCAGCTTTTTCAAATTCTTCTCGTCCTTTAAGGCTCAGCTAAAGTGCCACTTTCTCTACAAAGATTTTTCTGATCTCCTTTCACCCCCCCCAAATAATTTTTCCCCTTTGAAGTACAACAGTATACTTGTTATAAGTTCCGTCATATTCTAAGTTGTGTTGAATGTTTAAAACTTTAGCCTAAATTATAAGCTCCTAAAATGGTATGAAATATACATGTGTGTGTATATATATATATATATATATACATATTCATATATATATTTATTTATCTTGTATCTATTAGTACCTTCTACATAAGAAGCACCCAATTAATGTTTGTTGAAATGAAATCATATGTGCTTTAAGGCACCTGGAAATAATTTATTTTCAAAAGTATTTTAAAGATATTTTCTCTGATCTTGTTTATACTATTATTTTATTTTGCAAGTCCTTTCTTGATAGATACTGAAGCAAAAGACTTAGCTTTCCCAATTATTCTCAATTCCTTGTCATGGGGTCCTTATTAATAAGATTTTATAGCTTTTACAAATGTCAGATATAATGTCTTGACCCTGTCAAGTGTTCAAAGAAATTGTCGTCTGGTTTGGCAATGAAATAATTCCTTATGACAGTAAAGTCCTTCTTCAGGCAATATTAACCAATAGTTAAATTACCAGTTAAGCTAATACTATTTTCTTTTAATAAAATAAGTTAATAGAAGATTGATAACAGTACATAGTGCAGTGGAAATCATGTGGTACTTGGACTGAGATGACCCATTATTCACTGTGTGACTTTGGACAGCTCAGTCTCTCTGGGTCTTCATTTTTTCATCTATAAATGAGGGAGTTGAACTGACTGGCTTAGGAGTACTTTCAGCTATAAATCTATGATTCTGTGAAAGTGAGTTCCTCCTTTCAGAAGTACCATGATGTAGTGATGAACTTAGAGGGAAGAGATACTTGAGTTTGAATTCCATTTCCAACACTTCCTACATGGATGAGTCACTTAAACTCTTCAAAAGTTTTATTCTCTGCAAAATGGGGTTAATATCCATAATAAATGCATCTGTTTCTAAGTGGCTTAGTGGGTAGAGTGCTGAACCTAAAGTCAGGAAGGCCTGAGTTCAGATTTGGCCCCAGATACTTATCGCACACACATATAAATACATGTATACACACACATACATATACACATATACATACACACACATATAGATATATATGCATATATGTGTGTGTGTGTGTAGACTGGACACCTGTGAATTCAATTGTATAAGGGACTCACAGGTGAGGAAACTACTTCTACCAATACAGATCAGGACTTTTTAAAAAAATACATAGTCCAGCTTCTAGAACATTGTGAGGTCAAGTGATTTGCCCAGAGCCACATAATCAATATATGCCAGAGGGAAGACTGAACCCAGGTCTTTCTGGCTTCAAGGCCAGCTCTCTACCCATCAGACAACTCTGCTCCTTATACTTTTTATTTCTTAAATATATTTTGTATTTAATTACCCCCTGTATCCTTTTTCCTCCAAATAGATGATAAAGTTTCTTCAAGGCAAGGCCTATTTAATTTTTGTCTTTGTATCTCTAACTTAGTTAAAAAGCATTTATTAAGCACCTATTATGTGCAAACACTGTCCCATAATCACTGAGAATACAAAGAAAGACAAAAGCAATCTAATGGGGACACACATACATACTCGATGTAAATAGAAATATATATGTACATGTATATATATGTATGTATGTAACTTAGAAATACTCAGTAGAAGTAATATACTATGATTAAGGGGAATTGGGAAAAGCTTGTTGTAGAAGGTCTAACTTTAACTGAGACCTCAGGGAAGCCAAGAAACTCAGATGAGAAAGTAGAAAATTTCAGGCATGGGAGACAGCCAGTGAAAATGCCCAGAATTGGGAGATGAATTGTCTTGTGTGAGGAATTTCAGGGAGGCCATTGTCAATGGATCACAGACTATAGTGGGATAAGTAAAGAGTAAGAAGACTTAGAAAGGTAGGAGGAGGCAGCAGGTTATGAAAAGTTTTGAATGACAGGAGGTTTTATATCTGATCAGTGCCTCGAACATAGGAGGATCTTATTAGATCATAAGTTTCTTGAGGGCAGAGACCATCTTTTGCCACTTTTTGTATCTCCTGGGCTTAGCATAGTACCTAACACGTAGAAAGCACTTGCTAAATGTTCGTTGATTGATTAACTTAATAAATTCTATCTAGAGCCTTGATCTTAAAATATTATACAATGTCCACTATTTTTTCTTAGTATATTAGGTTATAAGGAGGTCTTTTCTTAGTTTTTGGTTTCAAAATTATGACATGTCATTCTAGGTCACATTATTTAGAAGTTATTTCTGTCCTTTGCTTTGCAGACTACTACAGTAAATAAAATAGGTTCAGCATGCATCAGGTCAACGAGAGGGTGAGAGTGAGCAAGAGGGAGAGAGAGAGAGAGAGAGTCAGTCTTGTTTTGGGTGTGAGGAGGAGATAACCAACTCCTCTCATGTCTTCCTAGTCTTTTTTTTTTTTTAGCACCCCTGAGGTGGGGTGCAACATATAATCTTAAGAGAACTGCCTAGACTACACACAGAAAGAGATTAAATGACTTTCCAGGGAATTGCCCAATTAGCATCAGGATTTGAACCAAGGTCCTCCTGACTTTGAGGTGGTATCTCTACTTACTATGACACACTGCCTCTGTAAATTGGAAATACAGGATAAGTTTCCAATCTCTATTATTATTTCGAGGACCTGACGCATGCTGAACCTGTATTGCATGCTAATGTTCATGGGCTGAATCTTGAGCAATTTAAATGCTGAACTGCGTTGGTGAAGGGAATTTTCATGAGAGCTCCCTATATCAATGAAATCACAAGTCCAACCTAAACATTTCATGTGTTTATTTCTGTGGACACTTATACCATAGTGCTGAAATCTCAATTTTAAGACTGAACTTTTAATTTCAAAAAATTAAGAAAATTTTATAAAAGTTTAACAGTTCTTAGTTTATAAGTGATGTTTTCACAGCATTCTTTTCTTAGTCTCATCATCATTGCCCAATAAAATGTACAGACTCACTACAATGCAGTGATTTGTAGATTTTTCCTACAAATGCATTTCAGTGCATACTGACCAATGAAGACAAGTTTCCTTGCAAAGAATGCTGCCTCCAAATGAAGAGAAGATTCTGATGCATTATCTATAGCTTTGTTTCTCCTCATTAAATGTAACTGTTAAAATTGCTCAAGATTCAGCCCGTGAACATTAGCATTTAATATAGGAAATGGGTGCTTTTGTCAGAAGCCAATCCATTTAATGTTCAGAAAAGACCATAATGGAAACAAGAGTTGGAAGCTAAAGTTCTTTTGGAACAATCAAGAAAAAAATGTACCTAACTTTGTGTCATGTGCCTGCACAGCTATTACAACATTTCTTATATAGTACTTGTTCCCTCCCATCCATTTGATATGTTTGAAGTGCAGAACATGATTGCATGATGCAGACTAGTTCATTGTGTTTGCATTAGTTGGAAGAAAAAACTGCTTCTCAGCTGCAGAAAATCAAAAGAGACCTGGGAGCCTGCTGAGGACAGTTGTAGGCACTGCTCTCCATCAACAGCTCCCTGATAAGCATGAGCAGCCTGCTTTTTTCTATGATTAAACCCATTTTTTCAAGATACTAATTAACTGAAAGAACATAATTTGAAAGTCTGTCTTAAATTTCAGAGAATGCCTTTCATGTCTATATTGTCTGGCACCAGGAATCACACAACTATCACCTAAGCAGGACCCTAGTGTCTCTTTTCATTAGAATCTTTTGATTCTCCGGCAAAACAAAAAGGGAGAGACAAAAGGAAGGGGTAAAAGATAAGTGATGAGATTAAGGGGAAAGCAACCCTTTCATGATTAAAGGCTAAATTATTTTAAAATATTTTGCTTTTTCAAAAACTACCGTTTTGTGATAATTTCTTAGCTATGTATTTTGGATGAGGTTTTTCAGTGTCATCTTGTGACCTGCACATTTAAGTTTGCCTTCCTATAAATAACCATTTAAAAGAAACAATCAAAAAGAGTGAAGTAGATTTTATAAAAAATCCCTAAAGGTAGCTTTATGTGTAGTGTTGGTAGACTGATTTATAGTCAGGCTGGAGATATAAAGTACTGAGTTAGGAGCCCTGTGTTACCTTAGGCAGCTCTTTAACCTCTCTATTTCATTGTCCTCATTTGAATCACACACGACACTTCATTATTTATTGTTATTTTTTGTGTACATAATGTAGCTCCACACTCTCTCGACATCCACACTCCAAGAGAATGTGTGTTCCTTGTGGTCTGGAACTTCATTAACTATCAGACATCTCAAATTAGAAGTTTAGGAGCTATCTTATACTTAACATGCACAAAGCAGAATTTAAGTTTCTCCAAAAACCAACCTTCATCCAAATTGCCTTGTTTCTTTGAAAAACATCACTATTATTTCAGACTTTCAGGTTCATAACTTCATGTTTATCCTAAATTCCTATGTCTTATCATTGCCAGATCTTACCATTTCCACATCTACAAACATCTTTTGTATCCAAATCCTTCTCTGTCCTCAAATGGCTACCACTTTAATGCAGACTCTCATCACCGCTTGCCTAGGTTATTGCCAAGGTGATCTCTGTGACTCATCTTTCCACACTCCAGTTCATTTGTATAGAGCTACAAAAATAATTTTCCTTAATTGAAGATCTGATCATGTCACTTCCTCACTTACACTCCAATAACTCCCAATTCCTTCTATATTAAAAATATAAATTCTTCTTATTAGCTTTTGAAGACCTTTACACACAGGCCCCAATATATTTTTCCAGTCTTGTTCTGTCATTTACATTCTCATTTTCTATAATCTAGTCAAACCAATCACTCCTTCACACACAAGATCCCGTCTCCCACTTCCATGCCTTTGAATTGTCTCTCTCATACCTGAAAAACACTCCATAAACTGCCTCATATACTCCCTTTCTTTCTTTAGGATGCTGAGCAAACCTCACCTTCTACACAAGCCTTTTCTTATTCTACCCTAGAGGTAAGGCCTTCTTCCCAGCTGCCTAATATATAGTGGCATAGCATAATTGATGAGTGCTAGCCTTGTAGCCAAAATCTCTAGGATGAATTTTTGCTTCTGACACATACTGGCTAGGTGACCTTGGACAAATCTCTTAATTTTAATACTATAAGACTCCTAGTTGCAAAGATGATGCCAACTTACCTTGATGAGGGAGTTCCCTCATCCAGAAGTTAGTTGTCTTTACCCCTTTTCAGCTATCTTTATTTTTATTATGCTTCTATTTATATGTGTACTAATTAAATGTAAGTTCTTTAAGTGTTTCATTGTTTGTGTTCTCAGTACCTACCAGGTCAGTCACTTAATAGGTACTTAATAAATGCCTGTTGATTGGATGATCACATTATTTTTACCCTTGTATATCCAGCACCTAGTTTTGAAAGTATGCACAGTAGGTGCTTAATAGGTGTTTGTTGAATTTAGTTGGGCATTAACCTAAAAGAACATAAGATTTCAGTGAAAATGAAGGAATTCCCTGTGATGAATCCAAAATGAATGAATGAATCCAAGGGTATTATGGATTTGGCAGAAATTCTCAAATTATATCTTAAATGCTTTGGACTAAAAAGAAAAGGCATTTTGCCAGATACTATCTCCCTCCTGACCCTGCTAATTCTAAATCTAGTTATTTTAAGGAATATTTCATCCATGCCTATAATTCATCCATCAAAATACTTGTTTAAGTGATTAATAGATTTCTAAGAAATTCTGTTAGGTTTTAACAAGCTTTTAAATACAGTAGTGATACATGTATTGGTAGAACTGACTTAAGGGAAGAGAAGCTTGAATTCCTATTCTAGGTTTCCAACTCTATGTAAGACAGAGCTTTTTTTTCTTTACACAACTCAGTTTATCATCTTTTGTAAAATATGGACATCTCTTCAAAGAGTTTCTATGAAGGCAGATAAAATCACGTCTATGAATTTGTGAAGTTCTTTTCTGAGAGGTACTAGGCACTACATTAGTATTTTGGAGCTTAACATGCACATTTAAAAGGGAATTTCATAGTAGGATCCTGATTCTCTGACTTTTTCCTAATAGGAGTCATGTAACAGTACTAACTATATATTTGATAACCTTTCATTCTAAGGCTTCCAGACTACATGGAGCCCTGGAAGCCCTGTGCCTCTGGGTCCTGCGCATCAGGTGTCTTACCAAGGGCTCCTTTTAAATCCTTTTGCTTCAATACATTTAATTCAAAGGTTTACTCATGTCTTGCTCTCCGGCCTACACTAAAATTCACCTACTTCCATGGATCTATGCTCCCCTCAGGGCGAGAACTTTTTCCACCTTTTCAGATTCCAACCTCTTCACATCGGCTCCTCCCATGCATCATTGCCCATAGCTTTCTGTAAATTCTCTCTATGTAGCCTTCTTTTCATTTTACCTTTCATCATCCCAAGGGTATATGTTATTTCTAATTCTTGCACGTCATTTTTCCCGGGTTAAATATGTCCTTGGTGATTTATTTTATTCTCCTTACTAGAACTAGTGGTCATTGGTAAGAAGATACTAGCTAATAATATCTATCTTCTATCTTTCCCTTGCCTTTTGTAATTCTGATTTTTGTGATATCATGTTCCGTGATTTATTGCTATATAGCATTGCCCAGAGAATACTGGTGCTATAGAGTTGGACATGGTCTCTGGCCCCTTCCAACCAGGGATGTATTGGTAAATGTTTAAAAGCTAGTTATCAATGTACTGACTGAAGATTGAAACATTATTTTTCACTTTATTTTTCATGCTTTTTTCCTCACCATGGCCAAGATAGAAATACGTTTTTGATGACTTCACATATGGGTATTATATTGCTTGCCTTCTCAATGGGTGGGAAAGAATGAGAAAATTTGAAACTCAAATGTTTAAAATGAATATAAAAATTATTTTTAAATTTAAAACTAGCTCTCCAAAAATGCATGACATACTTTTAAGTTTAATCTCCATTATTAACATTTTATTCAGAGTCTAAAAAAATCAACAAAACAATAAATCAGGCTCTGATTTCTAGAATTTGCCAGTTTTCAAGATATGAGCTGGCTCTGGCATATCCCTACTTTCTGCTCTCAATGCTACGATCCCATGAATTTTGTATAATGAACAGTTTAAAATCATTGGAAGCACTGAATAATTTCATAAATGGACTCTAAATAATCTTCCCTTCCTATTAAGTTCTATTCAAGGTAGATTCCATGATAGACTACAAGTTCCTTTAGGAGTAGGGGTTATTTTTTTTTTATATATTTTCTATCTTCCAAGGTGAGCACAGTATCTGGCACACAGTAATCCCTTAATAAATGCTTGTGATTGATTGATGGATGTCTCAGATATTTTATATAGGTATTTGCTAAGTCATCTATCTGTTGAATTCAACTACATGTCAATTTGGACAATTTGTATTTTTCTATCACTTTGTCTTTTTAAGGTGTGGCTGGCATCAAAGAGTCTAGGAAATGCTCCAGGACTCAATGCTGTCGTTCTCAGAATATCATATGGAAAAGAGGATCATTTAGAAAACTTTATCATTTGTAACTTTTTAAAACATTTTATTGATGTCTTTTGTTTTTATAGCATAGTCATGTTTGATGATAATTCTCCCTACAATTCACCTCCTCGAGCCTTCCCTAATTAACAAAGAAAGGATGCTAAGTAAGCTAGTCTGCGTTGACATACTATATAGCATTCTGCAACCACACACCCCGCTCCTCCCCTATCAAAAGAAAGGAGGTGCACTTTGTTATCTAACATCTGGGAGTGAGGCAGACTTTTTATAATTATTCATTTTAGTTTTCCTTTCATTTACATTATTGTAACCATTGTATATATTGTTTTCCTGATTCTACTTCCTTTCTTCTCTATCAGTTCACACAAGTCTTCCCCTATTCTCTAAATTGCTCACCTCTGTCCTTTTTCCAGTAGTCAGTAAAAACTTTTAAAGTATCCCATATGTGCCAAGCACCACACTGTGTCAAAGATACAAAAAAAGGCAAAAGACAACCACTGCTCTTAAGGATCTCATGGTCTAGTGGGCTAGGCAACATGCAAGCAATCATAAGCAAATATACCATGTACAGGATAAATAGGAAGTGATTGACAAAGGGAAGGCATGAAGAGTAAAGGGAAATACTTCCTACAGAAGGTGAGATTTTGACTGGGCCTTGAAGGAAGCCAGGGAAGCCAGAAGAAGGAAATGAAGACATGGCACAATATGTTCAGTCTTTTTCCAGTAGATGGACAACCAGTTTAAAAAAAAAAAATCACAAAACCAAACTGAAACAAAAAAAAAAAACAAAACCCTACCAAAGTATACTATATATGATAAATATTTCAATATATATGAGGCCTTCCTTTCTGTCTTTGATCTGACATATGTGTTATGTCTGTGTCTGTATCTGTGTGTATCTCGTCGTGGGATTATTGGAGATATGCATGTGAACAGTTTAATGACTTTTGTCATAATTTCACTGCTTTCCAGAAAGGTTCAACCAGTTCACAACTCACAGAGTATATCTGTGTTCCTTTTATTCTCTGCTCATTCCAATATTGACTCTCTCTGACTTTTATCAGTTTTGTTTTTTGTTGGGAATGAGGTGAAATCTCTATCCCTTGCACCTGAAATGAACTCTCGCCTCCCCTCAGTATCCTTAGCTTCCCTTAAAACTCACCTCTATTACCTCTTCTTCCATAAAGACTTTTGTCGTTAGCACTTTCTCCCTTTCCAGATCATTCTGCATTTATAATCTGTATGTGTCATAAACCTTCAGTAGAATGTAAGCTCATTGAGGAAAAGACTGTTTCATTTCTGAATTGTGTTTCCAATGCCTAGTAGAGTACCTTGTACATAAGTGCTCCTTAGATTAGATTAGATTTAAATGTGCGTTTATCTACTCAAGTAGCCCTTTTGTTGCTATTCTACACTACCTCTATATATTTTCCTTGATTATACGTCAATTGGTGCCAGTACATATAACTAACCCTTTCAAAGGAGCTAGTAGCTATTATATACTAACTTTGAAAAGTATCATATTTTTATGTCTATTCACATTACAATTGTGATTGACACTACAAATAATTCCTCAGTGTTGCGATTTTAGAACATTGTATGAAATTAAAATAATAATAATGGAATTACTTGCTTTACAATCCAGAAGTGATATTTAAGCTGAGATAACAAATGTTTGGGATAATCAATCAATCAGTAAACATTTATTAAGCACTATACTAAGCCCTGGGGTTACAAAGAGTCAAAAGACAGTCCTTGCCCTCACAGAGCTCATAATCTAATGATCTGAAACATATTAGATTTACAGAGAAATTTATTTTACTCAGCAATATTTCATCATTCAAAGACTTACTAACAACCTAATAAAAACAAATTTCATTTTGTCTTCCATCCTTGCAAATTAGTTGGGAAAGCAAAGTATCTTCTTGTAATTAGACAGAAGGTCAGTGTTTTACGTAAGGGCTCCAGCTTTCACATATATCCCCAAAATAATACTTAATTTTTCATAAAACTAATCATTTTTATTATGAAAAAGCAAAAGGAAAAACAAAATTTAAATAATGAAACTAAGACCCACTGTTAATGACAGAAGCAAAAGTTCTCAGAAGAGTTCCACTGCAAAGCATTACTCACTTAAACTTGGTATGGCTAATGGGATGATTTCTCAAATGGGAAATGGGTTGCTAAGGATACCGAAGGAAAAAAGACAAGAATTTTGGCCGAAGCTTTTAAAGTCTTACTTGCTATAAACATAAAAGCTTTATTATGCCCATTTTCCACTAGAGGAAAAAACACATACCACTAACCTAGTAGTCTTCCTACGTCGTATACAGAAGTTTAATAATTGACTGAATTTTCAACATTTTCCTTACTCTTTAGTCCTTGAATTTTTATTCAAAACATCTGTTTATATCTCTTTTTAAACTGGAATTCTGTTCTTTCACTTAATGAATCTGTAGTTACTCATAATTATAAGTCATATGAGTAATTTTTCTTCTGAATGGAACATGCACAGTTGTCCCTGGTTCTGACATTCTTTTCATTTCACAGTGTACACTTGAAATGCAAAAGTTAAGTGACTTACCCAGGATCACACAGGTAGGAAATATCAGAGCCAGGATTTGAACCAGGATCTTCTAACTCAAAATTTTATTTCTGCCATACTATACTCCTTTTTCTATTTTTTTTTAAAATTATTTTTATTTTCAGTTTTAAATTCTTTCCCTTCCTCTACCCACTTCCCCCACCCAGCAAGAAGTCAAGAAAAATGATACCTATTGTACCCGTGAAGTAAGGTGAAATGTTTCTACTTTGGCCACAATGGGGGAGGTGGTGGGGGAGAGAAGGCAATAGAAAGAGGGGAAAAATACTTCAATCTGCATTCAACACTAGTTCTCTCTGGAGGTAGATAGCGTTTTTCATCATGAGTTATTTGGAATTATCTCAGATCCTTGTATTTATCACGGTAACTTAATCTTTCACAGTTGACCGTTTTTACAATATTGCCATTACTATATATAATCTCCTGGTTCTACTCGCTTCACTTTGCATCAGCTTATATAAGACTTCTTAGGTTTTTCTGAACCTGTGCTCTTAATTTACTATAGCACAAATGTATTTTATCACAGTTACACACCACAACTTGTTTGTCTATTCCCCAACTTTGCTCCCACAGAAAGAGCTACTTTAATATTTTTTTTACACATGGGTTCCTTTTATTGTTCTTTTGGCCTTTGTCTTCTGTGGTACAGACCCATTAGTGGTATTGCTAGGACAAAGGGCATGCATAGCTTTATAGTCCTTTGGACATGGTTCCAAGTTGTCCTCCAGAATGGTTGCACTAGTTCATAACTCCACCAATGATGTGATCTACCACACTACACTCAAAGGTCCCATCACCCTCTCTAGCTTTCATAGTAGCACAAAAAATCAATATTTTTCAGAAGAAGTGAAAGCCTTCACAATATCCATTCTCTTCTCTTTTAAGAGAGTGATACAGTTAATTTTTCTCTGTCTCTACAAAAATCAATCCTGTGAAGAGACGGCTGTGTCCTAAAATAGGAAAAGTGAAATTTATTATATTTTTTAAAAAACAAGTTCTATGCCATGGAGATTTACAGGTTTTTGTACATTCTCCATTATGCAGAGGATGTAGAAATGTTCATTTTATTTAGTGGTTAAATGATGAATAAATTAATTTAATTTAAATTTAAAATAATTTAAATTTAAATAAATAAAAAAATTGAGGGAAGAACTCATGCTAGAGAGAATTTCCTGGCTCCCAGCTCTGGGCCCTTTGAAGGCTTGAATAGACTAATTTGCATTATGATCAAGGCCTCTCTCTTTTCCCCTATTAACAGGTATTAACATCAGACATTGCTGGACCAGAACTACCTATTTAGAACCTTGACACATTTTCACTGGCTTGGTTTCCCAGTTGACTCATGGAGTGAATTAGAGAAGACAGGAATCTTTGGCTTGGCAGTAAATAAGGAAATAACCTTTAGGGGGCTGCAGTGGGAATGGGCACAGTTCTGGACTTGTGATATCAATGGTGTTAACTCTTCATGTAAAAACTCCTTCCCATGAAGTAGATCAGCAAATTTTGTCTACAGTTTGCTGTGAGAGGTGTAAGTGCCTTACATCATCCCATAGCTCATATGTGACTGAGGCTAGATGACCTTGCTGACTCCACACCTAACCCCCTATCTACTATGCCACATTGTTTCATAACAAAACCAGTTCACATTTCATTATATGAGAAGGTGTAAAAAGTACTTTTGTCACAGTGCTCATGTGACTTAGGAAACGCAAATATCTTCATTTAACAGATGAGGAAATTGAGACTCATTAAGTGATTTATACCTTACACCAGATCTGTTAATTGGGCTCTCTGCTTTCAGTGTCACCTCTCTCTAATGCAGTCTCCATACAGCAGTCAAAATAATTCTCCTAAGGTACAGCAAGTCTGATCATGTGACTCCCCTGTTCAAAAGCCTTCCATGGCTCCCTATTGCCTCTAAGATAATACAAATTCCTCAGTCTAGAATTAAAGAATTTTATTACCTGGCTTCAACTTGCTTTTTCTAGACTTTTTCTGTATTACTTTCCCTCAGATGCTCTATGTTCCAGCCAATCAATCAACACATATTTATTAAGTGTTAACTGTACCAGGCTATATGCAGCATTTGAAATACAAAGGTGCAAAACGACAAAATTGTCCAATTCAGTGATGACTATAACTTATTTGAATAGCACTTTAAGGTTTCACTAGAACTCTTCATACATTGTAGTATTTAAGCTAACAGTCGGTAAGATAGTATCATCCTTATTTTATGGATGAGGAAACAAAAATTGCAAGAGATTAAACAACTCCCAGCTACTTAGAGACAGGAGTGGAATTTGATCCTGACTGTTTCTGATTCCGAGTCCAACACATTGCTCCCTAGAATGGATTATATCTTTAGTATTCCCTAAACCTGACATTCTATCTCCCACATTTATATGTTTGTACGAGTTCTGCCACACACACACACACACACACACACACACACACACACACACACACACACACACACACACACACATACATATGCAATATACTCCCCTTCCTCATCTCTCTGGATCCTCTTTTTTGGTGATATTTTCCCTTATACTCACCCCCATTTGTCAATACTCTTTCTCCCTTTATTTGCTTATCTGTATAAGTATATTCTCCCAGTGGAAGGTAAGTTCCTTGAGAACAGGGACTATTTCATTTGTGACTTTGTATCCCTTGTACCTAGTATGGTGCCTTGTACATAATAGGAATTTAATCAGTGCTTGCTGAATTGAACTGACATACTGAGGTGTCATGATCCTAATCCAGGTCTCCTGGGTCCGAATCTAGCCATTAATCCACTCTACCATGCTAGTTCTCTTGCAAAGAAACCTACCTCCCTTGTTGTGGACAAAGATGAATAGGCCTTAATAAGTATTACATGAGTAGCTAGGTGGCACAGTGGATAGAATGCTGGGCCTGAAGTCAGGAAGACTCGTCTTCCTGAGTTCAAACCTGTCCTCAGATATTTACTAGCTGTGTGACTCTGCAAGTCACTTAGCCCCGTTTGCCTCAGCTCCTGATAAAATGAACTGGAGAAGGAAATGACCCCAAACGGAGTCACAAAGAGTCAAACATGACTGAAAATGACTGAATAAATATTGGATGAAGGAATAAAAAAACATGAGAGCTTACACAAGTAACAGAGTGTCTTTCATTATTATACATTTATGGAACATCAGGTGATTATAGAGGGCTATCCCAGGACTTACGGTAAATATGTAATGTGGAAAAGATGTGATTCATAGCGTGGTCAGACAGCAGTCATTACAGTGGGTCAATACCTTCATGGGAGTTGGCAGACTGATTAGCAACACTAAACTTCAAAATTCTAAGATCATAGATTTAGATTTCAAAGGTGCCTTAAAGGCCATCTAGTCTAATCTCGTCATTTTAAATGTGAGGACACTCTGGCTCAGAACAGTAAGTGACTTGCCCAGGGCCATACAACTATCAAGTGTCTAAGGCAGGACTCAGACTTAGCTCTTGCTAACTATAGGCCTTTCTTCTTTCAACTATGTCTCCTATAAACATCTACGGAACTTTCAATATGATCTAGCAGCATTTTTTGGAATGAAGGATAGTTCAAGTGCTGTTATAGATATTGGAACTCACAAGATACATGTTTTAATTTACATTTCCTTGCTTATGGGTATATATTTTTCCAAGTGATTATTGGCAATTCATGTTTGTGAAAATTTTCTCTTCATATCCTTTGACAATTTATTCATTGTGAACATTTACCTCAATTCTTGGAAAGTATTTGACCAAAATCTTTCATACTATTCTTATGGGTGGATATAAAGAAATTCACCCATATTTTAGGATGGTCATATTATGTGTATATTCAGAGCTGGCTGGATGGTGAAACACAATCATATTTAGAAGGAGACCTCTAGTAGAATTCCTCAAGGCTTTGTGCTTGGCCCAAGGCAATTATATATTTTTGTTAATGATTTTCAAATATAAAATTTGGGTGACATGATTAGCAGATTTGTAGAACTCACAAATCTGGAGAGAGCTAATATGTTGCATGATGGAGGCAAGATCCCAAAAAATTTCAACCAAGAAAAATATTGGAATGATAACCTTGACCTAATCTAATACAATGACATTGAGTAAGAATAAAGATGAAGTTTTGACCTTGGGTTCTAAAAAACTGTCTTCACAAGTATTGATGGGGAAGAGGCAGAGCTGGGTGCAGTTCATATGAGAAAGATTGGGGTAGGAAGAAACTGTAGGCACTGAGTCAACAGTGTGATGCGGGATGCGGTAACCAAAAATCCAGTGTAGCCTCATGCTATTTTAAGGTGTGTGTTCATCCTTCATTGCCGAAGAAGACCATTCCATCAGAGAAATAATGACATGACTTTCACTTTGTTTTGAGTGAGGGAGAGCTGTGCAGGCCACCAGCCTCACCTCTCCAGGGCCATCTGAATCTAGTGACCAGATAGTCATCAGGATGACTAGAGATGACCCAGGATGAGGCAGTTGGAGTTAAGGTCACACAGCTAGTGAGTTCAAGTGTCTGAGGTGAGATTTAAGAGACATTAGTCAAAACCAAGGAATTGATAGTTCTATTGCCTTTTGCTGTGGTCAGACCATATCTCCCCCAGTAGCAGAATCATTAGATTTAGAGTAGGAAGAGATCTTCTAGACCAGAGATGTCAGACTCACATGTGGCCAGAAAAAGTCCTAATCCATATTAAAATATATTTTACATGTTTAACAAAATATGTTTTACAATGTTTAGCAAAACATGTTTTCCAGTGCTTAAAAAAATAAAAATGAAATGTATATATTGTTAATTTGTGGTTCTCTGAGTCCATATGGAAGGAACAGGGATCAGATTCTGTGAATTTGACACCACTGATGTAGACCAACTCACTCATTTTGCAGTTGGACAAAGGAATGGCTTGTTCAAATTCAGTCTCAGATACTAGCTGTATGGCCCTGGGCAAGTCATTTCACCTTGTTTGCCTTCAATCTCTTCATCTGTAAAATGAGCTGAAGAAGGAAATGGCAAACCACCCTACTGTCTTTGCCAGGAAAGCCTCAAATGGGGTAACAAAGAGTCTGACATGCTGAACAACAATAATTAATTTGGTGGGAGAAGCAGGAATCAAACCCTAGTTCTCTGAGTCCAAATCCTATGCTTTTTCCAAACTATGTCACTACATTCTTTGGAACAGTATTTTTACTTTTGGTGCCATACTTGCTTTTAAGCACTTTTTCTTTTGAGACAATTGTGATTAAGTGACACCTCTATCCACCGCACCACCTAGTTGCTTCAGTGCCACATCTTAAGCAAGCTAGAGAGTATCCAGAGGAGGGTCACCAGGACAACTGAAGATTCCTGAGAAATTAGGAGGAACAGTATCTTTTTCTTCAAATATATACATGCTTTCACGTGTTAAAAGGATGAAACTTCTGCTTAGTACAAGAGAACAGAATTAGGAGCATTTAGCAGAAATTGCAGGAAGCAATTTTAGGCTGAATGGGAAAAAAGTTTTCTAACAATTAGAACCATCAGAGAAAACTAGGGAGTCACATTTGCAATAAGACTTATATGAACTGAAAGACACAAGGCATGGTCCAAAAACCAACATGGGAAGAAATCAGAATTGTGATCAGCTTAGTGATGAATCTTCACAAAGACAGGGTCAGAGAGAGACCGAGACAAAGAGGTAGAATAAAATACAAAGGGAATCTCTCCCTTCCCCTTCCATTGCATTAGTGCTGTCTTCTGTGGTATCTCTGTCTTTGTTGGATGCCAGACACTAGCTCCTCTTGTGAAACAGCTTGTGTTTGCTTCCTGGGAAGTGTACCAAGAATAGCTGTGCTTTACACCAGAAAAAGGAATGCTGGGGAAAATAATAGATTGAATTCAAAGTGAATGGAGGTTGTAATAGTGACAGAATTTTTAGGATGGAGAAAAACCAAAATAAAATAATAAAAATAAAGAGGAGAATAGAAGTATGCCTGAGAGAAAGAAAGGCAAATAAATATATTAATGTGTATAAGTACACAATATTCATATTTTGCAGGCATATACATTATATATATACACATACATAAACATACAGTACAATCCATATCTGGACAGATGGATATGGTTATATACATATATCACATGTACATGTATGCACTCACACAAACATATGTCTGTCTCCCAGATTCTGGCAGATTACTAAAAACTGTTTTCTGTACTAAATTCACATTTTTAGTTTAAAGTATTCATAAGAGGGGAGGAGATGTGACTGGCTTCTTTGTGTTAGCATAACATATACTCCTCTCACACTGATTTGGCTTCTGATTTCTCAAAAGGGTGAGAGTTATGATTACTCCTAGAAAAACCACCAAAACAAGCACATTCAATTCTGGGCATGATCCAGTTTATGTATGCAGTTAATACAATGAGCATACTACCACATCTTCATATTTGTAATGGTGTCTGATTTAGAAATCAATCTAGGCCCCCAGTTTTGCCCCCTTAGGTTTACATCCAGCTCCATCATGAAGCCAGTGACAATCAACAGGCAATTATTAAACACTTACTATACATCAGGCATTGTGCTAAGTCCCAGAAATTCAAAGACAAAAATGAAACAGTTTCTGTCCTCAGAGAGCTTACATTCTAATGAGGAAGATTAGCATATACACATATGCATGTATAATTATTACACACCATATATAAAATGAGTAGTTTGAGAAGGGAGGGATCTGGTAGGCAATATAGGGGATAATCCTGAAAGGCTTCAAGTAAAAGACTGCACTAGAGATGAATTTTTAAAGAAACCAGGGTGTCTGAGAGATGGAGGAGGATGAGGGAGTGAAAGGGCACAGAGGTGTGGGACATGTGTGAAGATCACTTTAGAGCTCTTGGAGGGGGGAAGAATGTGTTAAAAAGACTGGAGAAGTAGGAGGGAGCTTTAATTGTCAGGCAGAGGAATTTATATAGAAGATTTAGGAAGCCACTAGAGTTTACTGAATTGGGAAGCTAGCAAAGAGAATAAATAAAAGATTTAGCAGAGAAGGGCTGTTATGTGGGAGAAAGATTAGACTTGTTCTCCTTGGCTTCAGAGAGCAGAGCTTTTTGACACTGGGGAGAAGTTGAAAAGGGACAAATTAAGGCTTAAGTTAAAGAAAAACTTCCTAAAAATTGTCTAAAACTCAAATGGACTACCTTGGGAAGTAGTAGGTTCCACCCTCCCATTAAAAATCTTTCGAAAAGACTATAGAAATTTTATTTATTCGTATACATGTATATATAATTTATATATAACATGTTCATATATAACATGATACATTTATAATATATAATTACATACTATATACATTGTGATTTATATTATGTATAATTATGTAAGCATATTATATATAATAGAACTTGTTTTATGAATTACATATACTTTATATAATATATAAAGCTCTTTAAGGTTTTCAAAGAGTTTTAAAAATTTCTCAACTCTAGGAGGTAGGTATTATGATTATTCCAATTATATAGACAAGGAAACAGGCATATAGATGTTAAGTAACTTCCTCTGGATCACACAGCTAGTGTGATCTAAGACTGGATTTGAACTCAGGTCTTCCTGGCTTCTGGTCTAGCACTCTATCTACTTTGCCACCTATCTGATCATTTACGTGTCTATATGCATATGCATGTATATATATATATATATATATATATATATATATATATATATATATACACACACATATACACATATACATATATACAGGAGTATTCCAAGTCTAGATCAGACCAGACTTTAAGAACCAATTGTTAAATTTTCTATGTGAGCATTTACCTTTGAGAAATCAGCAAATACTAAAAATGAGGACTTGATTTATTGTTTGGTTGATTATCTAGACTTGAGGAAGTGATAGAGAAAATGTTAGTAATGCAGATTAAACTTAAAAGTGTGCCTTGCATACATTTTTAGAGAGCTGGTTATTAAATACTTACTGACACACCATATGAGTCTGTGTGTATACATGTGTACACACGCACACATGTATACACACATAAATACCTACACCCCTATGATTGAATGAACATTTGTCTGATGTTATGGAAGGTACTCAGCATGTCCAAGACAGAACTCAGTGTCTGTGGTCAGTTCTGTCGAGAGCCCCCACAATTCTTTCAGTCTTCCCACTTCTTAACCTTGGTATCATCCTAAGCTCTTCATTCCTCCTGATCCCATGTATAACTCAATTGCCAAATTTATCTTCTTTGCTTATGCAAAATACCTTGCATCCACACTCTGCCCTTTCACTCTCTCATCTTCTTCCATCTCTTGGAATTCCTGCTTTGCTTCAAAACTTACCACTTGCTGGATTTTTACGACAGCCTCCTGCTTTGTCTCCCTGCGTCAGGTCCCTCCTGTCTCCAGTCCATCCTCTGTACAGCTGTCAAAGTGGTTTTCCTAGGGCACAGTTCTGTCGCTATCACTCCTCTATTCAAAAAATTCTAGTAAATTCCCATTACTTCAAAGATCAAATATAAAATTCTTTGTCTGGCACTTAGAGTCCTTCACAATCTGGCCTCGACTTGCCTTTCCATCCTTTTTCCGCCTTGTTCACCGTCATTTAGTGTAAACAAATCAATTCTCTCTCTGTTCCTCCTACATGACCCTCCATTTCCCATTTCTGTGTCTAAAACTCATTCTCTCTCATCTCTGCCTCTTCGGGATTAGTTAATATGGTACCTTCTCCATGGTACCTTTACTTAGTGTCTCCTTCATACCTCTGCCCAAAAATTTACCTTGTATAAATTTATTTTGTTTATACCTGTATGAATACAATATTTTATTTTCTCCAGCTAGATTATAAATTTCTTGAGATCAGGTACTGAATGCTTTTGTCTTTAAAATCCCAACTGTGCCATGGTAGGTACTTCATAGATGTGGTTTTTTTTTTAATCTGTAGAGTTGTGAGTTGGGTTAGATTTCCATAGAAGACCCTATCAGCCCTAAAGACCTCATTGCTATTATAGCATTTTTCTGTCAATCAGGAGTCAAAGTTAGATTGCTATAATGGGGAAATGGGAGTCAGGTAGGTAGCACAATGGGTAGAGCACTGGAGTGGCAATCAGGAAGACTCATCTTCCTGAGTTGAAATCTGGCCTCACACACTTACTAGCTTAGTGACCCTGGGAAAATCACTTAACCCTGTTTACCTCAGTTTCTTCATGTGTAAAATACGCTGGAGAAGAAAATGGTGAGCTAGTCCAATATCTTTGCTATGAAAATCTTAAAATGCCAAAAAAAAACCTGCAAAGGATTGGACATGACTGAAACAGCTCAACAACAAAAATGGGCAAATGAGAGACTTATAGACAACTTTTGAAGGAAATCTTTGATTTTAATAACTGTTGCTTGTTGTATCAGTGATTTCTTTTTTATTTTCATATATTTATGAGGTTTGAGGTATACAATACATGGCATTTCATGGGAGCTATTCATGTTTCAAGATAAATCTCATTTACCATAACTTGAGTAAAGATATCCCAAGAGTTATCTACGCCTTTTTCCCTTTTTGCTCCCTTAGCAGCTACATTGCTCACACTGAATTTATTGGACAAGTGGTCCCCTGGCAAACTTAGAATATTCAGAAAGTTTAACAAACCTCATCAGTTGAAGGTAGAAGAATGTTCCAAAATGATATGCATTTAAAATTTTCCTCCTGCTCTTCTGTCTATGTAGTTAGTTAGCATATCACCGGTATACCAATTTAGTGTGGCTGCAAAATAATATTTTTGAGACCATTAAATTTCAATATAATGTAAATATGTGGAATTCAGTCACATAAACTGACTGTGAGCAGGGACCCACTATCACTAATGTTGTTTTATTCCTATTTTGCCTTATCACAGATTTTACCAGTGTTGGGTTTTCTCCATTCTCTCTGTGTGTCTTAGCCCCTCTGGATTCATATTGTCTTGCTAGAAGAAATAAAACTAAACAAAATATCACTAAAGATGCATTTATTATTTCTACCAATTGCATTTTTATTGTTTAAAATCTTCAGCTTGCTTGGCAGATTGGATTATGTGAACACAGGGGCTCCAAGTTATTTCCCTTATGACAGCTATTTCTGTCAGGCAGAGACCTAGCAGGACCTGCCTGCTAAAGATCAGGATGACGATTGTCTGTTTATTGGTCATTTATATACCATACAGTTGGATGGGCAGAATGTGAAATATATGTGGCTACAAAAGTTCCTGCTCTCCAGGAGGGTGCAGGTTTAGAAATAGGAGAAAGAGGGGGATAATCAGGGGAAAAAATGGAACTCTCAAGAGTTTCTCAAGAAAAGGAAACAGGTGAGGGAAGGTGGTGAATAGGGAGATAATGAGGGCCAATAACAATGACAGTTTTGGGGGTTAATGCAAGAACTTTTCTTCTTAGTTTGTGGTATAAATTTTTAAAGGGTGACATGATCTCCATATTTCTAGGATCCATGGTTTTCTGACTTTGGGGACTGCCTTCCCCAAGGCAGACTAAGCAACCCTTGCATCAGAGTCTTAGTGAATTTCATTAGCTGGAAAAATCTTCACAGTATGCAGCCAAATTGCAGATAAACTCTTAGAACTTCAGGAGACTGATCTTCAAATGTGAGCCCATCAGTGGGCCCACATTTGGTGCTTTTCCAGACTGGTATAAAACTTGATAAAGATTGTGTCCTGCGGATATAGTCTTCAGTAACCCGAGGTCAGTTATATACCATGAGAAGTTGTGAGTGGGACTCTAAGTGGAGGACAAGTTCAAGTTATCAGAAAAAAAATGCAACTAAAAGTTTATCTAGTTTAATTAATTAATTTAATCTTTAGTAACCTCTTGTAGAGTACCCCTACATGAATGACATGGTAAGACATTAGCAATTATCACCATTCTTTAAGGTGGCAGCGACCTAGTCAATGAATTTTCAGAAAGCTGCATAGTTCAATCCCCAGCAGAGGACCAGCCCCTGGTACAGTACCCTCTACGTGGTCAATATTTTACAAATATTATTAGAATTGAATTAATTCTGTGTCCTCGTTTCTCTTCTTTTTTAATTTAAACAGTAATACATTTCTACTTTGCTTAATTTGTATAACTTCACATGCTTAGTGAATTGGATACTCTAGCTATTATAATAGTTAGATTAATAGAATGTTACTATATGTACCTAAAAGGATGAAAATGTTTCAAGAAACTTGTCATTGTTGTTGTTCAGTTGTTTTAATCATTTCTGACTCTTCATGACCCCCTTTAGGGTTTTCTTGGCAAAGATACTGGAGTAGTTTGCCATTTCCTTCTCCAGCTCATTTTTTTTTTTACACTTGAGAAATTGAGGCTGACAGGGTTAAATGATTTACCCAAGGTCACACCGCTAGTACATGTCTGAGGCCAGATTTGAGATAAGGAGCAATTAGTCTTCCTAACTTCAGATCCTGCACTCTATCCACTGTATGACCTAGAATTAGAATATAGGAAAATATAGGTACTGTATACAGTAATACAGTAGTAATACGGGTAGTAATAATTTTACAGTACCTGATCCAAGGATTTCTTCAAAGGAATTTTGAGAGAATCAAATGAATTAGCACATGTGAAGCTCTTTGCCAACATTGCTATATGAATCCTACCTGTTTTTATAGGCTCTCTTCTGGACTCTTCTCTTCTCCCTCTAAGCTACATTGCTTGGTGATCTCATCAGCTCCCATGGATTCAATTATCATCTGAATGAACGGATTCTCAGATCTACCTCTCCAGCCTTAACCTTTCCTCTAACCTCATCTCCTCCTGGCTTTTGTACATCTCAAACTAGATGTCTCATAAACATCTTAAGCTCAACCTATTCAGAACTGTACTCATTCTGTTTCCCCTCAAGCCCTTCCATCTTCCAAACTTACCTGTTACTGTGAAGGGGGCACCATCATCCTTCCAATCACCCAGGCTCACAACTGAGATGTCATTTTCAATTCCTTATTCATTCCCTCTTATCCCCTATGTCTCCCTGTCTCCGAATTTTGTTTATACCTTTGTAACATCCCTTGTATACACCTTCATCTCTCCTCTGGCATTGTCATCATCCTGGTGCAATCCCTCTCCCCTGAAACCTAGACAGTTACTATAGCTAGCTGGTTAGTCTCCCTGCCCCAGTCTCTCCCCACTCCAATCTGTCCTCCACTCAGCTGTCAAATTGATCTTTCTAAAGTGCAGACAACCATGTTCCCCCTCTTATTCAGTAAACTCCAGTGTATCTCTATCATCTCCAGGATCAAATATAAAAACCTCTGTTTAGTTTTTAAGGTCTTTATAACCTGTCCCCCTCCCACTCTTCTAGTCTTCTTATACCTCCAACACTTTGTGATCTAGTGATTCTGCACTCTTCTTGTTCCCTGCAGGGAACACTAAGTCTCCGAACTCCAGGCATTTTCACTGACTCTTCTCTGAGCCTGGTATTCTTTCCTTGCTAATTTTTGCTTCCTGGGTTCCTTAAAATTTCACCTTCTACAAAGAAGCTTTCTTTTGATCTCCCATAATGCTAGTAGCTTCACTCTGATAGTTATCTCCATTTTATTGTGCATGTATCTTGTTAGTATGTAGTTGTGTTCATTTTGTCTCTTCCATTAGACTGTGAGCTTCTTGAGAGAATGGACTGTCTTTCACCTTTTTTTTTCCATATCCTAAGTCCATTATACAGTGCTTGGAGCATAGTCAGTGCTTAATAAATACTTTTGACCATTTTTATGCAAATTAAATTTCAGCTTTTCGTAAAGAAAACTCAAAGTCCAAAATCTAATTTCCCATTTAGTTTTGGGGAAACTTGATGCAAGATTCATGTAACTGATGCTTAGCAATAAAGGACTGAAACATATAAAAATCATTTGTGAGGATCTAAATATAATTTCAAAATATTTATTTATTTTTAAAGATCCATGGTATAGAAGAAATTTCAGGAATGACCTTTCTCCCTTTCAAAGTATCAGTGGGCGAAAGCCCACTTTCTGGTGATGAGAAAGTCCTGAAAATATTTTGTGTTTTTACGTTCTCTTCAAGTTTACTTTAACCTTTTTTTATTGAAAGGCAAAATATCTCATTGATAAATCCCTGTGTAAGTTGTTTCAGTATTGGTTGTGTTTCTACACACATACACATACACACACACACATCACAGACACACACACACCCTAAAGTTTGCATTCTAGTAAGTTAACATATGTTCTGCTAAATTAGCTATTTTCCAGCAATAAATTAACATTCTCTTTCTGGGAGTAGCATCTGTTCTTTACTACCAACAAAACAAAGATCTAAAATAAGATGCCTCAAAAAGAATAACGTGGGTAAATCCATAAAGATTCATCTCTTGTTATTTTCAGATTTCAATTCTTTATACAGCGCTCCTGAGTCATCTATAATAGTGGGATCAAGGACTTTCAGTTTCTGCTAGCCCAAGGGAGCATTTTGGTTTAAGAAAAAATATGAATAAAGAACTCCCAAAGCAAGTAAGATGATAGAAAGACCTGTCCTTTGTAGTATCCTGCCATGCTCATTAGTCATCAATTTACTTAAGAATTGTTTATTAAACATCAACTGTATGAGTAATATGGTCCTAGATGCTCTAGGGAAAGCAGAATAAATCCTCTGCTCTTGAAGGATTTGACATCTAGCTTGAGTGATCCAAAGCATAATCTTGTGAAATCATTTGAGAATATTGCATATTATATCAATTAACTAGCATTTATTAAACACTTGCTCTATGTGAGGCACTGTTATAGGTACCAGTAATGCAAATACAGTTGCCAGATAGTACCTGTCCTCCAGAAGCTTATACTTTACTGGGTAAAAATGATTCAAACTTACACAGGATAAATACATGTAAATACACAGTGATTTGGTGGGGACAGGGAGCAGTAACAGCTGGGAAAATCAGAAAAGGTCACCTGAAGAAGTTAGTACTTGAGTTAAGCCTTAGAGGGAGCTAGGGATTCTAAGAAGCATATATAAGGACCAGGAGAGGACTCTAGGCTTTGGAGATGAACAGGCTGTGCAAACATATGGAGACAAGGGATGGAATGCTGCGTAGGAGCAGCAGGCTTAAGTATAGGATGTATAAGGAAGGAGTAACACAAACAAAATAGTAGTTTGGCATTATAAGTACTATATCGATGTACAACCGGAATGAGCAGAATATAGTCATTATTTTGCTACCCTTTCTGGCGATGTTATGACCTAGGCTTTAATTAAAAGGAAGTAATTGGCATAGCAATTATAGGCAGATTTTATATTTTATTGATGTCCACTTAATGTCAGAAACTTTATAGAAAGGTCCGTCACGTGTTGTGCAGACCCTAGAGATCCTACTTGTGAACACTAACAAGTTACACAGAATGAACAGGTATGAAATGCTTGCAAACCGCATCACTGAAAGGAGCAACTACATCCATGAGATCTCGGATCTATCAAACATACATGCTTAATAGCTCTGAATTTATAGCTGTGAGTGTCTTATTTGACTGGCTTTGTGTGGAGGGGGAAATCCTCACAATGAATGAGTTCACAAGGTTCTTATCAGGCAAAGAGATCTACAGTAAACTATTTGTCTTGGGATCTTTGTTATCAGTGCTCACAGGTGGATATTAGAAATGAAAAACATGAGTTCCGATAGAACTTATTTTACCATTGGGAAAGAAAAAAGTGACAAGTGTAACTGCCTAAATTTTAAAGACAAATGTCTAAAAAAAAGAGAAGGATGGGGGGAGGGAATTTTTCTGAAGTTACGTATAGCTAAATCTCTAATGGAAAATGAAAAAGAGAATTTATGGATAGAGAAGGGTTCCATGGACTGGTTTTGGAAAACTGACACTAATAAATCAGCTGCAAACATCCCTTTTACTAATCTGATAGCAATGAAGGAAAATCTGAGTTGTTTTAAGTTTCAGTTCTCTTATTATTAGTAATTTAGAGTATCCTTTAATATTGTTGCTGATAGCTTGCTTGGCTTAAAAAAAACAACCAAGAGCTTCCTGTTCTTAACCTCTGGCCATTTATCTGTTGGGGAATGGCTCTTGTTCTTAATGTATTTCTATCAATTCCCTATATACCTTATATAATAGAAATTTGATATACAATTTAGAAAATTGAATCTTTGGAGATTTCATATAGCCATTAGAATAATTTCCTACCTTATCTAATCCATTTATTACTTAATCTTTTTTCTTTCCCTGAATTGCTTAAAAACTAAACTTATACCTAAAACTGAAAACATACCTAAAATATCTAAAAATCATTTTCTTAATCACATTATGTTATATAAATTATTGGTGGTCCTGTAAGTTTCTATTACCAAAAAATCAATTTAGGGTTAGAAATGTTATGTACTTTCACATCCCCTTTTACCTTATATAATATATAAATGTACACACACACACACACACACACACACACACACACACACACATTCTTATTGAATGTCTCTTAAGTTAAGGTGAGTTCAATTGATTATAAATTTTTCATGGGTAGCTATATATGTGTAGTACCCAGAGTTTGCCTAAGTTTTCTGAATAATTAAAGATATGCCTGACTTCACATCCTAAAGGTACCTTTTATATTTTTATCTGCAGAAGACAGGGCACCCTTATAAACTCTCCCTTTGTGGCCTAGCTCCTTGGAAGTTTGTCTGGCCTGCTACGTAGATTTCACCAACAGCAGTTGAGTGTTGTTTAATTGACAGTTTAGAGTAATGTGCTAAGAACATGTTGTCTCCCTCTTCACATCATGTTAAAAGCCAGTTGTAAACTAGAAAACACAAAGTGTAAATTATTATAATTGTTCTAAATAAAACTTATAATTCTTCTGTGATTTTTCAGTTGCAAGTTTTGTAAATCATTGTTTCGTTTACTTAATTTCACTGTTAATTTAGCGTGTTTCGGATTTTACTCTATAAAATTTGGGGTGTGACTTTTAGATTCTACATTTTATTTTCCTATAGGATGTATGCTATGGTTTTTAGAGTCCCCTATACAAGTAATAGCTATGGAAAAATTTGTGCAATTTGGAGAATATATTATCAGTTCTGTGTTATAACTGTGTGGTCAATTGGGATTGTTCCGGAATCCAACTTTTTTTAGGTCTTACAAACAGCAGGTATTTATGCTAAATGAGAGCATTGTTTTAATACTGTTGACCATTAATGTATATGTCTATATGGAGAACATAAAATAAAATTTTGTTTAATACATATATACATGTGTGTATGTATGGGTACATATATGTACATATATGTTTATGTAAATAATGTGCACCTAGTGCAGTGGTTTGTACATGAGGAGGAAGGGAAAGGAAGAAACATTTATTAAGTTGCTTACTGTGTGCCAGTTGCTTTGCTAATATCTTAACAATTATCTCATTTGCTACAGTTGCCACTTAATATATATTTGTTAAACTGAATGTTTGTTGAATTATTTTCTTCTCAATTCTGCTCTCTTGTTGATAAATATACCTGCACTCTACTTGAAAGTTAGGTGCATATTCATATTTTTCATTCAAACAGCACTTACTAATCAATCATATATTTATTAAGTACCAGGTACTGTGCAAAGAATTGAGGATACAAGTACAATGAATGAAACACTCCTTCCTCACAAAAAGCTTACCTTCTAATGGAAAAAACAACTACATATTTTATATGTGTATATATATATATGTATATATATATATACATATATATATATACACACACACACGTATATAACATGTGTGTATTATTATATATGGTATAAAATTAATAAATGTAAATAGGTAGTTTGGAGGGAGGGCAATAGAGGTTATGGGAATGTAGAAATCATTCGGAAGATGATACTTGGGTTGCCTTTTAAAGGAAGACAGCGACTCTGTGAGGCAAGGTAAAGAGGGAATGAATTCCAGGCAAGTGGCATAGCCAGTACCAAGCCTCTGAGGCATATAATAATAGCTAGCCATTATATAACACTTTGAGATTTATAAATTACTTCACATTTTCCCACATGAAATGATATTTTTAACATGAGATGTAAAGAGAAAGCCGTTTTGCATGAATTTCAGAATGCAACAACAGGGGTATTGTCGAATGAGTGTATACCATTGTCTAAGTGTCTACTGTGTGCCAGGCACTATACTAGTAATCACTATAAGATATGCAAAGATAAATTAAATCCATCCTAGAGAAGCTTACACATATATATGTGAACTTTGTTTTCTTAAGGAAATTGGCCAAGAAGCGGAAGGAGACAATGAGCAGCACCCGGCAGGAGATGACAGTGATGGTGAATTCAATGGATAAGAGCTATGCTGAACAAGGAACCAACTGTGATGAGGCATTTTCTTTCATGGACACCCACAATTTGAATGGAAGATGTAAGTTCAGAAATGTTGGCTTTGATCGTTTCTCTTTCATTTTGGAGGGTCCATGGTTGGGGAAGAGGGTTTAAAAAACTCACCAAAACAAAGCCCCTTTTACCTATTTAATTCAGTGGTTTAGTTGGAAACTCTTCATCTCCCAGAGTTGCAAAACAGTCTCCCTAATGTAAAAAACTGTCAGACTAAAGGAAATCTCTGGTATTTTAGTCCTTTCTACCATAAAAAAGAGAACATATTATAGGAGACACCTGCTCATTATTTTCTTTATGACTTGGATCCTATTTATATTGATGTGGTATAGGGTATTACACAGTAAAACCTATTTGAAAAACAATTTGCTACAGGGTAATACCAAGTGTTTTCTTTGTCCAACAGGTTCTGGCATAATTACAAAGAAAAATTAGCTTGTTTATTTGAAGAATAGATAATGGATTTGTGTTTTCCTCCTAGGTTAGTCAGGCTTTAGCTGTACTACAAAGAGATAAATACATAAAAAGACTATATATCTATATCTTTCTCTACTTCTACTATGAATTCATAGTTCTAATGAGGCACAAGTCCATTTCTGACACAGACTAGTTGGCTTTGCCCGCCATGTTTTATAGCCATAGATTGCAACCTCATCTTCTCATCTTTGCTAACCATGTTGAGAATGCATGTTAATGATCAGAAAGGGAACTAGCAAAGAAAAAGTGAATGAATCAGCACAAATCCATTAGTTTCTTTAAAAAAAAAACCCTGTGGAACAATGCTCTCATTTTGGGGTACAAAGGATGCATAAGTCCCTGTGTGATCCTGTCCTTTGTTCTTAGAGGTAACCATCTTGAGGGTGTTCTTTTCATAAAAAGATAGCTACAAAGCTCCAGCTTCAGAGTATGCATGTCATCTATCCGCTGGGCAATAGCCATGGCTATTTTTGCTAGTTCTTTTCTTCTTTCTGGTTCTGTGTGCCTGGCCTGAGTCAGTGTCTAGTGCATAGACTGCCCCTCTTCTTTCTTGCATGCATGGTTCACACCATACCATCCAAAGGGCACAGTGCACTGGGTCAGCCTGCTCTTGCATCTCAGAAGTCCATGTTTGCATTGTACCATTTACCACTCTGCTTCACACAGCTACAGTAACCTTACTTCAGCTTGCCATGCCCGGACCATTGCAGTACATCACTGTCCCATATACTTCATGAATGCCTAGTGCAGTCCAATTCTAGTGGACATTTCTTAGGTGCCAGTAGTGAACTAGACAGCCTAGGATGATTTCATAATGGTTAACTGCCCATTAATGAAGGTGGTTTATTGTGTGGATGACACTACTGATACCACCATGTGCCACCGACCACCTGTTTTTGCTCTTCATACAGTACCTATGTAGACTGCTTGGTCTAGGTGAAAGAGCACTGGGATAGGACTCAGCAAACCTGAACTAAGGACGTCGGATCATGACTAGGCAACGCTCCTCGTTACCCCCATGACTTTGCACAAGGGACTTGACCTCTTTTCCTCCTGCATAAAATATATAGATTGGTCTACACTCTTAAGATCCTTTCCAGCTCTAAGGTTCTGTAACTCTAGATAGTTAACAACAAGCATTTCTTAAGCACCTAGTCTGTGCTAGGTTCTAGGGATCAAAAAACAAAAATGAATTAGTCTCTTCCCTCAAGGAACCTACGTTCCATCAGGTGAGACACCATATATATGTCTATGTGGAATGTAGATAGTGCCCATACTTACCTAACAAAATAAAAATTATTTTCTTTACCTCTTCCTTCTAGTATAGAAATAAACTTTAATTCTCCTGGAGGAGGAGAAGGTTTCATTGTTGTTGTTGTTTGATTTTGTTTTCTTTACGTAGTTTTTAAAGATAATATAATAATAGCATTAGTAATAAGATTTCATATTCTTAGTTACAGCTGGTATTTTGTTACTCTCAGGGGAAAGGAAATTTTCCATTACTGGGGTCTTACTTTACAAGAACATAGGATGATTTTCCAAAATATCTTTCTCATGGTAAAAATTCTCACAAATAAATGTATTTGGAATAACTCACCAAAATAGCAGGAACATACATCAAGTTCCAGAGTTTTTGATGTTTGAACACAGGGGAGATGTACCCAGGACAGGAATTCTAATTTGACATTTATCTTTTTAAAGTGAGTATATTTATGGCAGATTAGAAATTTTCATGCATAGCAGAATTCTGATGAAAACTACATTAGCTTTTTTGGCTGACCTACCGTTGGACCTTTATTTATCCTGCCCATAAGTAAAAGCAATAGTAAAATGGCACAGTATTCTTTCATTTCTCTCCTCCCATCACTGTGAACGTGAATTGGCCACATCAAAGTCCGTCTATTAGGACTGACGCTCCTGGTGAAACTTTATCACAGTACTCTCTTAAGGCCTTTGCAATAACAGAAAGGCAGTTTCTGAGGGAGGAAAATTGCCTTAGAAAGTGTTTGGTTGACCACAAGGCTGCAGGCACCATTCAACTTCACAGGCATTTTTTTAAAGCATCCACTACATGAAAGACATTAAAAACAGAATAATATGAATGTGTGAGAAATCTTTAGGTGATGAATAACTATGAGAAATGGAGTAGCTATGGGAAATCAAAAGCAAGGAGGACTTTTTAATTTGTAGGAGAAGTAAGAACTGAAGTAGCAGGATATAGAAATAAACATCAAAATATTTATGAGGGATGGAAATGTGCTCTCCATGTCATGTAGATCACGTTGCCTATCACAAGTTATTATGAAAGGGGATAAGGCATAGTATGTAAAGGAGATAAGAGTGGTTTTCATGAATGAAGACAGTGAGAGTGCATGTTGTAGTGAAAAGAGGACTCCCTCTGGATTCTGAGGCCCTGAATTCAAATCTCATCTCTGAGGTTTACTACCTGTGTGACCTTGGGCAAGTCCCTTTACCTCTCTATGCCTCAGTTTCCTCATCTCTAAAATGAGTGGTTTGTAGTAATTATCCATTCTAGCTATAGATTAGGGTCCCTATAAAAGAACCAGTGTTTTCAGCGTTCTGTTTTTGTGAAAGATGAAATATGCATAACGATTTTATAATACAAATATTTACCAGCCCACATCATAAATATTTGTAAATAATATAACAAATGACATCACTCAGTAATTGATGACCTCGATTGCTTTACAGGTATACTCTATCTTGTTGTGGTTTGTTTCATATTAGTTGAGCAACTTAATCAGCAAGCAAAGTTTTAAAGTAAATCCTTTGGAAAGGATGTTTTAATCTCATCAATAATCTTCTCATTCATGCCTCTTATAATAAGAACACTTCGTTATTTCAGAAACAGTATTGTTAAACAATTATCTATTTCAAAGATTCTTTTCCATACAAGCCTCTGAAATGAGTTTAACTGTTTGACGGAGGAAAAGAACACTGAGCTGTGAGAACCAAGAGGCCTGAGTTCTCATCTCAGCTCAGTCAGTGTGGATGTGAATAATATGCACACAGATAAATAGGTAACATTGAGATAATGAGCTTTGCATAGTATTTTATATATGTGAGTGATCTTGTGAACTTATATATGTGAGTGATCACCTAGCCCTGTGAATTAGATTCTCTAAATACCTGCCCCTTTCTACCACACAGAGGTTTTCTAGGGATCAAGTTTGTTCATGTCTGTAAAAGACTTCTGTAAACATAGGACAATTAGTACTGACCTAAGACTACATAATAAAAACCAAACACTGAAAAATCCCTGCAAAAAAGCATACAATCATAAATTTAGAGCTGGAAGAGACCTGGGAAATTATTTGGTGTCCCCTCCGTTCATTTTACAGATGACAAATAGAAGTGAGAGAGACTTGGTCAAGATCACATAAGAAGTAAAATGCCCAAGCCAGTATTCGAACTCAGATCCTCTCATTCCCAATTTGGTTCTCTCCACTACAACACATTAGCTAATAGGAGAGATGGCAGATAAGCATGTCATGAGCTTAAATTTAATGGAGTAATTATGAAAGTAAGTTAAGTGCTCAATATTGAATGTTGAGTATGATTGCTTGAATCTGTTCTAACCCTTTTTTCATTCATGTACCAGAGTGAAACCAAAAGTGAAGGAGGGAAAGTCATTTTCAAAGTAAAGCAAAAATGTATTTTATGATAGGGGTTAATAATTTTGAATGAAAAAGAATAAATTTGAAGTTTTATTGGGTTAGATTTGAGAGTTGATGTTGCATCATCAGGGATTATTGGTGAAAGGGAATTTGTTGAATGACCGGGGTCTAGGAATGATTTCTAAAAAAGAGGATGAGATATTATTGTTCAAGTAATCAAGCCAGCACACGATGAAGTGTTTTCAGACTGGGGATGTATGTATGGGACTAAAGGGAGATAGATAAATAGATAGATAGATACGATTTTTACATAGTACAAACTAATATATCTACTATAACCTTACTCACTAATATGGAAGAGTGGAGACTGAGATAAGTGCTACATAGGTGAATGAATAGATTTACCAGTCCAAGAAAGAAACTTTCTCTTTGCAAAATTAAATTATTGCAGATGTACATCACACGGTGAAAAATATATTACAAATTAAAACTTGGCAAGACTATTTCATCAAAAGTGAATAGGAAGGTGAAGGAGAACAGAAGTTCTGTCACATTTCATTGAAGATTAGGGAAAAAAAGATTTTAAATAAATATCCAGAAATACATCAGTGAGGATGACTAATTCTGCAGCCAAACAAATAATTTTATAAATTAAATCCGAACAATAGAGCTGATGAGGACTTCAGAAATATCTTGACTTGTGCCTTCCTATTTTATAGCTGAGGAAACTAAGGCCAATATTTGTGTTGATTTCAAATACTAGCATTCCTATTGAAGAATTTTTGAAAATTGTTTTTTAATTTTCTCTCTGTTTCTCAAAAAGTACATATAGATATTTACTTGTACTACAAAAGTAACTGTGAAATCAGGAAACAGAACTATACCACACAAAGCTAGAAGTCATGACAAAAGTCAAATGACAGACTTTGTTTAGTCAAAATGGGTTTTTGATTAAAATTTTAAGTGATAACAGGGTACCACCTCCAAAGTACAGGTTTCTGCCTTCAAAGACAAATAGGAATTTCTCATGCCAGGGATCAGGCTGGTCCTTCTTGGTACAATGACAGTGACAATAATTGCTACATAGACTTTTGGCAGATCACTGAGTTGTTGCTGACATCAGCGATCTGAACCAGGATTGAGCCCTAAGCATCCTCCGCGAAAGTGGCTTCCAATTTTCTAGTGCAGTGACCTCTCTGCTGTCAATGACTAGATTTTCTTTTCTTTACAGCTGTATCTTCACCATCATCTTTTACAATGAAAACTAATACACTGAGCACCACAGTGCCTAATTCCTATTATCCAGGTAACTGATTTTTTTAATTGTTTCATCTCTTCTAAACCCCTTAGCAATCAGAACCAATCAGTGCCCACATTACTATATTCCTAGTGCTTTAGGAGCTTAATAATATGTTTGACATGTTGTAACCAGATGCTTTCTAGGGGGACATGGGGGAACTTTTCATCAATCATTTACTGTTCTTTCTCTTTTTACCTTTTCTGCATTGACCTGCTTATGATGTATGACAGATCCATTTGTGCCAACTGCAATTTTAGGTGAGAACATTTCCCTTTATCAAAGTTTATTCCAGGAATAATTTGGAAAGTCAGCGCCCACTCTCTAAGAGACTGGCATTTTTATTCTGTATGGTACAATGATTGGGCACAGGACATGGGGGAGGGAAGTAAAAAGAATGTTTTTAAAACATTCTCCCTTGAGAAGGAAGGTTGCCTGCATGTGTGCTGGGGACAATGCCAAATTTCTGCTGTCAGATTCAAGTCAGACAGCACACTTCCAGGAGGCTCCTTACTGGAGGAGATAGAGATGCTGCACATAGGTTTGAGCATACAGAAAGAATACAACATCTCCCAAATTAGCAATGTTAGACGTCTGAGAGCTGAATTTTGCCCAATGTGATAATCATGGAAATGAAAATAGTCTGTCATTATTTTCAGTTATTTCTATATACTATGAAATTCCATTTTGAAAATAGCATTTTTCTAATTATGCCAAATATACAGAAAAATAAAATTTGGCCACCTACCAGATCTTGGTGAGACTCACAGTACCACCAATTTTCCAATGTGTCTGTCACGCAGTGAAATTTCAAAGAAGCTGGTATTTTGAACAGTGAAATGACGAGATGGCACTTTACAATCTGATGATTTATTATTTGTCAGATGTCACTGGAAATGAAATAAGGTATTAGCCCTGTGGGGCACAAAGCATTTACAGTATCAAATGTTTCCAGCACAAGGGGGTGGGGGTGGGAGTGGGGTAATGTTCCTTGTGTCTGATATGAGAAGGGTGAAGAGAGATGGCTTTACCTGGCTATGATAACAAAATGAGCATGAGCTGCTATTGCATTTGAGACGCATAAGTAACCAGAGTGTATCATGGCTTGTGTTCTCTTTCTATTACTAACCATACCGAAAAGGAGCACAGCAAAAACGGCATCAAGGTATATAACAATTCATTGTAGCCAGAGTTCCATCCTCAACTGTTCTAACTTCTTCCTAATTCTCTTTTACAAAGGTTTATATCTTTGCAACTGTCAATTTTTTTCCTCCTGTGCTTCTCTTTTCTCTCTTTATGATTTTGTATTAGTGTAATTATTTTCTATTGTGTTGTCTGAGCTTGAGCCACTGTGTTGCCAAAGTAAGACAAACCAGGGGCAGCCACATAGGAAAGGGCAGAAGACTCGGAACTTGGTTGCTGAGCTCTTGTGGCAGGGAGAGAGCTCATGGTGCCTCCCCTTTGTTTCAGTGCCATGTCTAAAGCAAAGAAATGCAACATTTCTGCACTTACATGAGTGGGGGACAAGTTAATCATAGCTACCATAACAATGTAATCTGCATGCAAATGACATCCACAGAATCCTTTGACAGACTGAGATTTGAGATTTCTTTGTGTGCTGTGGCATTCATTCAGCACTTTGTCTGGCAGATATTCTGACCTGGAAAAGTTGTGAGTGGGGAAGGCTAAGCCACAAATTGTCAAAAGGTAGAAAATATTCAGATTTCAAATAAGATAATCATAAGCTTATTAAGTCAATTTTAGGTTAGTGGACTTCTTTTTATAAAGTTACTACTTTGTAATTATTGAGCCCCAGTGACTTTTTTTTTAATGTGTTGTTCTTTTGTATGGTTAAATATTCACTTAAAAGAGAACGATTTTGGTAGTGTCAAAGTACACAGGTTGGAGACTAACTCAACTGAACTGATAAATATTGGTGATTCTGTATAGCATCCATTGCTGTCAGAGTAACCAATGACAGTGCTTTGGAGTTATATTTCTTTAAACTGATCATGTAGTGTTGACATAAATCCTTATGAAGCATAATAGGCATTGGACAAGCCAACACATGATTCTTTTCTCCCAACTCTCCCACCCCTCACCCTTGTGAGACCAGACACTTGAATAACTTGCCTTGTATTGTTTTTTTATGGCAGTAGTGGTGTTGGTGATAATAGTTTCTCTTTTAGCATTTTCATGTACCCACAATGATTTAATCATTCAGGCTCTTCCTCAGTCATTCATCCCTAGGTGCCAGCATTCCCACATTAATGAAGTAGGGCTAGTTGTTTTATTTTTTTTAAAGTCAGCATGTGCTAAAATATATTTATATCCCAGGAAACATAGTACTGATGGCCAATCGCACCACCTTTGCATCTTTTTTTTAAATAGGAAAGAGGATTTTAAAATTCCTTCTAATAAAGTAAGTATCTCTCAGAACTTGAAAATAACGGACACATTCAGTATATCAAAATGAGAATCCTTGATTTTCTCACTGGGCCACTTTTAAAGTTCTTTATACTATCAGATTGATAAGCCTTCTGCATCTGACTATTTAAACTAATATAGAGGAAAAGATTGAAACATCCATTCTGCTGGTATTATCAGTCTTTAAGATATCTTGACATATCTGCACATCTTTTTCCTGAATTATGTTAGACCATATTTATCATTTAATCCTGAGACTTCAGATACTAGGTGGAAGATTTGAAATACTTCGTACCCCTCGAGTTCTGTTATATAGCCCTGTCTCTTTTTTAAATATGAGCATATAATCAAGTGTTAGGGTCAGGAGACATCCAAGATTTAGAGCTGAAAGGAACTTCAAGGTTATCTAGACCAATCCCCTTTCCAGTCATTCCACTCTTTTTTGTAGATACAGAAACTGAGACCAAAAACTGTTAAGTAACTTGGTTAAGGTCACTCACGTCGTAGGAGACATGTCAGATCTGAACCTGTCTTCTCACTCTAAATCCAGTATTCTTTCTGCTGGACCATACAGCCTCTGGGAAGGAAAATAGAGATAAGTAGCATTTTTAAGTAGACAATTGATATAAACTTAAATACTCAAGTTGGTCCGTAAACCAGGTAGTTCCTTCTGGGGAACACATTTTCTAGTTAACCATCTTCTTAGTCTTAGGTGCTTAGCTGGATTTTATTTTTAAAAATTTAAATCCTGCCCACAGTGATAATGAGACCATTATGTCTTTATGTATTGGGAGGTCATTTCATACATATTACACTGGGTAGCTTTAATTACAAGGGTTTAAAACTCATGAATCTGAGCAGAATTTAGCATAAGAATGGCCAGCTCTGGCATCATAACCTGCCCTGCTACAAACTGGAGAATGGTTAGGTTGTTGTTTTAATTCCCATCGAATGCCCGAATCATTTAAAGGAAGCTTATAAGGTCAGCCCACAGCAGAGAATAAATTAATAATGGGCATCCCAAAGGATCCAAAGCTGAGAGAATGAGAGAGGCACAGAGGGGAAAACTCATTAGCAGTGTTTCATTTATTATCATCTCAAGGAAAGAATGTGCTGCGTCTCAGCCCAGCTGATTTAGCATCCCAACTGGGGCTCCCATACCCCAGTTTTTAAGCCAAGTTGTCAACAGTAAGCAAACCTGATGGGAAAATTTGGGGATGTAATTTTGACTGTTTTAGCCAAATTTTAGTGAATCCGGATAAAAACTCGTAAAATCAAGTTACTGCACTTTTATTTTGTCTTTTGTGTCTTTAGCCACCTTGTAGTGGTCAGGGGCCATTTCAGCAACAGCGGCATAGCCACACACGTGTACCGCGTACCGCCTCTCATGCCATGCATTCCAAGGTGCTTTGCAATGTAGATAGACTTTGGGTGACAAACAAGATTCCAAACAGGACATTGGAACTGGATTTTTTTTTAATTTCCCATCAATAAACAACCCCATTAAAAACAAAGATCTTGTGTACTTGATGTATATTAGATATTTTCATACTTTTTACCTAAAATTAGCTCCAGTTCTAGTGTTCATATTTTAGGAAATAGATAAATCAATTTAGTGGTATATTTTGATGATTTGAGTCTATCGAGAAGATTAAAATAGCCTCATTATGGAACATAGATAGTTCTTGCATTATGTTGACCTTTAGAAAATGATTATCTTACAATCTTAGCATCATCAAACTTTTCCCCACATAAAAGATTTTTTAAAATAACTAGTATATCTACAGCTAATGAAACTAATTTTATTAGTGCTCCTTTGTTAAAACTATGGCCTCTTTAGGCTTTTTGGACCAAATTGTAGCATAATTTGGTAGACTTGGCCCTGGTATTTCAGTGAGAAAATGTATCAAGTAAAAATAAGATTCATTTACTCATTACTTGGTTCTGGGGGATAGGAAGCAAGTGTGAAGCTATTTTCACCTTCCATTTATTCTTAAGTGCTTCTGTTAACCACCTCCATCCTAACTTGGTGGAGAAAGTTAGATTTGGCCCTCTGACCAAATTACTTATGAATAGGAAACTAAATTGTGAAGTTAAAAGTTCAAAATAGAAACTACCTGTAATGACTCATGCAGTACTCACTGTTGCTTATGCCCTGTTTCCTTTTTCTCCTCCTCTTTTTTTTTCTCCTGATATGTATCTTCTTAAAAGTGCCAATAAATGGTAAGTTTGCCATCTGCCCCATTGAAAAGGTGTGGAGGGAGTGGGAATGTGTGTACTACCTATAGATTTTTTTTTTTAACAAACCAGCTGGTTCTGTTGTGTGTTGGCTTGCATGCGGTCATTTAACATTTCACATGTGATATGGCCCATGATTAAAGCATGCCAAGTGGCCAGTCAGGTGACCCCTTGTCATCTCCCCTCTTGTTTGTATGTGGTATTTTTTTCTTTTTCATTATGTTGTTTCACATCCACACATTCATTGCAGTCCTGGCTTTACCATAAACCATTCTGTGCACTTTTATTTTGCTTACACGGCCATCTGTAGAGAATTCACTTTGTAATAAAGAGGAGTCAACTAATCTTAGAAGGAAGCAAGTCCTGTTTTATACCAAGGGGACTTGATGAAGTTTCATCTTGAAACTTTGATATGACTTAGCACGCCGTGGCTGAGGGGCTTAGTAACTCTCCTTGTCAATTAGCATTTGGAAAGCAGTTTATGGTTTGGACTGCTTTGTGAAGCGTAAATTCTTTGCCTCATTCCAGTGAGCCCTGCTCTTCCCATTCAGAAGTTCTGGACATGTTACTTTTCTTCCTTGCCGAGCCATCCCCAGAGGGTACTGCAAGTCATAGATTTGGGTGATGACGATTGCTGCTCTCTTGGCAGACATTGTGTTTGAAACGTAGCTTATTGATGGGTCCTTGTTTATTTCGTGCCATTCTTTTTCCAGATGAAACTCATACGATGACCAGTGACACCAGCAGCTTGGTCCAGTCGCACACTTACAAGAAGCGAGAGAATGCTGATGTGCCCTACCAGACAGGACAGCTTCATCCGGCCATCCGTGTGGCAGACTTACTCCAGCACATCACCCAGATGAAATGTGCAGAAGGATACGGCTTTAAGGAGGAGTATGAGGTGAGCACAAACGCCTCCGAAGAGCCCGTTCTGGGCTCTTTGGGCACTTTCTGTTTACATCATAGGAAGTCACAAAACAGACCCTTATCAATAAGGAAGGCAGAGGATGTTCAGGTGATTGACTGCTATTTGAAGGTCTTGAATGCCTCAAAGTGTTAGGAGTTACATGTGAAGTGAATGCCTGCCTTAATTCTTTGTTTATCCTGTGGAAAGAGTAATGAAATTTGAAATGACTGGAGGCACAAGGCCCTTCTCTACGATTTCTCTTTCCTTTCTCTGATTTCCTTATCAATGAGGCTTGAAACCCCAAGGTATTTTATAGCAGTCATCCATAACAGAGAAAAAAAAATGTCTTCTTAAAAATAACAGCCCTACCTGTGGTTGTTAAATAGTACTAAAGAGTCTGATAGATGTCATGGCCTAGGACAATAGTTAACGGACCTGCCACATGAACCACCTCTTTTTGCCCCTGCTCTCCTATTGGACATCTTTCAGTGTTACTTTCTTAAATGGTGACATGCACCTTCAACAAGACAAACCAAGGTTTGTACTTCACTCACAGTCCTCGTTAGAAGTCAGAATGTCAGAAAGCCATTCAAGAAATCAGAGAGATCATTGTTTTGAAGAAATCTGTTACAGGAGACATTCTAATACCTCCCTGACCATTGGTTTGCTTTTTTTAAATGAATATACATCTGGACTTTTTAATGACCTTATTTTTTTCTAATAAAGTAGGTTCAGTTATGAAACTTCATAAAGTAGTGAGTTTTATACACTTAAAAGAAAACAGAAGCATCGGTACTTTTGTTCTCCCTGAGACCTCAGAAGGAATATTTAACTTGGAGTCAGGAAGATCTGAGTTCAGATCCTGCCTCTGACACTTCAGTTGTGCAGACACGGGCAGGTTATTTAACCTCTCACAGCCTCAGTTTCTTTATCCTTAAAATGAGGGTAATGGTAACACCTATCACACAAGGTTGCTGTAAAGATTAAATGTGTTAACACACAGAGTACTTTGTAAAACTTAAATATTATGTGCACAGTAAAGTACTACGTGCTGTTGTTGTTCAGTCTTTTTTCAGTTGTGTCTAATTCTCTGTGACCCCATTTGGGGTTTTCTTAGAAAAGAGAGTGGTTGGCCATTTTCTCCTCTAGCTCATTTTAACAGATGAAGAAACTGAGGCAAGCAGGGTTAAGTGACTTGCCCAGGGTCACACAGCTAGGAAGTATGTGAGGCTGGATTTGGCCTCAGATCCTCCTAATTCTAAAGCTGGCACTCTATCCACTGTGCCATGTAGTTGCCCATATATGCATGCTAGCTTGTATTATCAATAAGACACGCAAGGACAGCAAATACCTAACCTGGTCTGTAGTTTGGATATATCTTGTCAGAAGCAAATAATTTTCCATCAGTTTCAGATAGTCTCAAACTCTTACGGACGTCAACTTTGCTTCCTTCTGGCATTTAATATCAGATAACAATACTTCCGCTTAATGTCCTTGACACTTCTGTGCTGTTGTCTTGAGTTGAGCTCTCCTTTCTGGCCTCAGTCACCAAGCAACCAGTAATATAGATGTTGGTCATGTCTGTGCTTATGAGGAATAAGAATAGGTTTTTTTGACCTAAAACAAAATAGGAATTTGGCTATCCTTATTTTCTTTCTTCAGAGAATCTTTTGCAGGGCCATTTTAATAAGGCTCTATACACAGGAACTGTTGCATGTTCCTCAGATTTTCCATTTGAGCTAACTAGTTATCTTTTAGAGAACAAACTTGAAATTCTGAGATTTAATTTTAGTAATTTAACTTACGTGGCATGAAAAGTCGCTTTCTTTGCATATCACTTCCCTTCCTATCCTTTTAGAGGACAAACTTAATAGGATTAAGGAAAAGAACTGAAAAGATTAAAGTAGGTAAAAAAAAGTGAAATTAAAGTCATAATATATTAAGGAAAGTATAAATCCTGTGAATAGGAATGGTGCCTTGATGCTGTCTAATACCTTGTATGCAAATGATGCTTAAATGTTTGGTGAGTGCTAATGAGAAAGAGATGAGAGAGTCCATCAAATAATTCACAGATTAATCCAACACCATTTAGCGGTACCCTATTTTTCAAAACCAATAAGTCTTTGAGTCTTAAAAAACATTCAGAGTGAAAATACATACGGGCATCCCCACATAAATTTGACCCAAACAAAAGACATTTTCATAATAGTATATTAAATAATATAGTAATCCTATGATAGCATCCTTGGTTTTGCTTGTTTTTAACATTGTTCCCATGGAATTAATCTCTTTTCTCTATAATTTTATAACTGCCTGCTATCATGCATATATGGAACTACTTAAGAACTTCAGTCAGGATGCCAGTACATGGAAATAATGTAAAATAATTTTTCATTCAGATAGCCTGAATGAGATTTCTGATTTTTAGATGTAAACTCATATGGTAGCTTATCTTAAAGCAGATGGTAATGACTCATTTAAAGTTGTCACACTTTGTCATATATTGGTTGACTGATGGAAATGGAACTAAAGAAGATGAAAAATGGAAAGAGTTGAACCAAGACCAAGTGTCTCACTTCACATCAATGACTCCATGATTTCATTTAAAGTTGTCACAACCTGGCCACTTCCTATCTTTCCAGGCTTTTTCTGCTTTACTTCCTTCTATGGACTCTACAATCCAAGCTACAGTGAGTAAATCAGTCATGGAGCCTTTATTAAGCTCTTAGTATGTGTCGAACACTGTGCTAAATTCCAGGGATGCAAAGAAAGGCAAAGATATTTCCTTCCCTTAAGGAGCCTACATTCTAATGGGGGAGATAACATGTAAACAAATAAGCATATACAAGATAACAGATGGAAGGTAATGTTAGAAGAGAAGGGGGACTAGCAGAGGGGGAGCTGAGAAAGTCATCCTGCAGAGGGTGGGATTTGAGAAAGCCAGGTAATTAAGAGGCAGATGTGAACAGTTACAGATGAGAGAAACAACAACAATAACTAAGGCAGTCTACCTAGATCACAGAGTGTGTGGAAAAGAGGTTTAGAAAGTTAAAGCCAGATTATGGAGAGCTTTAAATGCCTGTTACCTGAAGATTATAGGGAAACAGACCTCAATAGTCAGAGGTATGGCATGATCTGATTGGTCCTACAATTTAGACAAATCACTTTATAAACTGAATGAGGGATAAATAAGAATGAAGAAATATTTAAGAAACACAACCAGTAGTGCAGTTGAGAGGGGATGAGGACCTAATCTAGGGTCACTCCATCTCCCATCTCCATGCCTTTGTACTAGCTTTTGTATATGCCTGGGATGATCTCCCTTGTGAACTCGTTGAGGGTAAAGACTGTTTTTGCCTTCCTTTGTATCCCCAGTATTTAGCTCAGTGTCTAGCAGATAGATAGTGTTTAATAAATGACTTGCTGGCTAAAGGAGTGATATTCGTATTCCTTCTAGAGGTTCAGATTACAACCTGCTCATGCCATCTGATTTGGGGATTGTTGTCTCTGTTCTCCTATGTAGGGTTCTCCTATTCTTGGAGGATCTAGCCATTATGCTGAAGTCCTTTTTTTAGGCATTTTTTCTCATTTCCTGGGTACAAGGGCACTTGTACTCTATCACTATCTATCTGGTATCCTTCTCTGTCAATATATGATTCTGACCATCAATATATGACTCTGATCATTTCCTGTATGTTGTCCCCAATGACACTTCTTACATGTAGGTTATCAGTGGAAATGTGTGGCATTCTTTTTACACCTGCCATGTGCCCTGAAATCCAAACTAGAAGGGAAACAAACTTAAAAGCATCGGGGAATTTCTTTCAAGATATCTGGAAGGAAAAGATACAGAACGTTATTCAAGAAACCACACATAACTATTGACCCATATGCCCAATTTCTCATATCTAAAAATTTAATGGGAATAAGCTATTCACAAGGATAAGGTATCATTGAAGAAAATATGGGAAGGGTGCAATCAGGCTTTATAAAATCACTTTCTAAGGCAGACCACATCTTCAAAATCATAATATTGACTGAAAGATGCAGAGAATACAAGGTCCCACTGTATTTAAGTTTGTTAAGTAAAAAACAGAATCTGACTTGTTGTAGAACAAAATCAACCTCACCTTCTCTGCTCCAAGAGAATATCTCCCATAAATATGTTAAGATTATATAAAACCCTTAGCAGAAGATAGCCACAAAGATAACTCTTTTAAGCAATCCTTTTATCATTAACATTACCTGCGGTATAAAACAGAGATTGGGAAACCAAAAGTATTCAAGTGCCCCAATTTACAGTACAGAGTTCAAAAGGAAGAGATATCCCTGCACATGGTGAGAGCCTCCAAATGCTTCTGTTTATGGATAATTTTGTGACAATAATGCCATAGTTCCTTCTTGGCAAGATCTGTGACCACTTAAAAGAGAATTCCAAAAATACACACAGGAGAAAAATGGATGAAGAACAAATGCTTGTTATCCAAACTGTGCTATGCAATCCAGGATAGAGAAACCATTGAGTTAGTCCCATCTGTACAATATATTATATAAGTACTACAAAGAGACAGTAATCTGGAACCATAACAATGAGTCAATCAACAGGCATCTCTTAAGAGCCCATTAAGTATCTATTAAGTACAATGTTTAGGGTATTGTACCAGACAGTAGGAATACAAATGCAATAAATTAAACAACCTCTACTTGTAATGCACTTAGAGTCTAACAGGGAAGACAACAAAGGCATATGTAAGTATATACAGAATTAATATAAAAAGAATACATATAAACAAAAGAGAGAATGATTAAGTACAAAGTGATTTGAGAAGGAAAGCACAGATGAAAGGGATGGGAAAGTATTTTAGCTTCATCCAGAAGGAATACAAGACTTTTACACAGTAGAAATGGGAAGGGAGTGCATTTCAGGCATGGAAAATATCCAGTTCAAAGACAGTGGGGATGGAAAACAAAGTATTTTGAATGAGAAACTGAAAGGTGGCTGGATCACAGAGTAAAAGAGAGGGAGAAAATATACAGTGAAGATGGAAAGGTTATGAAGAACTTCAGAAACTAAACAGAGAAGTGTATATGTTTCTTGGGGCAACAGAAAGATACAAGAACATACCAAGTAGAGGAAATTAGATTGAATCTAGAAAATGATGCAACACTTACAGTGACCCTGAGGTGCTCCCTGGCCCCCAGGCTCATCTTTCTAATGTCAGTTTTCTTCCAGTTAGGCTATATTTTGGGGAATCACAGTTTGTAAAGAATCAAAACTGGGGTTGACCCAAGGAAAATGGACAGCTCACATTTGTCCTACTACCTGTGGAATGTTAGGGTTCTCAACTTTATCAGTCTCCTATAAAACTGAAAGGAGAGAGAGAGAGAGAGAGAGAGAACTTCTGTTCCTTTTCTGTTCAGTAATCTGTGGCTCTCTGAGTATACCTTATGGTATCTTCTATCCGTTCTCTCTATATGTTTGTATATACCTATGTATTAGCATGTTGTCTTCTTGTTAAAATAAGCTCCTTGAGGTAAAGGGTTGTTTTTACCTTTGCTTGTGTCCTCAATATTTAATTCAGTGCTTTGAGTATAATAGGAGCCTATTAAATGCTTGTGGATTGACAGATGATTTAATAACGAAAGGAAATAAATTTTTGAATTCATCCATATGCATATGAAAGATAAAATAAATTCATTTTTGTCATTTTGTCATATACTGTATTCAGTATATAACAAGATTTTGGGTATGATAAAGTTGTCCAGTGTTTATCAGAACACAGTTAAATGAATCAGTGAGATGCTTGATCTTAGCTTTCTTCTAACACTTACCTTCTCAATCAACAGGGTTGAGTTTTGTGGGGTTTTGGAGGCGGGGTTGGTATAGTTTTTAAAATAGATAGCTACCTATCATGTTTATCCTGTAGTTTGTTTCTTGCTTTTTGTTTGATTAAGAAATAGGACTGATGATCCTGATTCATAGAGTCAAGTTGTTCTAAACGGAGTTGATACTTCCTAAACACAGCAAGAATGTGATATGTTCCTACAAGGGTAAACCAAAATGTTGTAACTTCATTGATTCAAAATCAATTCAAAGTTTCTGGTTATTGTATTAATCCATTAGTTTATCTTTTACTGGGTTTTTATCACTGTTTTTTTTCCTTACTTAATAAGAAGGGCTTCGTATACAAACCTCATTCACTTGGTTTTTAGTCAGCAGTAATTATTCCCAAAACTGTTTCTTTCAAATTTTTCAGATGAACTATAATGTTCCCTCCCTTTCCCACCCCCAGCTTCTTAGCCTTCTTTCCAATCCACAATTTTTTTTTTCACTAACACTGCTGAGTTAGGAATAATCCAATGCAACAATACCTCTCTTTACTGAATATTACTTATCTCCCTGGAAGTACCAATACCATAGTTTGGAAACTCATGATATTTAGCACCTTGGATAGATCCTCATTTGAACTTTACTGGATGACAAGGGCAAGAATTTCACAATATAAATAAGAAAGCATAGACTGACTTTGATCGGCTTCATTTGAAAGAATACCTCCCTGCATGATGTCATAGGCATTTTCTCATTTCATTCCCGACTCCTTCTCACCAGCAGTCTCTCTGTCATGGGGTCCTGCTCTCTTGACTGATGTCGGTCTCTCCTAGACACTATTTCAGAAAAGGCCTCAGTCATGTTTCACTTCACTCCCTACTCTGACTCTCTGCTCTTCTCTTCCTCTTCCACAGTTGTTGCTGTCGATGTGGTTGTTAATTGTTTTTTCAGTCTTGTCTGACTCATTGTAACTCTATTTGGGGTTTTCTTGGCAGAGATACTGAAATGATTTGCCATTTCCTTCTTCAGCTCATTTAACATATGAGAAAACTGAGGCACATGGGTTAACTGATTTGCCCAGGGTCACACAGCTAGTAAGTGTCTTGAAGCCAGCTTTGAACTCAGGAAGATGAGTCTTCCTGACTTCAGGCCTAGCACTCTATCCATGGCACCATCTAGCTGCTCCTCTTTCACAGTACTGTATCCTAAAAATTAAAATAGTAATGTAGGCTCTCAGCTGAGGATACATTTATGTCCACTTTCTATTAACCTGGAGGATGTTTCTTTTGCTATAGATAGATAGATAGATAGATAGACAGATGGATGGATACGTGAATATTTCTGGAATCATCCTGTGAGCTTGATTCAGTTGTTAAAACTCTGAAAATACTCAAGATCTTTTTTTCCCACATCAAACCTATGATTTCTTTAGCATAGAGAATACCCAAAGAGAAAATTCTCTCTCAATATACATGGGCTCCTGCACTGAAACATATAATCTTATATAGTTGCCTCTATCCCAGAGAAGTTATAACTTCTCCACATCACACTCAGCCAGTATTTTTCAGAGGTTGGACCTGAATCCAGATCTTCCTCCCTCTGAGGCTGACTCTCCATCCTCTATACTAGGCCTCCTTTCTCACCCAAGATCATAGGACCAAGAATATAAAGCTAAGATGGAAATTGGAGATTATTTATTCAAACCCTCTCATTTTTCAGATGAACAAAGTGAAATCCATTGAAAACACATGATTCACCCTTCCTCCCAAGGTTGTTGTGGGGATTTGTAAAGCACTTAGCATAGTGTCTGGCACATAGTTTGTCCTTACATGTAGTTATTCCCCATTCCCATCCCCAAGGTGATACAGGTAGCAAACAAATAGCTGTACTAAGATTCAAATGAAAATCTTTTGACTTCAAATCCCAAATATTTGTTACTTGGGAACAGCTTTGGCATGCTCCAAACCAATGACCTATGGCTCCTGCTGTTCTCTACTAAAACCAGTTCTGTCACTTACTATCTATGTGACTTTGGAAAATCATTAATTACTCAATTTCCTTTTCTCCAAAATAAGGGAATTGAACTAGATAGCTATTAGGTCCCATCAGCCTCTAAATTATTTTGTTTTATGGGCTTGATAGCTGTGAAGAGGTTTCCAGTTATATGTCATGGTGTCACCTTGTAAGTAAAAGATACCACTTTGGTACTTGTTCAGTTGTTTCAGTTGTATCCAACTCTTTGTGGTTCCATTTGGAGTTTTTTTGGCAGAGATACTGGAATGGTTTGCCATTTCCTCCTCCAGATCATTTTACAGATGAGGAAACTGAAGCAACCAGGGTTAAGGGTCTTGCTCAGGATTGTACACAGCCAGTACGTGTCTGAGACTAGATTTCACCTCAGTCTTCCTGAATCTAAGGTTGACACTCTATCCACTTCTTGACTAGCACACTATCTACTGTGCCACCTAGCTGCCCTCATTTTGGCATGTCTATAACTAAATTATGGCTTCCAGAGGAATTTTTCCAAAGCTCAGGTGTGGCTACTGGTATGTTTGCCTTTGCCATTCATGACTGCACACCGTCCTGCCTTTTCAGTCTTCTTACATCTTATCCATTTTACCCTTTCCTTGCACTCTGAGTGATAATTGGCCTTTTTTCTGCATTCCATTTCCCAACCCCATGACTTTACTCTGTCTGTCGCCTCTGCCTGGAATGCTCTCCCTCCTCATCTTCTCTTCCTGGCTTGCTGGCTTTCTTCAAGATTCACAATAAATTCCACCCTCTGAGAGAGACCTTCCCCCATTCTCCTGATGGTTACTCCCTTCTCCATTAAATTACCTTCCATATGTACTCTGTGTATCTTGTATGTAAGTGTTGTTTGCATGCCATCTCCCACATTACAATAGGATAATGGCAGCTCCTTGAGGGTAACAACTGTGGTTTTGCCTTCCTTTGTATCTTCAATATGTGGCACAGTCTTGGCACATGGGAAACCACTTAATAAAAAATTTGTTGACTGACTGACTAAATTCCCTTAGATAGGATTCAAGATGGAGTCCCATTTGCAAAAATTATACTTTACAGAAAATCTTATAACTTTGGTGGGAGAATAGAGTGAACCAGTAACATTTTGGAGGGGGAATAACAAGTCATTGTATTCATCTTCAGGGCTCAATAATTTCTTCATCAAGTGTCATGTATAATCAAAAGTGCTTATTATAATGAAATTATTAAATGAATAGGCAGATTTTGATTATATTCATTCTTATGTACCTTCAGAGACTGAGAACAGACAAAATTACAGTGTTTTTTTTTAAATACGTAGCATCTATTCAACCTTTTGTATCAAAAATAGAATTTTTGTAATTGTTAAACTTAGGAAAGCTCTAAGAAATTGTGTTTAACATAGGAATCATAATGCCCTTACTTTAAAAAGGCTTATATTGTTACCTTTGGCAAGGTAGCATTTCAGAAAAAAGACCATTAAATTTTATACGTTAGGGTCAAATAGCATTGACCTTCTTGTCATTAGATGGAGAACTGGTGAATATGAACAGCCCTCCCTATTATATAGTAAGAATGAAGAAAATTTCAGTGTTGTTACCTTTTTTTATAAATAGTCAGAAAAATAAGGAGAGAAATGTCCTGAAAAACTGCTGTATGTTTATATTGTGTTTGTCATAGAATACTAAGCCCCAAGACCTGTTGAAATAATCAATTACTTCAATATGGAAGCTTTCTCTGGGAATAAAATACAAACAGCATCTACACTTCTTGCTCTGACTCCTGCCGAGTAACAATCAAGACAGCCATTCTGGTTCCTTTGGTTTCTTCATTCCATATGCCGTGCAAAACAATTTATCCAGATTGTAGGATATTTTTTTCTGAAATGGAGGTTTTCCCTCTGTTGACACTGATTTTCAACCAATACTCTTTTATCTTTTCAAAGATAAAAGTGTATGAAAATTGGCCTAAGCATTGGAAGAACTCATTACTGATGAAGTAACAGGCAGATGAATGTCCAAATAAAAGAAAGAAACATATGGTAGGGATGAGACTAAGAAGTGTTCACTGTGAACTTTTTCATCTGATTTTGGTCTAACAAGATAGTCAGATTGCACATCTCACCAGGGAAATACAATAATTTGATTCAAAAGAAACTCAGGCATGAATCACAATAAAAAAGTAAACATACTGAATTGAACAGAAAATGGCACATTGTCAGCTGATAGTAGTTCAAGGTTCTCAGGAGAAAGACGAAGGCCAAAGGGCACATTTGTTTATGTTGCTATGAAATAAGGACTTCAGTTCTTTTTCTCCATAGGCAAAAAGAATCAGATGCTGATAAGTCTGCTGGGAGAAGCCTTCTGTGAATTTGTATGAGATGGGAAAAGAGACTAACTTCTTCCCCACCATCCCCAAGTAGATACACAAACACACACACATTCACATCCAGGGAGAAGTCTAGGATTCAATCCTTTATGCTATAAAATTATATTTTAGTACATAATAATAACTCACTTTTATGTAACATTTTGCAGTGATATTTTAATTTCCCAGAGGAAACTGGAGTCCTTCAAGATGACTTATTCAAGGTCATATGACTGTCTAACAGGGAAAGACTAATTCCCTGTCCCTGTTAGTCCAGGATGCCAAGTTCATTGCACACTTGTATTTTCAGGGCTGTCTAGAACATTGGCCTGGAGTGCATAAGAATTCAGGTTCAATTGCAACTCTCCTGATACCTTTGCCTTCTTAGAATCTCTATGTGGAACCTAAATTTTCTATTGCCTGATTCCAGTGCAGAGTAAAACAAGGCTGTAATATCAAGCCTCAAAAGAAACAGCAAAAGGAAGAGAGAATGGTTTTTCCTTTCTAAGTGAACATTACTTTTCCCTGTGGGAAGGAATAATGTTTTTATGTGAATGATTTAAGGAAACATAAGCAATTCATGTAATTTTTCATAAATACACATGCGAAGATTAGAGACAAAGGAGTCGTCCTTACAGCAGATGCATAGAAAAGGTACTGTCACCAACTTTGACATGTTGAATTTAAATATAAATATTAAATAAATTTAGCAATTTATACTAAATTGTAAAATTAACATTAAATAAAATAAATATCAAATATAAAATAAATATAAATCAATCTGCATAACAAGAACACTGAAAAACCTAGAAAGTACTTTGGTCAGCACAGCTTTTTGGTTCTGCACCAAATGTACAGATATACCAGACAAAAGCAACTCCATTTTCGAATATAAACTTTTCCCTAAAATCTGTAAGAGAATGGTGGTAGATTGGGAAAGATTATAAAGAGTATCACTTTACCAAAAAAAAGAAGAAATAATAGGAAAAACATGCAAATTTAGAGAAAGCTATACTAGAGACCCAACTAAGCAAAATTATCCTAAGGACATTTAAGGAAGGGGGAAAGATAGACTCAAAGTGAGTGTTTAAAGATTTTTATTTCAAACTCCTTTCTCATCAAGGATGATAAAGTTGTCATATTTGGACTCATCACAGATCCCATTTGTACATCTTGAATGGGTAGAAATAATACTAAAGAAAATAAACATAGAAAGAATATGCAAAGGATGTCTATACTGAAGAGTAACAAAAAACTACAAAAAAAACCTTTAGACCTTATTACAACAAGAGTGATTGAGAAAATATTAGCTACTGACCTATATGCCAACTTTTCTATGTATTTTAAGTTGTTATGAGAATAATCCATATGTACATCAGCAAAATTTCACAGTAAATTGTATGTTTACCATCACCCAATTCCCAGAAAGATATATAAAAGGCCCTGTTATGGTTTTTATTTATTGGCTATAAAGAAAGCATTTTATTCAGTAGAGCAAAATATCACCTTAAATGCTTATGACATTTAATTTCAATCATAATATGTTTAACATATTAATATAAGTTTATATAATTTTACGTGAAAGATTGATACATTATTATTGTGTTTGTCCTTCATTTTCGAAGAGGACCATGATGGCAGAGAAATGATAACGTGACTTGCACTTGACTTTATTTTGAGTGAGAAAGGGCTGTGCCAGGTCACCAGCCTCACTTTCTCCTTCTGAGTCATCTGAATCCAATGATCAGATATTCATTAAGATGAGTACATGAAAGATATACTAACGGAAATAACTGTCCAATGGCCCTCTAATGGAACAAGTAACCCATAAAGCTAGGAGTCATATGCTTACCAAAGGTGTTTGCCACTGTCATGGAGAAAATCCAGTGCAAAATGCAAATTAAAGAGAGATTCTCTAGGTCAGGCATTATTGCTCTCTTTTTTTTTCCTGTCATGAGTGCCTTTTGTAGTCTGATGAAGTATATGGACCCTCTTTAAGAATATTTTTTTAGTTTACAGAATAAAATACACTGTATTATAAGGATATCAGTTATACTGAAATACACTTATCTGCCTGTCTACGTTAAAGTTCGCAGACTTAAGGTTTGGAATAGTAAGATCCTATCCGTGGACAGTGAGTTCCTTTGGATAATACTATAGGTGAATGACATTGTGCTGATTGCATCAAGCTCAATGATATTGTTCCATAATCACTCAGAAGAGCTTAGCCTAAGCTTCTATGCTGGAAATTAAAAAAAAAAAACAGAGACACAAAATGAAAAATGCCTTTTGTAGAGACTATGATGCACGTTTAAATGGCCAGCTGGTAGAGCTTAACTATAAATAGGTATCAATTCACCAACAAACATTATTAAGCTGCTAATATGCGCGAAACATTTTATTAGGCTCTGGGTCTACAAAAATCAAATAGCCCCTGCTGTCATGGAACTTATATTTTATTAAGTGATAAATGTATATTTGTAAACACACACACATATATGGAGAGAGAGAGAGAGAGAGAGAGAGAGAGAGAGAGAGAGAGAATAAAAGTAAGGGATGGCACTAGCCGATGGGTGATGAAAAGCATCATATAAATCAAGGCTTAAACTGCATCTTTAATGAAAGAAGGAAGTTTTTGACTTGGAAGTACGGAGGGCCTGTATTCAAGACATGCCTGGGAGATCTCCAGCCAAAAAGTGGGGAGATCAGAGATGTAAGAAACGGTAAAATTGGACCAGTTTGACTAGACCATCTAGTGCAGGAAAGGAATGACGTAGACTGTGAATGGGAATGGAAAGATAGGTTGTACCTAGGTTGTGAAGGGATTTAAAAGACAAACGGAGAAGTTTATATTCAATCCTAGAAGCAACTGGAATTTAATGAGTAACAGAGTGAAATGGTCAAACCTGCACTCAAGGAAAATCCATTTGGCAGCTATGTGAGGGATGGATTGAACTGGGATAGAGACTGGAGACAGAGCTCAATTAGGAGACCAAGGCAATAGTCCAGGTGAAAGATGATGTGGGCTTGAACTAAGTCAGTAATTACATGAGTGAGAAAGAGATGGCTCAAAAATATATTGTGGAGATGGAAACATCAATATCTAGTCACTGATTAGATGCATACGGTGAAAAACAGTAAGGAAACAAGGATGATGCTAAAATTGTGACCTTGGGAGACTATAAGGATTGTGGTACTCTTGACAGAATTCGGAAAGTTCAGAAAAAAGGTATATTTGAGAGGAAAGGTAATAAATTCCATTTTGGACATGTGTTTGAGATGTTTCTGGGGACATAATTTGAAATGTGCAATGGGTAGATAATATAGGAAATCTATATATAAAAAATCTATACATAAAAGCAAAGGCTTTTCATATTTTTTAAGGGTTTTTTTTTAATAAACAGAAATCTATTTCCTTTCCCCCCCCACATCATAAAAAAAGGGAAAACAATATGTATAGTCAAACAAAACAGTTACTGTCAATGGCATGTTCAGAAGATATATGTCCTGTTCTGCATCCTGAGTTCATCACTCTTCTCTTTGGATGTGGAGCAAACCTCATCATTTTTTTCCTCTGGTATTATGGATGGGCAGCCATTGTGTTGATCAAAGTTCTTAGAGTTTTGAAGTTTTTAATTTTTTACCTTTTCTTTGTTCCTGGAATTATAGAAATTGTTCTCCCATTTCATTCCTCATCAGTTCATACAAGTCTTCAGAACTGTTCATTTTCAAAATAATCAGTGTAACAGCAAAAATTATTTGGATCTGCACACTTCACTGCATCATTTCATACAAATCTTTCCATGTTTCTTTAAGATTATCTCTTTCTTCATTTATTATGGTACAATAGTATTCCATTTACATTCATGTACTTTAGTTTATGGATTTGTATATAAGATCTTTGACAGATACTACAGATGTATGTAGGACCAGAATTAAGCAGGAGGAGCATAGTAGACCAGATTTCCTTTGGGAAATTGCAGAGTACTTTTCATGAAGGTTCATGGTTGAGTCCTGAAACAAAGACCCCCATAAATACTTTATAACATAAATATTCTTTAAGAGAAGTGATATGGCATAGCTGATACAGATGTAGTCAGGAAGACCTGGGTTCAGATCCTAACTCATACTGACTGCATGGTATTGGCAACTTAACCTCTTACTGCCTCCCAGGTAATTCGCTAACATGTTAAATTGCAGAACTGTTGTTTTCAATATTTGTTGATAGAGTTTCATAACTGGGACTTAAATGCACCAATGAAGTAACAGATTTGAACCAAAAATAATACAGAATTTCTTCTGGAGATGATATTTGAGACCATGGAACATTCTAGTCTCTGGAAATGTGAAATTGAGAATCACTCAAAAGGCAATAGAAAGGCTTATGCTTGTCATGAGTAAGCTAACGATGTTCTAAACAAGAAAATACACAGAAATGGTAGAAATGTTGTCATTGAAGAAATGTATGACAAAAACAAGTGTGCTGATTATGTGACAAGAAGGAGAAGTAATTACTAGACAACCTACGTACTCCATCAGTATCCTTGTGATGTCAAGAGACCAAGAAAGTTGGGTGGACTCCCTTTAATGAACTTAAGGGAAGACGTGATAGTACAGAGAGGCATGTTTTTGCTGATTTGCTGCAGTATTAAAGGGAGTGCCAATATCCATGAGATCATAGGGCCTTTGAAGTAATGGTAAATACTAGAGAAACAATTTAAATCTACTTCTGAGTAGCATAGCATAATGAATAGCTATCTGGCTTCCAGGCCAGGAAGACCTGAGTTCAAATCCTGCCTCTGACACATACTGGCTAGGTGATCCTGGATAAATTATTTACTCTCTTAATGCTGTAGTCAACTCTCTAATGCTATAAGTTGCAAGGGAGGAACAAATATGCATTGGTAAAAGGAGTTTCCTCACCAGGTACATTCCCTATTTTTCTCAGTAGAATTCTCCATAACAGACACTTGTAAATCTTCATTGATCAGTGTCACTCCAGGTAAAGGATTTTTTATTCATCTATTAGAGCCAAAATTTAAAGTATCTGTCACTTCCTTCCCTCACCCCTCATGCCATATATAAATAGATGAATGAATGAATGAATAATTCAGCAAACATGAAGTAAGTGCATGTTCATTGTATTAGAACACTGCTAAGCACAGAGGAATTATAAAGTCTCTGCTTTCATGTAGTTTATAGTCAGGTAGCAGGATAAGACACACTTATAGCAAATGTTCATTAAGCTCCATGTGAAGACATCAAAGAAAGAAAAAACATAGTGTCCCTACCATTCAAGACCTTGCTTTCTTCTCAAGCGTTGTGTATACACAGATTAAGTAAAATGCCATGTAGAAACTAATAGGGAAATAGGACAGATCCAGGGAAAGGGATCAAGCACAATTTCAGGTGGGGTATGCAGGGCGCACTGCACAGAGATAATAGCATTCGATGAGTCTTGAAGAAAGACACAAGTCTTAAAGGTAGAAGAGATGAGAGAAGGCCTTACAGGCATGGCCTGAAGTAGCCATGTGTGTGTGCATGTAGTACAGCATGGTATATAAAGCTGTTTTTACTGTAGATACAGAAACTGTTCTAGGTTAAGAACATTGCCTATGACGTCTTGGAAGAAAATGTGAACTTAGGTTGTTAGAAACATGTTAAAATTATTCAGTTATATAATGGAATGTGGAGATTGATTTATTTAAATTGAGGTGGCACGATGGACAGAGCTTTGGACCTGGGGTCAAGAAGACTTAAGTTCCAATTGGGCCTCAGACACTTGCTAACTGTCTGACATTAATCTCTTTCCGCTTCAGTTTCTTCGTCTATGAAAAATATAATATATTATGTGGGAAATATAATATAACAAAAAGTAATCATAACCAGACCTGCTTCACAGGGTTTCTGTAAGAATCCAGTGAGTTCATATACGTAGGATGCTTTTCAAGATTTAAACTGCCATATAAATGCTTGCTATTGTCATCATCTAAGTTTGGAAAGACTGCAAAATCCTTACCCTTAATGATATTTTATGAACATTTATGAGAAGCTCCCGATCCTATAGTCGTTCAAGAAATGTCTCCTATTTCTCTTTATCTGGCCCTTTAAAATACAAAGGACAAAATGATGTGTTCTGTCCTTCTATCCTATCCCTCCCCCTGCTTCCAAACAAGAGAGTTGTGCTGCTGCATGCGCATTGATTGCTGCTTTTCCTAGCTTTGTCAGTGACAAAGGACTGGTAGCTAGGTGGAGGAGTAAATCTGTTTACCAGGAAGAAGACTCGGCTGCCCTTCAAAATCCTTAGGTGTTCGTTTGTTGTTGTTGGGTTTTTTCCAGTTCATTTGCCATTCACCTCTTCCTTCACCCAGATCAGCCTCTGAAGGGTGGAAATGAAAAACATCTCCCACATTGTTGGGTTTTTTCCCCCTCCTCCTTCTGATTTTGTTCCCTGTTTGCTCTCAGAGATTTTGTATTTATAAGACAGAAGGTCGCCTTTCATACTTAAATCTCCTATTAGCTAAAAGAAATTACTTAAATGTCTTCTAAGTGCACCGTCAGTGCTGAAGGAACAGCACTAAAAGAAGGACCTAGGGATTTCATTGGTATAAGAATCTCCTAGGTGATGAAACTCCCTCAACCAATGAGGGTTGACATCTCTCAGGTTTAGGTACTGATGGTATGTGTCCAAGGCAAGCCTTGAATCCAGACCTTCCTGACTTAAAGACCAGTTTTATATTCCTTATGTTATGTCATCTTTTGCTTATCTCTTTCAGACTTTTCTGTTATTGGGGATAGGGGGTAGTGGAATGGAGAGGGGACATACTACTAGGAATGGTTGGCTTCTGGGTCGTGTTGTGGAATCTGTGAAATTTAGAGCAGGGATAGGTCCATCTTTTCTCGTCTAGCAGGTAGAACCCTGGACAGCGCACAATTGCTTCTAATCTGCATGGATTACAGAGACAGAGGTGCACTCCTCTCTATCTAGCCCCCTTCTACCCAACTTACACACTTTTCAGATGCTCTTTTCTCTTATTTTTGTATTCCACAGCACCAGCTGAGTCAATCAATTGCCACAATCAGTGCAGGTTATTTTCTATCCCACAGGATACAAATAACAAACAAAACAGAACCATTGAAAGATGGGGATGGGAGGGGAGGGGAAGGATTGGCAGGCATTGTAAATACATTAAGAACAACAACAGCAGCTGTGCCTCTGGTGACTGTAGCAGTCAACTGATTTTTGACACATTTAAAAAATTTAATTTATGATGAAAAGAAAGAGACAAGTCCATAAGAAAAAATGTGGGAACTTTGTCTGAAATTTTGATTTTGGACCCATTTGGAGCTGAATAAAATGATCAAAAGTAAGTTAATGATCTGCATTCATGAATCACTTCTTGGCATATTGTATCCAATTTTTAATTTGGGGTTTTGTTTTTTAGTAATGATGATCTAGAGCAAGACTTTTTAACCTGAGTTGCTAGTCCTGCTTTCAGGCAGTCCATGAACTTGGATCAGGGGAAACATTGTATCTCTATCTTTAGTAACCACAAATCACTAACAGGGTAATGAGATAATACATTGCATAAAATTTAGGACCTGGAGATAGGAAGATTCCTTTTCATGAGTTCAGATCTGGCCTCAGACACTTATTAGGTGTGTGACCCTGAGCAAGGCACCAAACCCTGTTTGCCTCAGTTTCCTCATCTGTAAAATGACTTGGAGAAGGAAATGGCAAATCACTCCAGTATCTTTGGCAAGAAAACCCCAAATGGGGTCATGAAAACTCAAACATGACTGAGTGACACCAACTGTTAGTTGGCATTTCCTTTGGTTATGAATGTAGAGCAACAGACATTCTGAGAAGAGGTCCACAGGCCTCTCTAGACTGCCAAAGGGGTCCATAGCACAGAACAAATTATGAACCCTTGATCTATAGAATTGTTAAGATTAGAATCTGGCATTTATGATTTAGATAGCTAAGTGGTACCCATGGATGGATTTGACATGGAGGTGGTGGAGCATTGGACTTCAAATCAGAAAGACCTGACTTCAATTTCAGCCTTTAGAAACTTACTGGCTACATCTTCCTCAGTTTCTCATCTGTAAAATAAGTATAAGTTGTTATGAGGATGAAATTAGATGGTAATATTTGTAAATTACTACCTAAAATTTTAGCTATTATTGTAACTTTTATTTCATTAAAGGCATAGTGCCTTTAATATTGTCTTTTTGAAGGATTTCATAATTATGCTCCTATTTTCACCCTTTTAAGCTTAGCAGTGCCATAGAACAAACTGTGCACTAGAACAAACCTAAAAAGCTTAACCAAGAATACTTAATTTCTGCATCTCTCAAGCCTTAGTGATAGTTTATGACTCTCAACATTTTCCAATTTATTTGAAGTACTGCGAGACAAATATCTGACTTCCATTTTGAAGGTGCTTGTAAGGATGTTCCTTATGTTGTCTGCTAGAAGTTAAACAAATTTCCTGCATTTGTTGTAATGCTTTTAAGCTTTAGATTCAATTAGCCAGAAGTGCTATAACGGAGTGTCTACAGTTCTGTGGGACATGACATAATAGGTATCACTGTTTGTTGTTTTTAAGTATTCATCTATTGCCTGTCTGCCTTTCCTTGGAGCATTTTTGTATATCACTCAATTATACCATAAATACTCTGTGCCAGGCACTTGGCATACAGAGACATAAACACAGACCCTGCCTTAAGCTTACATCTTAGTGGGGATGACACATGTAAATAACTACACACACACACACACACACACAGAGTAATTCAGCATAAATGAAAAGTAATTTCAGAGAGAATGTGTGTGTCTGTTTTGCATGTTTGAAAAGACCAGTATTTTCTCTGAATGTGTATAGTTCTTCAAGAATTAAATGATAAATGGTGGAGGGGCTGCAAGAAAATGGGCACATTGAGGCACCGTTGGTAGATCTGTGAACGGACACAACCATTCTAGAAAACAATCTGAATTTATACACACAGAGTTATTAACAGTGCTTACCTTTTCACTCCTCTACACTGCTGCTGTGTCTATCAAAGAAAGAGGAAAAGGTCTTTTACATATAAAAATAATTTAGCACTTCTTTTTGTGGTATCAAAAAACAATTGGATTTTTCCCCTCTGTGAGATAGCAGCAGTCTTCATAAATTACTGTAGTAAAATAAAAAATTTTCAAAATAAAAAAATTAGTCTTTGGTAGCTAATTTAATAGTGAAGAATATTTCTGAATTTAACTAGAAGGGTCTTTGGATGACACACAAGCAGTCCATTGCATCCCTACTTTTAATTATGCCTTTTCACCTTGGTGTAAAGACCAACCAAAGATCATAGCCTTCTGGTTTAGATTTCAAAAGCCCAGTGGCACATAATGAGACATCAGAGTAGGACTTTGATGTAGGTATATACATGCACCTAGTTAGGGAAATGGAATTCCCCAGAATCATAGAGGTAACAATCATTTCTAAAGTATGAAATGTTTTAGCAACATCCAGCTCAACTGTTGTCAACTCAAAAGTTGACAGGCCCCACTGATCATTAGAAAGGGCTTGGATTTTTATGGCATTATCAATGCATTGAATGCATATAATTCCAGACACAGGATAAGAATTCACAGAACAAACATTTTCTATTTTTGGATGTGAGTTTTGAAAAGGTTGAGAATAAATCAAAAGTAGATATGATTCAGAATGGTTTAAATCACGCTTCACTTTAATTATGGTGAACTGCTTGGTGAGAATATCGTGGCTTGAGCAGTCCCCAAAAATCTAAATTCCGTCTTTATTCACAGTTGAGATATACCCAAATATGCTATTCTCCTCCTACTTTAGCACATGTGTGATTTATGTGTTTTTAGAGGAGGTGAGCTGGAAGAAGAATATTATCTTTTTAAAATTTAGCTTAGGATCCAAAACAGATACCATTATAAGTAGTATGTTTCTATAGAAATTAACTCTGTATTTATCTGATTTGATGCTTTGTGGCAACAGAATTATTTCTGTTATTGTGTTACCTTCTTGTTTGAACAGCATTCAGTCCTTTGGCACAGTACCTGTCAAACCCAATGGTCTCCATTGGCAGTGCCAGCTCTAGTGCTTTTCAACATCTAGACGGCAACAGATGCTCCCCATTCATCTGGCTCTGTGTTACAGCTTTGTGATGCAAGGTCACCCAGATGTTGTTCCTGTCCTCTAAAGCTCTTGCTTTTCATTGCCCAATTAAAGAGAGGAAAAGTACTCTGAAATCATCCAGTCCAGCTCAGCTCATCTGAAAACCCACCATGACTAGTCATCAGCAAATCCAAACTGTAATCTTAAATTGAGTGTTTTATAGGTTTTTCAAATTCAACATGTTTAAATTAGAATTCATTACCTTACACCCTCAAACCCTCCTCTTTTCTAAAATTCTGTATGATTACCAAGGTCATTACCATCTTCTTAGTCACCCAGGCTCACAACCTCTGTGTCATGCTCAATTCACTGTCACTCCACATATGTAATCTGTTGCCAAGTCTTCCTTTTTTCCACCTTCACAATATTTCATACATATCTCCTTGTCTCCAATCACAGAGTTAACACTGAGGTGCGGGCCCTCATCTCTCACCTGGACTGTTGCAATAGCCTTCTGATTGGTCTCTCTACTTCATCACTCCCATTCCAATCCATTATACGTTATCTAATCAACTACCAAAATAATTTTTCTAGAGCACGTCTTAACATGTCCCCCTCCCTACTCAGTAAACTCTAGTGATTTCCTATTACAAGATCAAATACAAAATGTCATTTAAAACCCTTCAAAACATGGCCCCTTTCCAGTTATCTTATAGTTACTCTCTCTCATGCCCTTCCAGTAATAAATACTACACTTCCTGTAAAAAATGAATTTTATCAGTCAACTTGTTTCTCCTCAACTATGCCAGACCTCTCATTTCACTGTTCGTTTTCTTTTCAAAACTGTATTGATACGCATATTTTTAGTTTAGTTGGCAAAACAGAGTAGTTGTTTTGGCATTGAAGAAAACCTCCAAATTAATGGTTTTTAAATTACTGTTGTTTATATTCCTGCCCAACTTCTAAGTATATATACACTACCCTTCATGCACCCCTAAACTTTCCTTCTCTTGACTTCTGTGTTATATTCCCCTTTCCTGTCCTTACTCTTCTGCTATCCTTTTCCCCATGTGCTAATGGATTGACTTAATGGGCTCTTCATTCACTGCATAGATTTTGAATGACAGATGTTCATCTATATGTGTTTTTTCCCCAGTATAGATTGTTAGATCGAATTCTTTTAATAGTGAAGGTTGATGTAAACGGGGTAAGACTTCTATAAACAGGAACATCTGGACAAAGTTCTCTGCTTGTTGATTGGCCTGGTGATTAATTCCCTTTGAACCAAGTGCTGGGAATTCTCTTTGTCTATGGCAATGGTAAACCTGAATCTCCCTGCTCTGTCATACTTGACATTTATAATAGAATGATGACAAAGTTATCACTGTTGTTACATATTGTATAGAATTGTATCATTGTGATATGTGCATGGAAGCCATTTTGTAGGAGGCTTTTAATGCTGCATTTTTCTCTACTGAATCAAATAGTTTTTGTAGTTGATGAACAATAAACTGAAATCTTATATTCTTTGCATTTTTAATCAGTTGGATGACTAGATATATGGTCTGTAGAATAGTGTTTATGAAAGTTGTGTTTCCTTTTCATATTTTTATCAAGGATGTCCTCAATACATATATAAAGAAGAGTTGGGGATAATTTGGAATTATCTAACAAAATATATGGAAAAACATAATTCAAAAAATGTAAATTTGTGATTTTTTGTATCAATATGTAGTCAACATTTCTAATTGAGTTTGACACTACTATTATAGATCATTGTTGCAATTTTTTTAAGGGTGTGAGTGTAAGTATATGTAATTATATTATTAATCCCTCAAATCACCTTTTTGGGTAATAATACAATCCAAGATTTTTCCCCAAAACATTTGATATTTTCCTCCATTCTTGAGATCTTGAAAATTAGTCCTGCAGTGCCCTCAGAACTGTGTCCTCTCTAGTATAGATCTCCTCAGTAAACATTTGGTCTTGTCAAGCCATGTGCTTGCTGTCCTAGCTTTCAGCCTTCCCAAAGTGTTCTGATCTGGGGTAAGATATGATTGCGTTCTCCCTGCTCACCCAGTTCTTGATCTGGGTTTGGGTGACTGCTACTGGGCTTGGCCATTATTAGTCAGTCAAAATTCCTTTGGGTTATATTTCTTGTTCAAAGAACAGGCCTTAAACCCAATTCACTCTGGAGCTCATAGACTGGACCACAAGTCCCCACCCACCTAGCACAGAATGAATGTAGTTAATAAATAGTCATTGTTTCTCTTTTACCCAAGAACCCTGAGGGTCTTCCCCTCCCACTTTGATTTTTTTTTTGTATTATTATTAAAGGGGTCATCCCTTGAGTAACTATCTAAAGAAGTCTATGCATTGAATGGGTGTATCTCACTCAAAGTGAGAATGCTATATAAAACCTTAGCCTGAAAGGGCCAGGGTCTCCCATTGCATCGTGGGCCATCTCCATACATCCTGATGAGTATCAGACCAGTGGATCCCGATGACTAAGGAGGAGAAAGTGAGGTTGGTGACCTTGCACAGCCCTCCCTTACTCAAATCAGTCAACTGCAAGTCATGTCATCATCTTGATGTCATGGTCCTCTTCAAGAATGAAGTACAAACAAAACACAACAACAACAGCTTGCTGTCCTCAGATTCTTTGGTGCCTTTTTTATCATGTCATACCCTATAGCACAGGCTGCCATGGTGGAGTCTAATTGTAGCAGCTTTATTGTTAATTATTAAGAAAATAGTTGGCTATAACAATGACAGATCTTCTCCATTTTTATCTCTTTATTGTTTTCCTTCCATTTTCATCTTTTAATATTTTGGGAATGATCTGGCTTAAATCGACCTTATGCTGAGGTTTCTAAAAACTCACCTTTCTCTCCTCTGCTTCCCAGTATTTTATTTTCAACCTCCATCTTTCTGTTTTTGCAAATAGATTCATATTCTAACTCACCATTCTTCTTGACTACCATTTCTTTTGACTTAACAAGAAGAGCAATGTTTGCTGGCTGATATGATTCCTGTGTTATTTTTACCTAATCTAAATTCTACCATCATCTAAACTTCCATAGAAAATGATGGTAGTTCATATTGGGGTCAGTTCCTTTCTCCATCTCCCATTTTTCTAACATGAACATATACACACACATATATATATACACACATACATACACGTGCATACATATATCTACATATTTTAAAAAATTATAAACCAACACTTCTCATTGTTATCTTTTCTTATTATTTGGCATTGATTTTTATCCTTAATATGTTGATAGAGCATAGACATTTGATTGAGGAATGATTCACACTGATATTTGGTGCTTTTCCATATGTTAAAATATAGTGCATTTCACTTTTTATAATGTTATTCAGTATTTGCCATCTTCAGTGTCTTCTGACTCTACTTTTAAAAACATGTTAATATTTATTGGTGTGAGGTGTCTCTGTATCTTATAGACACATGTCTCTTCTCATTTTGTGAATCTGATCCATGTTTTCCAACAGTTTTCATCATGGCCAAAGAAGTTATTATCTGCAACCCAGCTTGTTGATAAGCATTATGAATTTAGATAGGGTGGTTCCTAGATAGTAGACCAAGTCTTGTATCTAGGCCCTACTTAAAACCTTTCCTGTATAGCAGGGGCTGCCTGGATTTGCATTTTACCAGCATAGCCATCAAGAAACCAAGGTCATCTCCATGCTATGATAAAATATTGGCAGAGGAGTTTTGTGAAGGAATCATAGGATTAAACATTTTGAATTATTTTTACATGTTATATTACTGAAATGAGAGAACATATTTATTCCTGTAGCCTTTTTATATTACATCTTCTTAAACAAGCTGATTAATTTTAGTTGTTTAAATTGAAATATTATACTTTTGTTTGTATATATTATCTATTTACCTTGTACATTAAGTAAATTTTCCCACTCCCTTGATATCTATCATCTCCCTTCAGGAGACATAAAAAATCTTTTATCTGTTTGCTTCAGTATAAATTATACAAATGATGGTGAATATAATTATAATATATTCATTAAGTATAAATTTGATTTGTGTGTTTTTATATGCATTGTATTTATATGCGTTAGGTAATTATGCTCATGAGTTCAGTACCAATTTTATAGTTAAGTAGTTTTTGACTAACTTTTAGAGGTATTTTAGTATAATTCTTAAAATTAAATTAACACTATATTTATATATGTATACATATATATGTATATGTATGTATTTAAGCATCTTCTCTCAGGAAAAAATACTTTGTATTTACTGTGCCTCCATCTTTTATGGTAAATGAAAGTATTGGGAGATCATCATTTATATGAATAAGTCTTAGAAAATGTAATTCAGTTCCAAATATAATTCTTCAGCATTTCAGTGGATCTGTGGTATCAAAGGTGTGTGTTCATCAAACATAGCAGAGGTGGCACATTTGCCACCTATCTGTGTTTTCTCATCCTACTGTAATAACAGTGGCAATAATAGCATGCACAAAGCATGCAAAGCACTATACATATCTTATCTCATTTGATCCTCTCAATAGTCCTGTAATTTAGATGTGTTACTATCTCTACACATGAGAATGAGAATGAAAGAAGTAACTTGCAAGATTACGCAATGAATAAATATGTTCTTGAGACAGCACTTGAAACTAGGTCTTACTGACTCTAAATTTTATGGTCTTTCCCTTTTTTCTAAGTTAGAATAAATATTTTCCTATAAATTCTACATAGTAGGGTCCACTCAATTCACTAGAGGCTGTCCCCTAATATTTTTAACATTTTGTAGATACTAACACTTGTCTTTAGATAACTTTAACTTACATCTTACATAATGCATTATTTTTATAACATACCCTTACTTATATCCATCCTTTGGATTTGTCATTAAACTGAGATGCTAGAATCCACAGCAATATGACTCTTATGGGACAATATTGGCATTTATAAAAATGAAGCTTCTTTTGTGGCAGTGAAGCCCCTAAAACAGGAAGACAGATGCTCCTCAGTTAATCAATGATCATTCAGTGCCCTCCATGTGCAAAGCACATTGCTGAGCAGCACAAGTACAAAGACAGGCTCTTGAGGAGCTCACAGTCTAATGGGGTAGGGAGGGGGCAGCAGCATACATGTTGTTGACCAGTGTCATGGAAGATGTTCTGAACAAAGTCTTAATACAATAGAAGAGGGATTCCCTATCAGTGGAGAGCTTCTAGAGATGCTGGTTTTCAAAGGTGCCTCATGTTGATGAAATTAAGATGAGATAAGAGCATTAGGAGGTCTCCTCATTGAGATGAAATCATTGAAAAGGATGGCCTAGATAATTTCATAAGACCACAGTGAATGAAGATCAAATGATATGGAAAACACCGCACTGTCTATCAATATATTTTAGCCCCTACCCATGGACAGTGAGGTGGGCCAAAAGTTGAATTAGTAGTAAGATCTGCAACAGGATGTAATTTGGGAAATTATATGCTCTTACTTCCATACCTTGCACTTTTAAAAGTACTTTGATAGAAAGTTGAAAACATCAGTTCTAAATATTCATTTTATCACAGCTGAGTTCTTGAATCTGAATCATCTGGGTAAGCATGAAACAAGATGCATCTGGCAATTAAGTCAAGCAAGTAGTAGTACTAAATAATCACAGGAAAAAATAAAGACTATAAACCTATGGATTTGGGGCTAGGATGACAGGGCATATTGGAATTGGAAGAGAAAGACAAGTTTGAAGAATCTCTGAACTTCCTTCCTGATGTTTCTTCCTTTCTGGTATCTGCAAAAGTATCTCATTCCAAGAAAGATTGGTGAGAAAAATAATAGAGAATAGATGAGAGGGAGATGAGAAGAAAAGAAAACATAGGCTTGGTGCCAAGTGGCAAAAGGAATATAGAAAATGAAGCAAACAAGATTTTGTCCATTCAGAAATCTCTAAGGGGAACAAGATTAGTAGTGAGATACATATAATATAATATATTATATTATATTATACTATATATACTATATGTATATGCATATACTATATGTATATGGATATGTATGTACTATATACTATATACAACTATAATATAATCCAGAGTGGCTCTTTACACACTAATATATGTGTGTATATATGTATGTATGTATGTATGTGTGTGTATGTATGTGTGGATCTGTATATGTGTGTAAAATTTCCCAATAAAGGGAAAACATTTGACTTGTGATCTCATTAATATAAGAAACTCTGGCATGAGGAAAATAAGTGACTTGTCTAAGGGTACAAAGCCAGTATGTCTTAGAGATGAGAATTAAAGCCAGGTCTTTCTGGTCCCCTAGTCAACTTTCTTTCTACGTGACATGTATCCTCCTCAAGACTTACGCACATACATACACACACACACACATATGCATGTATCAGATGTTCTATTTCCTAACCAAAATGTCCATAACTTTAGGTCCGTAATCATTGTCATCCTTCAGGACACTTCTTTGCAATTCCTGTCTACTTAAGGAAAGACTGAGCTTCTTCCATTTCGCTAGATACCCTCCTAACTGCCTGACCATTAGAAGAAAGAAATCCTCGTTAGGAAAGCTGTCTATCCATGATCTAGACTTCTTAATTGACTCTCTGCCCAATAAGGGACATATCCTTATCCATACAGTGAACAATAACATTCCCTTTAGTCCAGTAGGGACAATAGAATATAAAGACCTTTAAGTAGCACTTTGAGGGCAATATTTTTTTTAAATTTTGACTTTGAATCCCCAGATCTATCCCAGTGTTTTGCAAGTAGTAAATGCTCAGTAAATGCTTATTGGATTGAATTGGGTCCCTGGCTGTATCCTCTTTGGATACTTTGGTTCACTTAGAGTAAAAGTCCTGGTCCATGTCTTCCTACCCTAGAGATAAAATCATAGGATCATAGATATAAAGCTGAAAGGAACCTTCAAGGTCATTTAGTTTTGCAGATGAGGAAGGAAACTGAGGCCCAGAGAAGTAAAATGATTTGCATACAGTCCCACAAGTAGAAAGTGACAGTCAGGGTTTGAAACCAGCTGATCTTGCTCCACATACAATGTATTATAGTAGCCTCCAAGCTACCAGGGAGGAGGAACTTGTGACTTGGAGTCTGCTTGTGGCCCTCTAGGTCCTCAAGTGTGGCCTTTCACAGAACAGGAAATTTGGATTCAGTCACAGGGCCACACTAGAGGGACACATGTGGCCTTGAGGCAGCAGGTTCCCCACCCCTGTATGCCTAACCCTTAATGTCCCATGCCTTAAACATAATAATAACATTGAAAATGGAATGAAAAGAATTTATGTTGCAATAGAGAGCTCAGCCTTGGAGCTAGAAAGACTTAGATACTTGAGTTTTGTTTCTGTCCTAATAAGTTACAGACAGGTTATACACGTTACAGAGAGGTTTAGGAATTCCCTACTACTATGAAATCACATATCTGGACAAAAAATAAAAATAGTAAAGGAATACTTATTATGCCAGCTTTCTATTCAGTACCTTCACCTACCTCTTGCTGTTCCTTTAATCTCCCCTGTTCCCTCTGTACAGTGACTTTGTGTTGCCTTGAATTCCCCAATAATAGCCGCCCTACATAGATAGACCTTGCCTAATCTCAAAGATTACTACCTCCGCTCCTGCACAATCACAATAACATATTTGCCATTTTTAAGTGAAGTCAGTGGCAGAAAAGAGGCAGAGCAGTGGCTGTTGATGATATAAATGAACCTTAGTATGTTCAGTTTTTATCAGAAATTACCCATAGTTAGAAACACCATAACCTGAATGAGCTGGTCAACTGAGTAGATAGTGGAGAAAAAAAATAGAATTGGAGAAGCAATTTAAAATTCTTAGAAAAGATATTTTGTTCCAAAATGCTAGAAAGGTATCCCAATTGCCTTCTGCCATTAAGCATACTGTTGAATTTTGATTGAATCTGAAGTTTGAGGCATTTTCATTTAAATCCTGCTCCTCTTCCAGAGGAGCCTGTTGTAACCCTGTTGTCACTATTCTTTGCACTGGGTGACATTGGTATTTCTCTCTGTGACCCTGAAAAGTATTATTCATTATCATGCTGCTCTCATGCTTTGTTGGCTAGAGGAGTAAATCTTCAAGTCTTCACGTGGTTGGTAGATGCTTTGTTTCGGCTTTTGGTGCCCAGTTTCCATGCCCAAGTTCTTATTTACAGCTTAGTCCTTATCTTATTAATATGAATGACCTCTTCATCATGTTTAAGATACTAGAGAACAAAAAATTTACTTTGCTTTTGGACAAATTTCTTTCTTCTGCATATATGTGTTTTAGAGACTTTGATTATGACATTGGTAGGATAATTTCAGTGCCTTTCAAGAATTCCAGTAATTAACACCAGAGTTTCTATGAAGGAGGGGAAAGAAATAAGCATTTATTAAACACCCACTATATGCCAAGCACTGTGCTAAGCACTTTATAACTATTTCATTTGATCATGAAATAAAATATATAATTCATCAGTCTGTTTTTCCACATGGTTCTTTCTTATTTTTTTCCCTTCCAAAATTCTTAAAAGAATTAATATTTTACTTCTTTTGGAGTAGCAATTATGCTAAAACATTTCAATATATTATTAGGTCATTTGGTTATTACATTTTTGGAAGACAGCATTCCTTTTAGCATTTCCTAAATGAGAGCTATGAATTCCATCCCTTCAGCCTTTCCATAGTCTAGTACCATAGTGGCTACTATTGATGGTTACCTAATAAAAGGTCTTGGAAAAAACCTGTGTGCCTTTGCGCACGCGCACACACACACACACACACACACACACACACACATCAGAGTTCTTTGTCCTTAGGAAAGATTTTTACAAAGTCATTGTGAAGAGCATGCATACATAATTAATCAAGAAACAGATTATCTGTCTTTTGATTGACATTCATTTGACCACCTTCTCTGTATTGGTGGCAGGTTGTAACTAAAAAGGAAAAGCTGCTTAATTTGTGAACAGGACACACATTTTCTTCCCCTTGGGTCTTCCTGTCTTCTGCATTTCATTCTCTCCCCATTGCAATAATCTTGAGTCTAAATGTCACCATCTTCATGCAAAATACAATTGGCAGATGCTAGAATAGAAATTGACTTGGTAAAGGGGTGGATTCTGGGACTAATCTTAAATGAAGGATCAGATGTTCAGATTGCCCATTTTACCTGTGAGATGACCATGTTGCAAAGTCATGGATTCCAAAGTTGATAGGGATCACCTTGGTGCCCAAACCTCTGCAGGCAAAACAATGAGGAAGCAAACAAACACATAAAGACATTGCACTACTCCTGAAGACCTGGGTCAAGTTAGGCTATCTGGCCAACCATGCTGCCTAGGCCCAAGTTTCTATCATCTTTTGTATGCCCTGCTCTTCACTTGAGTTCAATAACAGCCTATTTCTTTTTTATATATTTATTTTATTTATTTTTAGTGTTCTACAATCACTACCATACAACCTAGATTTTTCCCCTTACATACTTCCCCCACCCCCCTCCCTTCCTGAGACGGCATAAAATTCTTTATAGGATCTTCATGTACATTCCTATTGCATACATTTTCATTAGAGTCATGCTGTGTAGAAGAACTAAAATAAATGGGAGAAATCATATAGCAAAACCAAAACATTAAATACACACACAAAAAATGATCTGCTACATTCTATGATTGAATTCCATAGTTCTTTCTCTGAGTATGGAAGGCATTTTGCCTTAGAGATCATTGGGAATTTTTGTTTTTAAATTCTTGCATTACTATGAAGATTCAAGTCTACTAGAAAAAAACTCTCGCACACTGTGGTCGTTGCTGTGTACAAAGTTCTCTTGGTTCTGCTCCTTTTGTTCAGTATCAGATCATATAAGTCCTTCCAGGCCTCCCTGAAGTCTTCTTGTTCATCATTTCTTATAGCACAATAGTATTCCATGTACCATAATTTATTCAGCCATTCCCCAATTGATGGGCATCCCCTTGATTTCCAGTTCTTGGCCACTACAAAGAGTGCTGCTATAAATATTTTTGTACTTGTGGGACCCTTTCCCATTTTTATAATCTCTTGGGGATATAGTCCTAGAAATGATATTGCTGGGTCAAAGGGTGTGCACATTTTTGTAGCTCTTTGGGCGTAGTTCCAAATCGCTCTTCAGAATGGTTGGATGAGCTCACAGCTCCACCAACAATAAACTAGTCTTCCAACTCTCCCACATCCTCTCCAACATTTATCATGTTCCTGTTTTGTCATGTTTGACAATCTGATAGAGGTGTGATGTGGTACCTCAGAGTGGTTTTAATTTGCTTCTCTCTAATCAAAAGTAATTTAGAACATTTTTTCATATGATTATAGATATCTTTAATTTCTTCCTCTGAAAATTGCCTGTTCATATCCTTTGACCATTTATCAATTGGGGAATGCCTTCTATTGTTGTACATTTGACTCAGTTCTCTATATAGTCTAGAAATGAGGCCTTTATCCCCAAGATTAGCTGTAAAAGTTTTTTCCCAATATACTACATCTCTCCGAATTTTGGTTGCTCTGCGTTTTGTTTTGGAAAAACTTTTCTGTTTAATGTAATCAAAATTATCCATCTTGCACTTCATAATGCTTTCTATCTCTTCTTTAGTCAAAAATTCTTCCTTTCTCCATATATCTGATAAATACACTATTCCTTACTCCTCCAGTTTGTCCATGGTATCAATCTTTATACCTAGATCGTGACCCATTTGACCTTTATTCTTGTGTGCAGTGTCAGGCATTGGTCTATGCCTAGTTTCTGCCACACTGTTATCCAGTTTTCCCAGCAAATTTTGTTGAACAGTGAGTTCTTATCCCAGAAGCTGGGATAAGGAAAATAATCTCTATTTTTTGTTTTAATTTCCTCCTCATTGGAGGTGAGTTCAACCCTTTCATTTTTTATATTAGTAATATAATTTTCTTCTTTCTTTTTTAAATCAAATTGACCAAAGGTTTATCAAACAGGAGATAGCTATAGTCATTGCCTTCTGTGTCTTGAGTGCCTAGCCTATTCCAGTTGTCTACCTTCCTGTTTCCTAGCCAGTACCAAGTGGTTTTGATAATTGCTGCTTTATAATACAATTTAAGATCTGGTAGGGCTAGGCCACCTTCCCTAGCATTTCTTTTCATTAGTCCCTTTGATATTCTGGACCTTTTGTTCTTCCAGATGAATTTTGATATGATTTTATCCAGCTCTAGAAAATAATTATTGGATGGTTTAATTGGTATGGCACTAAATAAGTAAATCAATTTAGGTAGAATTGTCATTTTTATTATATTAGCTTGGCCTACCCATATGAAGCTGATGTTCTTCCACTTACTTAGATCTGACTTTATTTGTGCAAAAAGTGTCTTGTAATTGTGTTTCTATAGTCCCTGGGTTTGTTTTGGAAGGTAAACTCCCAAATATTTTATAGTGTCTACCTTGGCTTTACATGGGATTTCTCTTTCTATCTCTTGCTGTTGGACTTGCTTACTAATATATAGATTTGTGCGGGTTTATTTTGTAACCTGCTACTTTGCCAAAGTTTATTATTTCAAGTAGTTTTTTACTTGAATCTCTGGAATTCTCTAAGTATATATCGTATCATTTTCAGAGAGTGATAACTTAATTTCTTCTTTGCCTATTCTTATTCCTTCAATTTCTTTATCTTTTCTAATTGCTGCAGCTAACATTTCTAGTACCATATTGAATAATAGTGGTGATAATGGACATCCTTGTTTCATCCCTGAGCTTATTGGAAATGCATATAGCTTATCTCCATTGGATATAATGCTTGCTGAAGGTTTTAGGTAGATACTTCTTATTATTTTATAATAAGTTCCCTTTATTCCTATGTTCTCAAGCATTTTTAATAGGAATGGGTGTTGTATTTTGTCAAAAGCTTTTTCTGCATCTATTGAGATAATCATGTGGTTTCTCTTAGGTTTGTTGTTGATATGATCGATAATGCTAATAGTTTTCCTAATATTGAACCAGCCCTGCATTCCTGGTA